>VXAU01001835.1:0-34162 GCA_013399695.1 Formicarius rufipectus
GGTGCACAGGCGGCTCGGGTGACCGGCAGTAACCCGCGGGGAAGCCCATCCCACCCGGGTGCCCCGCGGCCGTGCCCGGGGCGGGGCCGGGGCTGCCGAGCGAGGGGCACTGCCGGGCACGGCCCTCCGGGTGCAGCCCGAGGGCCCTTGGCCGAGCCGGGGCTGCGCTGCCCCCGCGGTCTCGCAGCTGCCCACGGCAGAAGGGGTTCGTCTGCGGCAGCGCTGGGGCGACTGTGCTGTGCGTTCCGCAAATGCCACTCCATCCATCCGTCTGCTGTGCAGGGCTGCTGCGGTGCCATTTTCTCCACGTGCTCTCCTAGGACTTTGTGCATTCCCTCCCGCCTGCCTTCCTGCAGTCCTGGCTCCTCGTGGAGGGTCAGCAGCAGCAGCTGTTTAGTCGTTGTGGTGGGAGCCCAAGGCTCCGTGCGGGGCTGGTACCCAGCCCTGCTCCTGGGCAGCTCCCGGTGGGCAGCTCCTGGTCGTCTCCCAGGGTCCTGGGCTCCTCACAGTGGTGGTCACTGCATCCCAGCTCTGGGTAGAGGATTGCAGCTAGAACCTGGTCTCCCCTAAAGGCCACACTGGCATCTCCTGGATGTTGTGTTCAGAGGAAGAAAATGTAGCAAACCCTCCCCTGACAGCCTGCAGCCCTCCCTGCTCTCCCTCCCTTGGGTTTGAACAAGCAGGCACTTGTTTGCCTGTCCTCTCCTATCCAGCAGAGTTGGCTCGTGTGTTAATTCTTCCCTTCCTTCCACTATTCCTGGTGGGCGGGAAACCTCCAGAGGAGCAAGTTGGGGTGTGCTGAAATTGCAACACAAATTTGCAGATTTCCTAGGAAACCAGGAATAATAATGCATGAAACACTTCCAGGCAATGAACTAAAAATGCTGAGCTGGCACTGCTGAAGGGCTTGATAGGATAGGAAAATGTATTTTGGGCAGGAGATTTAATAACAGTCTTCAACAAAGATGGAGAGGCCAAGATCGGAGAGGGATTATTAACTTTATTTTTAGGCTTGGCTGAATAATCAGGAGATTTGAAGATTTGCCTTCTTTGTTTCACTAGTTTTAGGAGGGGCTGTGCTGACATAGCTGGGATCAAAAGCACACGATTATCAGAAGCAGAACCTCTCTGTTACTTTCAGGGATGTACTTCTGCGACCAACTGATAAGCAGAAGCATTTGGTTTACTTCTTCCCACAGTTCAGAGCAACCACACATCAAGTTGGTTGTGCTGATCACACACCTCCAGGTGGAAGAACAGAGCTGCTGGAAGAGCCTTGACCTTCCTCCTGAGAAACCCTCCTCTCCCTGCCCCACTAACGCACTCTCTCCCATGCTCCAGTTTGCAGTGCACTGGTTCTGGTCTTCCCACCCAAAGAGTGTTCCAGCAGCAGTAGCTGCAGCTGGAAACCAAAGAGTGGGCCTGTTTTGCCATGGAATTCAGCACGCCAGCTGCAAGGGCTCAGTGGTGCCAGCAAATATGGGCTGGATCAGGGGTCCCTCTGTGCTGCAGGTGGCAAAGTTGCCACAAACAAGGCCATCCTCCTTGCCCACTGGTGCATGGAGCAAGCTGGTCCCATGCGGAGATGGCCTTATTCACCACTAAGATTGGATGTTCAAAAAGTGTTTGGGTGGGGGAGCAGAGAAGCTACTACCAATTAAAGTGAAATTTGGTATGGGGATTTCCCCCTTCTCCTTTCACTTCCCTCCGTCTGCAAAAAGGGTGGGGACGGCACAGACACAGGCTCTCTCATGAGGAAAATTCTCCTCGCTGAGGTTGAGGAACCCGCCTGACGGGAGAGCGGCTGCCGGTATTACGTGTTGTGCTGCATGTGTATCTGCCAGCCGCAAGGCTCTGGCAAGGGGCCCTGCTGGAATTAACCTGCAGTAACCCCGGGCGCAGGGGCAGCCTTGGCGGGGTGTGCCTCCCTGGCTGCGCGGGAGTATGAAAGCCATTATAATCCACTCATTCATGGCGCTTAAAGAGCCAGAGGTTTTTTTTTCTTCCCTGGTTCTCCGGGAAGGGAGGAGGGTTTGGAAACTAACTACAGCATTCTCCATCCTGATGGGCTTCCTGTGCTTTACCAAGCCCAGCCCACCATGGTATCAGTCAAACAAGTTTTAAAGTAACATTTATCATTTTTATTATGAACAAATAAAATTTCAGATCAGCACAACCGGATGTCTGTTTCCATATTAGTAGAAATTATTTCAAAAAGTTTTTTTTTCTTTTCCAGTACACAAAACAGAGATACTACTATGCAGAAATCCCTAAGCTGTGAAAAATCGTATCCTACTCACATTTCAACAGTGACAGAGCTCAGAAAATGTGCAGATTCAACTTTCCAATCCTTCCCTGAATATCCAACTCTTGGATATCTGCTTTTCGCACCAGCCAGGCTGGGAACGGTTTTGGAAAACAAGCCAGTCCATACTTCTGCCAGCAGTGGTGTGTGTGGTACATACAGCTCCTTCCTCTGCTTGGCTGGTCGGCAACGAGCCTCACCACACCTCTGGGAGGCTGGGCATAACTCTAACTGTTACAGCCAGAGAAACTGAGGCATAGAGAGTTTTTAAGTGACTTTGTCCCAAATCACGCAGCGAGCGAGTTGCTAAATTTGGAACAGGTCCCAGCTGCTTTAGCCATGAGGTCCCACTGCTGCCTTCTCTGCTTCCACCTTTCACAGACCGATTTAAGCTAAACATAGAGACAATGCGTCCAGGATACAAACATGCCACCAAATATATATATATATTTATAGGTTGTATATATATATATATATATATATCTCAAACAAAATTCTACTTAAAGTGTTGTATCTGTTTCTTAATCTAACAAAAATTCTAACTCAAATACATTCAAAATCACCTGCACCCACAGTTCAATGTAGGCAATTAAATAATTAAGAAACCCCTCAAATGTTCATAATTCAGGAAAAAAAAAATGGCAAATAGTTGTCAATACTTCTATGTATATTAAAGAAAGATTTAAGGCACCCAGAGGTATTTGCCAATCTACCCTTAAAGTGACTGGACAAACACCAGGACTGTTTGGTTGCTGCTCCTCAACTTCCACTCTAATTCCAGATTCTGGACCAGATTCAGCACTGGGAATTTGAAAGGAACCCTTAATGTCAAGCCCTACTTCTCTGTTGAGCAGATGTGAAATTCTGCAGCATTTCACAGCATGCATCTCTGCTGGTAGGGTATGTCACTCTACATCTTAGGGGCACGAGGAGCAAGGAAATTATTCTCCCACTTTTCCCTCCCCACACCCCTTTCAAATTACTGACTGGAGCAAATTCACCCTCTCTGGTGACTTCCACGAGTTCCACAAGAGGGGTTTAGACTAGCGTGAAGTCAGCCCGCAATTACAGAGCTAGCAGTGTTTCTCTTTTTTTGGAGGGCTTCTTCTTTTTGATTTTTTTAAATGGTAGGATACAGCTCTCGCCACAATCCCCTTTGCCCCAGCCAGCACCAAGGCAGTCAAAAGACTCAGAGCAGTAAGGACACTGTCGCCTGAAACCAGGAGCTGAAGGACTCAGCTCCATTCCTCCTTGTTCATCTTGGCTAAAGACCACATCACCCCAGATGGCTTAAAATCTTGAAGGGTCCCATTGCTGAGCAATAACAAGGTCATGGTGGTGGTAGGGAGGGGAAGGTGAGGAGAAGGACTCAAATTTTCTGAGTAACAAGCATGTTCTTGTTAAGGAGAACATCACATAGCTGTCCTGGCTTCTGGCGAGTTTCACAGCAGCAGAAGGAAGCAAAGCTGCAGAGACTCACTCTCTTGAAGCTTCCCTGGCTGCTACGTGGCAGAGCTGAGGCAAGGAAGTTGGCATCCACTTCATCTCTGCCCTCCCTGGCCTGCCTGAATAAGGGAGATGCTGCAAACCCACTCCAATATCACTTCACTCTGGCTACCTCTTGTGCTTTCCTCCAGCTCCGATTGATGCATTTAAGCAACAAAAACAATACTATTGCTACAACTAATAATAATAATAAAAATTAATACTAGGAGAGTTAAGGGGGAAAAAAAAGCACATTCAGCCCAGTGAGGGGCTTGAGGCCATGACATCCAGAACCTAATCGACTGCCTGAACTCAAGCTGGTCTCTGAAACTTGCAGGAAACAACACCTACATGGAGTTCTCCCCCCCAGCACACCCTCCAGCTGCATGCCTGCATCGGCTCAGTGATGTAACTGACTTTTCTGCAGGCTCAGCCGCCCTCACTGCCTGTCTCGCTGGCAAAGGAGCAAGGTGCCAAGATGGCTTGCTGAGGGGGCTGGGAGGCAAGATAAGGACCTAACAAGGAATTGTTTCTGCATCTCCTTCCCACTCCCTCTGAGCAGCAGGGAATGGCAAACCAATACAGTGGACCCTGGGCAGGAAACCCTGGAGGTAACTCACACTAGTGACAGTCTCATCTTGAAGTCTCAACCTTCTTGAGCCCACTGTGCCATCTGGCCGCATGTTGGCATTTCTCAGGCACTTGTTGAGTGGAGCCTCCGAGGATGAAAAGACCTGCTCCTGCAGACACCCTTACTCCTCCCTACACATGCAGAGGATCCCTTGTCCTGGCCCTATGCTCAGCACAGGATGTGGATCTGCAGGGAAGGCACACACTCTTCACCTGCCACCCAGCAGGGACCCTGTTCCTCCAGCACACAAAGCAGCTTAACTCAGAGGTGGAGCTTTGGTTTACATCCTTCTCCTCTTCATTTTGGCCAAGTCCCATTTGCTGGCAAAAAATCTCAGCGGTGAACAAAACCACTCCAGATTGGTTTTGTGCCAGAGGCACGCCCTTCCATCTACCCTCCTCCTTGCTGTGGCTCTCCAAAAGGGCTGCAGAGCCTGGAGCCATGCTCTGCCTTCAGTCCCTGGTGGCACATGGCACAATGGGCAGTGCAGAGAGGGAGGCTGTGACACCAGAGGGAGAAGGAGTTAAGGCTACCAGCGCTCCCCCTCCAGTGCCCACTGCTGCTAACGCATCCCCCGCCACCCATGAACCTGGCTGGAGCTCTGAGTGAGTTTGGCCGCTCTTCTCTCCCCATCCAGAGGGCCTGTGTGGTGGGGAGCAGGGGAGAACAGTTCCCAAGAGACATCTTGGAAAGAGACAACTCTCTTTTCGATGGTAAGAGAAGGGGATGGGACTGCTTTTCCCAGGGAGAGCAGTTTAGCCATGTCGCATCTGTAAGCAGCCCTTGAGAAAGGAAGAAGGACAGAGGCAGGAATTTTGGGAGGAAGATAGTGGGTAGAGGTCACTGACTTTGGCTCAACTCTTCATCTGGCTGGTACAGGCTTCCCTTAACAAAATGGTACATAGCCAGTTGCAATGGGCCTCCCCAGGCCACTTCCTACCAGCTTCTCTGCCAGGGAGAGACTGGGATGATGTAAAGCAGGAGACAGGTTAGAGGGGCTGGAGAGAAAAAACAGAAAGGAAAAGGAGAGGAGGGAAAGGGTGGCCTTGCATTATAAAGGCAGAGTCCTAAATCTTAAAATACATCACATAAAATACAGCATGGGAGGGGGGCATTAAAACTCATTATCTTAAGCAAACTGGTAGCATTATTCAGTAGTTAGTAAACAGAACATTAAACCTTTGTCCAGCGTGTTTGGAGGGGTCAGAAGGGGAGAAAAGGAGAAAAAAGGAAGGCGAAGTGTGGATGTGTGTGTGAAAGGGAGCAGGAACTCAGCCAGTCTTGTGACTCCCATCTCCAGTCCGCATTTTCCGAGCCAGGATGACCTCCTTGGAGACCTTCTTGCGATCACTGGCCAGGCCCAGGAGGCACATGAGGTCAATGAAGGCTGTAGTTAAGTTGAAACGCCAGCCAAACTCGCTGGTGGAGTAGTCATAAGGGAAGGTGTGGTGGTAGTTGTGGAAGCCTTCTCCTGAAAAACACAACCAGGGAGAGGATGTAGCAAAGCTCTAGGTGATGGACCCTTTATCTTGGCCCAAAGCACCATATTCCTGTAACAGGCTCTGGATTGAGTCCAAGCTCCTCTCTCCTCTCAGCCCCATTTCCCCTTTCTACAATCTACCCTATCTCATTTGGGCATGGTCCAGCATGCCAGGTCTGTTCCAAATAAGGCAGTGACAATCACAGAGGACTTTTGGTACTTAAGAGAAAAACAAGCATGTGGCAAGGAACTGAGAAAGGCCCTGGATCCCCGACAGCACCAAGAAACCAAAGGAATCCTAGTTTTTCCCCTGAAACCACGAGAAATCTTCTAGTATTGGTTTAGCTATCAGCTAGATCAGCAGCATGTCCCCAGCAAAACAGACCAATAAATAGTCCTACAATACTGGCAGTCCTAATGCCAAATCCAGATGGAAAAAATGCAGACACAGTTCTACTAAGCAAGGTAACCCAGTCAGCCACCCTCTGACTGGACACTGTCAACATGGGCTTCAGCACTCACCCCCTCAAAGGCATTGCCTCAACTTCTGCTCCTATCCTCTGAATCTCTGCGGTTCAAATCCCTCCCTACTAAAAAACCCATGAGTAGATCCTTTGGTGGTGGACATCAATGCAGCCCCAGTGAGGTACAGTGATGCAAACTAGATGAGGATTTGGGCTTGGGAGGACAGATAAGAGCAAATGCCGATTCTGGGATGTACTTTCCCAGGTCCCCAAAATTTCAATAAAACACATGAGAGCATCTAGCTTGTCTCATCTTCAAGTACTTCCAAAATTACCAGCTGCCCCGAGAACATGTAAAAATGTGCATCTGCTGATTTTCTAGTTGACAAATCTCAGATAGATATGCAGTGACTGCAGCACACATTTTTCAGTCTGGTGGACATGGCAGAGAGACCTTTGAGCAGGGCAAATAAAATATTGTCATTGAGATAAGAAGGTGCTAAATAGCAGAGTCCTTTCCAGCCTGGAGAGAGTCTGGTGGGAGCTGATAACCCTGCTGGCCTTAGGTACTCACTGGCCAGCTTGGGAAATACACCCAGATGCAGAGGAGAATACAGGGGAAATTGGGACACCTGGATTTACAGAAATTCGTGGAAGCAGTTGCAGCCCCAAGGGGCAGTCCCTGCTCTACAGTCTACCCCCGGCAAGACACAGATGCTGAACATACCTAGGGCCCCCAGGCTGACAAGGGGGTTCTCCCGTGGGTTGATGTTCTGATCATACGGCCGGTTGCCAAACATGTGAGCAGCACTGTTCACTAGCCAAGTGGCATTGAGCCCTATGGTGTAGCGCAGGATGGCTGGAATGAAGAAGCTGATGATGATGGATTCGTCCCAGAAGTACCAGGGCACTACAGTTGGCAGTGTGAAACACAGCAGCACCACTGAGGGCTTGTAGTATCTGGAAAGGAAGGGACCAGGAGGAAGGTGTTCAGTTGCAGAGATGGGAATTGAAGGGCTGATTCAGTCCTCTATTTGGAGGATTCATGTTCAACTATACAAGGAAAATCAAATACAGAAATGCCTCACTCCAGAGCCTTGTATCTTTTGTCCTGGATTCACAGCAGCCATGCCTGAAGACTCCCAAGTTCTATCAACAGGCAAGAGATTTGAACTAAATCTCGCTCTCCTCACACATGCATAAAACAATGTCCCCATCACCGTGAGTCTGGACACCAGCTGCTGTTTTTGGCCTCAACTTTCATTTGCTTCTCAGCTATGTTGCTCCCCATAAAGGCAACACCATGCTTCCGGAGTCCCACAGAAGGTCCCTTCTACAGCTCTAGCTCAGTGCTGAAATTCTTCCTTGCAGACTTGGCTCTGCCTACCAGTACACCCCACCAATAAGCACAAGCAAAGGACACTTGCATCATCAAACAGATGAGCATATGGGCTCTCTCACATTAGAAGGATGAGAGTAGAGGAAGCTGAACCACTATGATGTCTCACAAGAAAAATCAGTCTGGAACTGAACTAGGAATGTCCTGACTTAGGCTGGTTACTATATGGGTTCAGTCCCTTCTACCTGCAGCCCTGGTGACAGTATAGCTCTAGACAGCTGAGAGATAACCCATCCAAGAGGCACCAGTGAATCAATACTGTCCTTCCCAGTTACTGCCTCTCTCACGTCTCCATTTTCAACCCTTCTTTCACCATACTGTTTCCACAAGACTGATGGAAAAGGGGCACAGACATGGCCTGGAAAGTGTACTGCCTCATCTCCAAGGATGGGTTAGAGGCACCTATGTGTGGGCTCTGAGCCAGCTAGAGCAGCAGCTGGGCTGTGGGGCAAGCAAGAGTGGAGGTGCTTTGAGGTGGGAAGCTCAGTCCACTGCTGGCAAGATGCCACAGTGTAGGCAGAGATAGGGGTGTGCGAGGGCTAGAGGTAGCAGTAGCTTCTAAACACTTCCTATAGGAGAAGCACAGCTCATTTCTCACAGTGCTCCTCACAGCAAAGCCTTGGGCACACTGAAGAGTCCCGTTTCCCACATGACAACCCCCTCATGTTCCATCAAAGGTGTTTGCGGTCCCCAGCCCATTTGCAGAGTCCCACATGGCTCTGCACTGGGGCTGACCCCACCACTCACCTGCGCTGGAACATCACCACTTTGTCAGCCTTTATGTCACTCAGGTCCAGCTTCTGGCCCTTCTCGATGACGTCTGGGTGCTTGCGCACCAGCAGCCACCCAATGTGGGAGAAGAAGAAGCCCCGCATGGCATTGTGTGGGTCTGCATCTGTCTCGGAGAACTTGTGATGGACACGGTGGTCCCGGACCCACTCGTAAATGTCATTCTGCAAGGCAACAGGAATGAAAACTTAGAGACAGGGTTGGAGATGTTCCCTTCAAATTACAAAAAGGCCTAAAACATTTAGATGCCTAAATCCTATTGACCTGGACTCAGTCATGTTCGGTTCAGTTCATCATGACCAAACTCAGTCATGACCATAACATCAGTCATAATATCTTTCATTAGGGTTTGGGGTTTCTAGCCTTTGAAACAAAGGTTGGGTCTTCTTTGCTCTACCACTCCAATTTTCTCTACAGCGCTGGTGCTTTAATGGCCTGTCCCATCTCTGCTTTTAATTGGCTACTTGAGGCTTTGGTTTGCACATCACCCACAGCATCACCAGCTCTGATTGATTCCCCGCCCCTGCAGCAGCCAGACTTCATTGGCTGGTTAGTGTTCCTCCCTCATATGCTCAGCTTTTGTTGTCTCTTGTCCTTATCCCTAAGCAGTGCCAGCTGGGACTGACTGACCTGCCCCTTCCCTTCACCTGACATTTTCCATAGGTCATCCTGCCTTGCTTTTCCTGGGATTGCCAAATCAGATGTTTAACTTGGGGGGTAATGGGTTTTTTAACTTTTTTTTTTCTTTTTTTTTTTTTAATACATTGGAAACCAAATTAAGGCCCCTCTTTAGGAAGAGAACAAATACAACATTTCAATGGCATTTCTCCAAAATATCCCTCTTCAGTCCCACAGATGTTTCATTTAAGCAGAAAATCAATACAGTTGGGAAAGTGTCAACACTTTTATCATTTGTATTAAGAAATTATTTTTGGCCAGTTTTAAGAATAGATTTTAATAAGCCTGTAATCACTTCTTTGTATCAAGATTTAGTGAGCTTAAAGCCATGTGTTACACCATCCTAGAAAACATGAAATAGAGCATGCCTCTATTACTTGTATTACACAAGAGACTTCTTAATCTCCTAAATACACAGGACTTTTCCTGAAAACATTTTGAAGGTAGGGAAAAGCATAAGCATCCCTATTTCTTGACTCAAAAGACTGACGGACTTGTCCACACAGGGAGCCTGTAGCAGAGGCACATCTCCTCAAATCCCTTTCCAGTGTTGTAACCACTCCTCCTTCGACTGAGATAAAATTATTTACCTGCAGGCTATGCAAGAAGGCAATGATAGACACAGGCCAGGATTAAACTCTCACTTGTTTCTAAATACTGGGAACTGCTGTCTTCTTTTCAGACAAATCCACCTCCATCAGCCCTCACTGATGTTATCCAGAGCTTGCTCATTCAGCAAGGGTGGCCCAGCTGCCCTCCCTATCTAGTAAGCAGACAAACTCAACTAGTACCTAATGCTGGAAATGTTTCACCTGCGATTCAAAGTCTCTTTCAAATTCCAGACCCTACACAGCATCACACAGCATGAGAAAGCCCAGTCTGAAAGTTGACAGACAACTTAGGTTGGCACATATGGGAAGGTGTTCTGCATCTTGCTGGAGGCAGGAGGCACAAATTTGGAAAGAGACCATGTACTGCACCTGGAGCATGGTACCACCTCATCCACCACACCCTGTCTACAAACACAAATAAGAAGTTTCGAAAGTGAAAAATCAATATCTTGAGCCAAACTTTGGCACATTAACTTTTCTACAGGTCTTATATTGGGACCATCTCTAACTGCAACCCTGACTGAAAATCATGATTTTCTGAGAACAGCAGGCATAGCCAAGAAGAATGCAGTCTTCCTTGGGAGTTTCCAGCTACAGGCTAAACCCAGGAGAGCTTTTGCTGTGCTGCAGCTGCCAGGTTTTGCATGTAGAAAAGCAAATTAGAGGCAGAATTCCCAGATTCTCTGAAATTACAAGCCACAGCTCTCTGAGCAGCCAACAGGCATTTTCTGGAGGACCAAAGATAAGACGGTCTATAGACTTTCCTGACCTTAAAAGTTACTGTTCTCCTCTTCTGCCACTAATAGGAATGAGATAAACTCAACATAAACTTTCTCTTGATTTCACTGAAAGTAACTATTAAAAAAATCCATGGAAAATGGTACTGAATTTTCAATAAAACTTTGGATTAGTTCCTATTGAAGCTGAAATATCTGTCTCTCTCATCTCTGTCTATTCCTATCCCCTACAGCAATAGCTCAGCAAATTCTTTCCCCCTCTGCCCTATAACCCTGTGAAAGATGGTCTTTGTACAGGACTAGCCAATACACAGCAACTCATTCCATTGCCGTGCTGAGTGCTGGACCACTAACTGGAATGAACAGCTTTCATCCTTCCTCTTCCTCATGAAAGACTCTGGTTTGGTACTAACAGAGAAAAAAGTCAGTGGTGCTTTAGAAAGTTTATAGGGGCTAAAAAAACCTCAGCCCTACCCTGTTCTGATTACATGTAAACAGTTACATCCTCTGGAGAATTACTTAAGAGTACAGCATTGATACTTCTCTGTTCACCTTCTAGCAGAAAGTGCTGCACTCTGTCACCCTCCCAAGTACTTCACACAGACAATCAAGTCTGTATGAAGTCCCCTCAGTGCAGTTCCAGGATGGAGTGTTGTTCGAGCTGCCTCACAGAAGGAAACCTGAGAGACCATCAGGCTTTTTCTCTGCCCTGCCAATCTGGGTTTTCACTCTGACTTCTACAGTTTTCCAGTTTTGCTGGTGGACTATGAAGTGCTCTCACAGTGGTTAGGCAGTATCATGAGGTTAGTACCGTCTGAGAGGCAAGGCAATCTCCTGAGGTGCTTAACATCTGTCTGCAGTCATTTGTGCCACTCTGAATGGGCCCAACCATTCTCTCCTTAAAATATCACTGACCTGGGATGACTCTCTGGAAGCCAGTGGTGTGACTTGTAACATGGTTATTCCTAAATATCACTCTTTTAAGATGGAGAAATATCCCCCTAACTGGATAATCTCAAAAAGTTCTTGGTCTTTATGCAGCAACAAATTCTACAGCCTGGCTGCCTGAGCTTTGCAGAGGTCTTCTCCCTTATCAGCCACACATCAAGAGGAGAGTGAGGCAACACCAGAAGAACACTTGAGGCAAGCACAGGGAGACTACACCTGGAGGGAAAGGTACATTCCTGCTTTGGAGAGCTTTCCTACTGCTGGCCTTGGCCAACAGTCCTCTCCCCACAGGGTTCTTCTCAGAGTCAACCTCTGATAGGACAAGGTAAAGACAATGAGACAGACTCTAGCATTGCAGTGTTAGATGGAAAGGGCAGGCTTTTTCCTAACAAGAGGTAGTAGGAGCGAGAGGAACCTCTTCACCAGATTGTGTCCCATATCTGAGACAAGAATTCATAGGAGTACTTCCTTCTGAAGACGAGTGGCACACCGAGGAAGTGCTTACCTGGAAGGCTATGGAGTTTGCAATAGTCAAGAAGATCCTCAGGGGCAGCGTTGCTTTGTAGGACCGATGACTCCAGAGACGGTGAGATCCAGCTGTGATTCCCAGAGCACTCACCAGAAAACACAGAGCGGCTACAGAGGAAAAGAAAGCGTTGGAGCAGTTAGACCAAATCAGCCTTCAGCAAAGTTTCAGGCAGAGCAACACAAAGGCAGGGCTTCCCCCTCTGCTGTATAAGCAAGAGAGGAATCCATGGAGAGCACAGATTGGGGCAATAAAACTAAATCTGAGAGTGCCCAAGCTAACACAGGTATCCTGAACAATGTGGGTCAAATCACTTCAGCTCTTCAACTCTGAGAAGCAAGAAGACTCCCCCGTAGAAGACTTGTCACAAGGGTTCATTCTTCAGCAGTGCCATCTGCCATGATGCAGGATAGTCAAAATTGTATAAAGCATCTGCTTCCATAAAGCCCTATGGTAAAAAAGCTGCAGTCCACAAGGAACAGCTAGGCCTTTCCTCCCACTCTGAATAATCCAGGCTCTCATCTTCCTATCTCACCACTCCTCAGTAAATCTCTTTTGCATTATTTTTACCTAGAAATGATAGATGATCTTGCCATTCTTCAGGAGGACAGCTCAAGCTTCCTTCTCTTCTACTCCCTTTCTGAGCAAAAGCTCAAAAGGAAATAATCTAACCTACCATCCCACTGAAGCTTAGGCTTCACCTTGAGTTACACCACTGATTTAAAATCTACCCAGAGGCTCCCATTCTCAGGGTCTTTTTGATTCTCCCCACCACTCAAATCCTGTACCTTTTACAGAAGGAAACTCCAAGGCCAACAACTCATTGCAGGTCATGCCCATGGCAGAGGCCGATGTTGCTGGGCCCAGTTGAGCTGCTTCATGTGTTCCCTCTCTACATAGGCTGAAAGAATTCCTTGCCCCACTGGTAACTAGTGAAAAACCACATCCCTCTCCCAAAATGTCATGTGTTCATATCTGTCCTGGTCTGTGTGTTCCCACTTGTCCTCCTGGGACCTCTGGAATTTAACCTAAGCTCCAGTATCTGATCCTGGAACTAAAATGGAGAAAACACTCCAATCGGTTCATAGCAGCATTCCACTAGGAAGCCAGGGTAAGAAAACTGATTCTGAAAATTAACTCTTCCTCTAGGAAGGAAGGGTCAGGAAGTCTGGTAGAAAGAGAGAGCATTCAACAGTTGCTCTGCCCTGCAGGCTCAGACACGAAGGAAAGGTGAATGTTTGTGAACAGGTCAATTGATCCACCTTCAGACCCACGTGGGAAGAGATGCCTTCTTACCAGTTCCCCAGGGGAAGCTCTTTCCTTGGCATAAACTTGCAGATTTCAGCCAATTGCATCAATCATGAAAAGAGGTTCTTATTCTTTCATATAAGCCCATGGACAGGAGTTGCTGGTATGCTTGACAATACTGCTCAGTTCAACCAAATGGCTCTAATCAAGCTTACCTTGAACTAGAAAACTAGATACTCTGCCAGAAACTTGTCTGGAATAAGAGATATGAGATGTGCAAGGCTCTGCCCTATTCTTTCATGCAAAGTACTCCAGGCTTGATTTCCTATCAACTCCTGCTCCCTCTTCCTTCTGTCATCTCCTTTGTTTTTCTACATTCCCAACCTAGCCTCTTACCCACTAAAAGCCTGTCTTGACTGATTAAACAACCTCTTCTGGCCCTTTAAACTTTCACAAACCCTTCTCACGCCCATCCTTCTGCACCGGAGTGGCCTTCTCAGACTGCTGATCTGACTGTGACTCCACGTCTTCATCTTCTCCCTTGATTTCCCCACCTGCTGCTGAATGCAGTGCAAGCCTTGGACTAGCATATCTCTGCCTCATATCTCCCAGCACCTCTGTGGTCTCTCAGAAGAGCCAAGCAGTCACTGATCATGGATGATTTATAAGACATGAAGAGGAATAAAAATGCATGCAAATGCAGCAGGATCTGGCCTTTGCAAGAGACAACAGAGCTGAGCAAAGCTCACAAAGCTGTCCAAACCTGGAAGGAGAAAAGAGAAGGATGCTGAAATAGGGCATTTGGTTCAGGTCTCACTTTGGCCTTGCTGGTGCTAGACATCTTGAAGGTCTTACCCAGTTCAATGATGCTGACTTGAAAGTTATGAGCCAAATCATGACCAGTTACCTGTTAATTTTAGATTTTAAGACTCATTCTAAATCAGTCCCTATTCCCACAGAAAACACCAGACAGGGAGTCCACAATAAACAATGGCACCTTGCAATGGATGTGTGGGACAACTTGCTAGGGAAAGAGCCCATCTGTCCAGGCAAGCAAGCCTCTGGATTAATGGTACACTGGGGACAGAATTGAATTATGTGATATCTCATGATCTTCAGTAGCACTAGAAAGTAAATGCCAGGTTAGGTGAGTAGAGGCCCTGTTGATGACCCTGAGTTTTCAGCTTTCCCCATCTGGCGAATCCTCAAGTGCTGACTGGAAATTTTTTTTGGAAAAGGCCTCCAGAAAGATGACTCTGCCTGAGGACTGTTGTATTTAAGCTTTGCAGAAAGGAAGCTGACCTGTACTTCTTTTATGCAGGCAATTCTCAGAATTTGCCTGTGGATAGTCCTGCTGGGAAAAGATGACACCAGCAACAAAGACATTATCAGCAAGCACAAGGAATCACCAAAGAGATTTGGTGGGGACACCAACAGACCCAAAACCCAGACAACCCAGTACTTGCTTTTGGGTACTCTTGCCTGGAAGCTTTTGTCAAAAATTTGAAAGAGTACCCACTACTTTTGGGTGCCCTGGCATAAAACAGTCCCAGGCTTCATCCAAAGCCATGGACCTCTGCAGCTCATGTTGACTTCTCTTGGAGCTGTGTCTCAGGTCACTACAAGGGCCACAACCCTCCAATTATTATCCTGTGATGCCTGGCCTCTTGCCCATATACAGAAGCTGTAGTTTGTCTAAGGGGCAGACACTTTCGGTAAGAAAGAAGCTGATTCTCAGTCTATGCATAGATGGCACCAGCCCCATGGAAACACAAACTCTACTTGGAGACAATTAGCTTCATCAGCCATACCTAAGAGTTGTTGCGACAGTGACAGGATATAGACAATAAGATTGAAAACTCTTGTGGAATACAGAAGCATCCAGCACCCTAATGATTCAGAGGGTTCATCCCCACAAACAGGTACAGTGATGATCATTGCACAGTCAGGGAATCAACATCTCACAAAGAAAACCTCCTCCAAGATCATCGACTAGGAATTCAATTGGAAAGAGAGTAGAGAAGGTGAAATAAAGTGGCACAGATTTTCACAGCTGCTCTGTGATGCTGCCCCAAACTGAACTCCTTCAGCTGAGGATTCAAAGTCATCTTCCACACCATGCTTTGAACTATAAAGATTATCACCTCACAGGTGATATTCCCTGTGACTCATTCAATTGGAATAAAAATAATTATGACCACTGGTAGTAATAAGCAGTCAGTGCTACAAAAATTAAACACAAAACATTCTGGACTCAGTCATGTCTATGACTCACTAGCCTTTACCTCTTTAAAGCCCAGATTCAGATCCCAAGTTATGATGGGAAGCCAGGAATGTGCTAAAAACATTGTCATCTGCAGTCAGCACCAAGGATGTTTATATGAAGAAGTGTTCCTGCTCCAGCAGGTGTCCTTGGGCTTCTGCTCAGTGTAAGACTGTTTCCTCCTTGCTGTCCAGTCCCTGCTAGCCAGGTGAGTCCTGCTACTCTCAGGAGAAAGATACCAGGAGCAATGAAACATGTAGGCTGTGTAAAGGGAGCAGTGTTTAGGAGGAGCAGTAGGAGCTGCTGTCACCAAAACCTAATTTTCCAGCCACACTCAGAAGAGAAGCATGCCAGCCGCTAGTCAAGCCCGGAGCAAACACTAAGTAGGAAGTTGTTGCCAGCAGTACTCTTGATGGGAAAGTGTAAAAAAACTGTAAACATTTTGCTGCACACATCCCTGGGGGTAGTGTTGGCTGAGGTTTTCAGGCTGTCAGATTGCCCAAAGTATCCAGAAGATTCACCTTGGTCCAAAGACGATACAGCAGCAACAAAACCCCCATGTTTCTGCCACTGCTGGCACACAGGGAACTGAGGTGTTGATAGAGCACCATGTCGAGAGGAACCATCGCTGTTTTGCAGATACTTTTGGCTGGGCCAACAGGGCTTAACACAACTGGTGTCAGTCTGCTGCACCCAAGTGCTAAGAAGACTACCCACAAATCATACACCCAGGAAGGATCTGAGTAATTAGAGAAGAAACTGTCAATCACCTTTGTATCCTGCCCTTCCAGACTCAGTGTCTGTGCCATTTGGCAAATGACGTAAAATCTGCCCATGATTCTTGAAAAGCCTATGCAAAACTTGGACAACTGCAGTGGAGAAGGCAATAAATAAAAGGGGGGCTGGCTAAAAAGCCAGTGCTGGAAGGGCTTGGAGAGCTCTTATTATGGTGAGCTCTCACCTGATCAACAACCCGAGCTTGTTCTGGGAAGCTCTGTACCAGAAAGAGATCAGGGGATACAATGCACACAGCAATGCAGAACAGCAAACAATGATGAAGGCAGCACTGGAGAGCTTGAGAGACAAAGAGGAATTAGCACACAGAGAAATGAAAACAAAAGAGAACAGTCACCAATATAACTGGTTTCAGAGGGACAGGAACATCAAGGAGATGGTGGCCTGGATGAAGCGACTATAAGCAGGGGATTTCTCCTTCTAATAGAATAAAGAAGGTAGATGAACTACCAGGCACCACAGCTGCCTGTTGCATCACAACAGAGAACATCTGGGGACATGTTAATTTTGTATTATACGTACACAGCCTAAGGAAGGAATGATCTGAAAAACAAAGAAACAAGCAAAAACCCCAGCTCTACCACCGGTAGAGCTGCTCTGCCATGAGCCCATGGTGTACTGCCGGGAGCAATGTAAGTCTCTGCAGTCCTCTTGAGGGTGCTGGGAAAATAACAGCAAGTCACTGACATGACAGTCACAGATGCCTTGTATGTGCTAAAGAAAAATAGTAGTTGAGAAAAGGGCAATGCCTTTTAGAGAAGGCAGACCTGTGGAGGATCAGGGTATCCCAGTTCCAGATAGCATGAGGGAGAATGGACTACAGGGGAACACTGACTCAGCTGCAAGGTGCCCTGAAGGGTGGTCTTTTCCCAGAACAGGGCTGTAGGACTAAGAGCTTTGTGGAGCTACTCCAGCTTTGGTAAGGCAGGAATGGATCTTCTGCCAGACCAGAACAGTGCAGTTTCCCCAAGCCCCCTGTCCTTCTCCCATTCCCAGAGAATGTCACTCAGAAGCCACCAAGGAATCTCACACTGCCTCACAGTGGCAGGAGAGTAACTGGCACTTCACATAAGAGTTCACTGAGCAAGGAGAGGAGTGATATCAGATAAAAAGTAAAGCAGATTCCCATGAAATGTCATGGGATGCCACACACACATCCCAAAGAGGCATGTGGTTGCAATGACACTGCCTCAGAGATCATTTTGGGATAAAGTGAGGTTTACCAGAGTGTAAAACAGCATTAACTTTCTGGATGAAGATGCTCAAACCCATTTGTGTACCCCAGGGGAACTCAAAGGAGAAGAGTTGGATGGATTTGGAAATCATGGTGCATCTCAGCAGCTTGAAATGAAATTAGTAAACTCACCGTTTCCCTCCTCCTTGCCTCAGTGCACTGAGGATATTTGACTGGGGTTGGAAGACCAAGGCTGTCAGCTCAGTGAGTGAGAGAAGGCAGCAATCCTTGCCTAGCCTATGGCTGAGAGTTCAGGGATGGGACACACAGAACAGGACCAAGAGCCCTGAAGCCCTCCTCCAAGATTGCGCTGAGGCTGCTTATTCTGCCCAACCCTTCCAGTCTAGGGAAAAGTGCAGCCTGTCAGGTTTTCACAAGGGAAAAGCTCAGCAAACTCTTCTTTCAGAAGACCCCCTTGAAAGGCTGTTCTGGCTGCACAGGGAACACACCAGTGCCTCTGCTTTTGTAGATACTGTAACCAGACCCTGTGGCCTCCGGTGATGTTCATCCCCCAGGCCTCTGCCTGTGAGTGGCTGATAAGGTCCAGGAGGAAGAGTCAACCTGGCCATCCAGGAAGCCATCTCCTTCCCTGCTCAGCTGTAATGCTCGTTGCACACAACCATCAGGAGGGCACACTTTGAGAGTGTGACAGACATGGTGGATCACTCCAGGACCCATCCAAAGCCAGGCTGGCCAGGAAGCTGCTCCCAGCCAAGCACTTTGCAGAAGCACCACTGAAAACAAAAGCCACGTCAGCAGGTCTCAAATTAGACTGCTGTTTTTCATTTCAGGATGCTCTGTTTCACAGGGAGGCACGGGGCTGGATGCAATCTCTCGGCCTCCCTACTGGGAGCTGTTTGGCTTCTGAACTTCTCCAGGGGTCCACACAAAGGCTCATGGAAAGCAAGTCTCCCCTGCAGCGTGGGCCCCAAGCCCAGCTGTCTTTCAAGCAGTCATAGAAGAAGTTTGGTTCCTACCCAAGGCAAGGTCTCTCAGAAAGTGGAGCTTTGCCTAACTAATTTCTGCTGGGTTGTGCTTTCCACTGGAATTTGCTTCCTGGAGAGATGCTTATTTATTTTTTGAAAGTTGTCAGGCTTGGTTCCGGGATGATGGTGGCTAAGCTGTGCTTTTTTAAGAATGATAATAAAAGACCTGAGCTTCATACTTAATTCTTGACTTTTACCTTCATCACAATTGTATTTTGTGTCTTTGCCCTCACATGTGTGACAGCTCTGCAGGATTTACCCTTCCCTGGTAAGGACAAGAATGGTTGTCATCTCTGGACAGAAGTCTCATGCCTAATAGTGCCCTGTACCTTGCCTCCCGAGCCACCCTTTAAAGAGCTCTTGCTAGCATCTTTCTTCCTAACTTTCTGGGACTGTCACAGTATTCCATCAAATGTTTTCTGTGCTTTACCCCAGAAGTGGCTGCACATTCAAGTGTGGGCCAATTCCAATCCTAATGTCAGTGAATCAAGTTTGTTCTTTGAGCAGCCAAGCCAAATCCCTGCCAAATCCTTCCCTCTCATGTATGGCTTCACAAGAGACACTACCAAGCCCTCCCACAGCTTTCTATGGCTGAATAGCTTCTTCTAACAGAAGACCTCTGTTTCCTTCTTTCTCATCCCCAAGCCTGTGAGCCTGGAGGAAAACAACAGTGCCACCCAACAGACCTGGGGTTTGCTATGCCAAGAAACAGATAGGGGAATGTACTTACCCCATGCCAATGTCTGGATCTTTGCAGAAGGTATCAGCACCAATGCGAATATGGCCCCCAGGTGCAGCAGGCTCATGAGGATGATATTCCTCCAGACATATCGCAGCGGGGGCTTGGGGCCCTCTTTCTCCCTGTAGGTCTCGTCAAAGATATCATCTATCATGCCCCGGTCTCCTGCCAAGTCCTCATGGTTGAGTAAGTCCTTCTCCACAATGGCATTCCCATTCCTGGTCACCCGGGAGGTGAGAGTGCCAACAGCAGTGGTGCTGGAAGTGGAGGAGAACTCCTTGGAGAGGTGGCAATACATATTTTCAAGACAGGAAAAAGAGAAAACAAAACAAAAAGTTGGTGGTTACCAATGCAAAAAAAACAGAAACACAAGCATCTTGGCTGGTGGTGTGAAGACTAAGCCTGTAATTTCCCTGGAAAGCACCATTTTTTCATCTGAGCCCTTGGCACCAAGAAGAGCCTACTCTGGCTTTATGGAGTTGTGGCCTTAGAGATCAGTGGCCTGGTCTTTCTGGGGAGAGGAGGTGAATGGCAGATAGGGTTCAGAAATTAAAGAAAAAGACTTTTCCACAAGTGGCTTTGGTGAGATCATTTGCAGACTACAAGGATTTTCACTTTCTTTCAGTTTGATTAGTGGGCGTTTTTAGGTGGGTTTGTGGTCTAGGCTTGTGCATAAGCAGACAACAATAAAGGAAATCTAGTGAATGAACAAAGAGATGGGGGAGAAATATGAACTGAGATACAGTTTTATAATAAGTCATTGATCTGTTCTTGATATCCTGCCTCTTTGTGTCACCCTACTAGGGATGACAGGGTAGACATCAGGAAGATCCATAGGGGAATTCCTATGGGGTGCCTCCTTATTTCCCCTGCCTCACCTTCCAGGCTGGGATGTGGCAAGGTAACATGCTTGCAGATCAGTGGATGGAAGCAGTCAGGTGAGGTGCTTCCAGTTATCCCATGCCTGCTGCTAAGCCTCTTATTCCTCTCCCGCTTCCCACTCATAGGCAAACTGAGACTCAGGAAGACAATCCTCTGAGCTGTGACCACCAGCATGCAGAGAGGAAGTTTTAAGCAGCAGGTTGGCTCAGCTTGGCTCCCAGCTCCCTTCTGTAACTGTGACACAACATTCCCTCTGCACACGCTTATTTGCCCTGGCTGTGTGACAGCCTGCCCGATCAGGCATGCATGACGAAAGGAGCAGGCAGGACTGACCCTAATGAGACAGGTCACTGAACCCTGAATCACCAATTTCCATCTCCATCATGACAGCTGCGTGCTTGCTGGTACTCGCAGCCCTTTGTCAGGCCTGAGCCCAAGTGCCCAACGGGGCTCAACCCTGAGGGTGCCAAACACATGGGGTACAAGTGGTGTGTCCCCCACACGTCACCCCCATTCCCTTGCCTCCTGGGAACCTGCATGAAGGACACATCCCTTTGCCACCTGCACAGCTGCTTCCACGTGTGAAGGGGCACTAAAGGTCAGCCAGCAGAAACAGGAGAGTTGAGACTGCAGGAGTGAGCATGGTCAAGCTGGGAAAGCTCCTTTTTCAATAGAAATCTATCCTGAATTAACTGCAGATTCCCACACAGGTACGTAGGATTCATAAAAGACCACCACTCTTCCATGGCCTAGTTTCCTGAGGGAGACTTTAAAATCAGGCCAGGCAGCTTACGTGGCCACCCCAACTCCTCCCTTTCCCAAGGGTGGAAACTAGAGGGTTACAGACATACCTTCCGATGGGGAGGAGCTGGCAAGGCTGACAGATTCCCCACATTTGGGAAGTAAAATGATCTCTAAAGCAGGAGCACTTTAAGTTTTTCCTTCTGGAATCAAAGGTTAGAAAGGAAAAAAAGCCGGACACAAAGTATCCTGCAGCCTTCACTGAACCCAAGCAAGATGCTGAGCTTGGGACCTGCTGCTCTGCAGCTTGGCTATAGACTGTCTCTGCCTGCTTTCCTAATTAATGATTTGAGTGTATGATACTCTCAGCTGCTGCAGAATTTAGAGGCAATCCCCCACCAAAACAACTGTGGGAAATGGCTTCTAACCCAAAGATTAGGCAAGGAAAAGTCCTGCCCATTCCAAAGTGTTAGATATTCTCATCTGGTATTTTGGCAGAAAGGTACAATTTTCTTTCTTGGCTGCAAGACAATCTACCAAAAAAACCCTAAGACTTGTCTATGCAGGAAAAATTCCCAACAGAGATTTGGTGGCATAATTAGACGGGTAACACTCCCCATATGGACATGCTGCTTCCAGAGTAAGAATGTGGGGTTGGAGTTGCATTTTTCTCCTGCGTGATAGCTCATGTCACTGTCAAAGTTACACTGGAGCAGAGGAGTAGGAAGGAGAGTGCAAAGAAAACAGCAGAAAGGAAAAAAATCTCTTCCCGCAGAGTTGTAATAGCCATATGAGGAATTTTACCAGCATACCTATGCTGCTGGAATTACACTGGTATAATGAAACTGGTCATTTCTCACATGTAAACTAACCTTGAGACAGAAGGGCTATAAGGAACAGCTCCACCGTTACAGACTTGGTGGGAGGAGCATGGGGGGAAGAGGGAGGGAGAGAGGACAGCTATTTAGGTAGAAACAAGGGAAATGAGGAGGAAAGAAAGAGGATTTTTATCCCCTTATGGCCATAGTGGTTCCTGTGGCTCCTGCCAAGGAAAATGGAATGGAGATTGACGTGGGCTTTAGTGCTGAGAAAGAGAGGAGGCCAGTTAAATCATTTTCATGAGCTCTCCCTCATTTCTGAATGACTTTGCAGCTCTCATCTGCAGAACAGATGTGTTTCCCCATCTACACCCCCACGCCCCCAGCACTGAACACGCCATAGGTGATCCTGGCACCCAGCCAGCTTATACAACCAACTGCAGCTCAAAGGCTCCACGCTGGGTACAGCACAGAGGCCCCAGGGCACTGAATCTCAGGTCCAGTATATTCGAATATACCCAACATGACCCAAAGACGGGATTCTTTCCAGCCTCCAGGATATAACCCCAAATACATGCCAAAACCATGAAACATGGTCTGAACACAGTGCCCTTGACATCTGTATCGGGAGTGCAGAGGAGTAAAGTTCTTTACATCACAGTATCTCTGGAAGGTCATGGCACCTGCACAAAAGGACCAGGGAAGACCCCGAGTACTGGCAACGGGAAGAGAGCAGGGCTGTGATTTACCTCCTCTTCTCAGCATTGGCAGAAGGGGAAGGATGTAAAGGTGAGAGCAGAAACACCAGAATCAAGCCCCTGCCTCCCCCTGGGCAAAGGGTGGCTCCCAGAAGGGGCAAAATTAAAAATTAAATTCTTTAAAGATCCAACAGCTCTACGCATCTTCCTGCTGCCAGGCTGTTATTCAGACCTTCTTATGCCAAAAATGGGCAGTCTCCCCATTGTATGCTTGCTTGGCTCAGGCAGTTCAGACACAGTCATTCATTTCATCTGGGCAGCCAGCCGCTTTCACCTTGCGTCTGTCCTAGAGACGTTCCCTGCTGCAATATTTGTCTTAAAAACGCTGTGAGTGAAAACTCTTTCTTATTAAAAAAGAATAATTAATTAACAAAACAAAAAAATCACAGTCTTAGAGTTATCAAAAACCCAACGGCCTCTTGGAACAAATTACTTTCTTGAACAGCCCTTACCAGGGTGCTTCGATGAGCGTTTTCAAGATAAACCTTTATTTTATGCCCAGTCTACCCGAGGGCAGAGGATCCAGGGAGATAATCCCAGAGGCGGATGTTTCTGCTTTATCCGTGGGCTCCCCACGAGGCTTGGGTGATGCTTTAAGTTCGCCATGAACACCTTCTTCTCACGATTGAGAAGCGGTGCAGAGAGGACACACGTGTGCAGACGTGTGTGTGCATGCACAGACACGCGTGGGTGCCCAGACCTTTTTTCCCAAGACGGCAGCAGCGCAGCGCTGCCGGCGCTGCGGAGATGAAGGAGGAAGGGGCGAAGGGAAAGACAAAGCACACGCATCCCCGGCCCCTCGCTTACCTCCTCCTGCAGCAAGTGCGCAGGCATGGGGAGGCCCTGTCTCTGCTCCTCGGCGGCGGTACGCGGGCGCGCAGATCGCCGGCGGTGGTGGCGGCGGGAGGCTCGCTCTTGTCGGCTCCTCGCCCGGCGAGCTGTGCGGTCCGGGGAGGCGGGTGCGGAGGTATTTAAGCGAGGCTGCTTGCTTGGCGTCTGGCGGGGCTGGGCTCTGTGCGCCCCGGCCTCCCGGTGACCCCCTGTCCGTGCAGGGATGCGCGGGGTCAGCGCGGAGGGCGGCGAGTCGCGGCGGGGACCCGGCTCTCGGCGCACCCGGGGNTGATTGGTTGTGGGAAATTTGGTGCCACCTCGGTTTGCCCTCGCCATTGGCTGCCAGCAATCTGCTGTTCGCTCCCTGCGGCGCGCACCCTGCGCGCCTCGCTCCGCGCCCACCGCGGGGAGCGCCGGCGGTGCTGCCGCCGCCAGAGCCCCCCCGATCCGCCGCTCCGGGGGCTGCCCCGAATGGAATCAGGGGCGTCCGACGGGCGAGAGATGTCAGGGAGCGGCGGAGGAGCCCCGCGCCCCTTCCTCAGCTGGCTGCAGCTGGGAAAGAAGGGGCTTCAGTACGAAACATGTGCTCTGTATTGGGGATCTGTCTGGGGAGCATTCCACACGTATGAGTCTGTATATAAATCATACATTTCTGCAAAGAAAAGCGCCTTACAACTTATATCCGGATAAGCATGTATGTCTGTGTAGGTGTTTATCTCGATATGCAAAAACAGTCTGGAAAATGTTGTTTGTGTCGTTTTAAAAAGAATCCTGGCTGTTTCCCCCCAGTAAACAGTGCCTTCAGCAGAGAATGGAAGGAAAACCGAGCGGCTCAATTTGCCGTCAGCTATTTTCCGTAAAAACGTCCTCGCTAGCCAGTAATGCCAGCACTATCGCAGATCTATCCAAAATCCAAGCTCTATCCAAAATCCAAGCTTTGTCTTACAGAGACCTTCACCATTAAGATGAGAAAGAGGGCCTTTACAAATCAGACCTCGCGGGTGGCAGAGCCTGGAAGCAGCTCTCTTAACTCCACCCTGTGGTCACCGTGGCAGGCACCCTCAGCCATTTAGCACCAAGCCTGAGGGTACCCTAGTGCCATCACCCTGGCCAGGACCTGTTGTACCTCCTGTAGCTACACTCAGTAGCATGTCCCATGTTCAGCCTCAGCCCCCTGCTGACACATGAGTCATTTTGGGAGGGGATTAGGGATGTCAAAAGCCATTTTGAAGTATGCCCATATCCCCTGACACATATCCTGTCAGGCAGCTCTCCTGCAGTGGTGGAGCTGACCGCATGAAGTGCAGACAGATCTTGCTGCAGAGTCCATCCCTGGGCTGAATCCACTCAAGACCCAGGGTGGCTGATTTAGTGGCAGGTGTCAAAAGTGAGATGCATTGTAATCACTAGAAGGAAAAAGTAACAATTAAAGATAACAGTAGCTCGTTTGTTCTCCAGATTTAGAGGTGTCCAGCAAAAGAGGAAAATGTATCTCTCCTGTTTCATTTCACTGTGATGGATGAAGAGGTTTGTGAGGAGTATGTGTTTAAATTCTACATCAGGATCTCGAGTCATGCCTACTTCTTGAGACACAGTATTAAAACAGAGAGCCCACATCAGAAGATGTTCCTAGATGATGAAAGCTAACATGAGTCAGGGAGAGACTTTTAACATTCCCTTTTAAGACTCTCCATTATGTGTTTGGTTAGCAACACTGAGGGTTAGTGAACACTGAGGAAAAATGATGTTTTAATTAGAGATTCTACCTACTTTCAATGGGAGTGTTGAAAGAAATACAGACTGAGTTAAAAACTACCGTAAGAAAATCCAACTCCTGCTATTCCAAGTGAAAACCAGAAAGGAAATAAATAAAAGAAAAAAGAAGAAGGTAGCACTTGTTAATTTTAAAAAGGTCATCTCCAGATCATGCTATGTGGGGAAAATGTCAATATCATGAATCAGAGGGAGACCTGTCAATGCTACTGATGGGTGACAATGAGGCTTTGGGGAATTCGAGGTTTCCAGTTTTGCAGGCACTCAGACCCTGGCCCCTAGTGCCCTTTCCTTTTCCCCCTGGTTTCTTTCCTCAGACAGCAATGAGACTATGAGGGAACATACAGAGCAGCTAGGCTTTACCATCCTCTAAAATTAACACCATCTCTTACTGCTCCCTCACAACAGGAGTAAGTTTTCTGAATTTTCCCCAACCAGTTCTTCTGGGGGATGACTGTCACATTTTTCATTGTATAGAGGAAGAGATGGATCTTGACTATTGTCAGGGCTATGCTCACCTGGCAGGTTTCAAGTCTTACATGCTAAGGACAGCCCAGAGAAAGGCTCTCCACAGCTTGGCCAGCTTCTCCAGCTGCCATTTTGATCACCTTTGAAACAGGGTCATGCTCCTGAATGTGGCTATGGGGATTCAGGCATTGACAAAACAAGGTACTGCTTTTCCATATGGCAGTACATTTTGCAAGGGGATTTCATCTGATGTTGACATCTTGGAAATTTCAGTGGATGTCTTCAGTCACCCCCTTCAAAACTGTTGAAAAAGCTACACACACAAAAAAAATTTTACTGCAAGGACTTTGCCAGGTTTGTTTCATATTGTTTGTTTATCTTCTTTAACAACATTCCATCTCCCACTTTTTCTTCTATTTCACAACTGGAATTTGAAAACAAGAAGAGAAGACTGAAGTAATGAGGGAATAAGCTGAAAACTGGAGAAAGACGTGAACCCTATGCATTCTCCGCTGCCAAAAATAAAGATTTGCAAAAAAATTTCCTAGGATTATTTTCTGCATCTCTTGCATTGTTTTCCTGAAGACGTATGAAGTAATTTCAGCTTTAGAGCTTTTTCTAGGGTAGGACTACCAGGCCATGGGTCTTTCATCCAAAGAGAAGTGCAGGGGTGGCTTTCTGTCCTGTCACCAATGCTTTGTTTCCTCTTACCCTCATAAAGAATTTGCTCTTCAAAGGCATCAAGCCCACTCTGCAGAGCAGATGAACATCGGCATCATTCACCACCACTGCTAATGGTTTCATAGGTTACCCTTGGTTTTGATAGGTGGACTTGTGGGCACAGTTAATGTGTTGCAGAGAAATGAGGTGGGGGACCATGGCTGCAGAATGAGTTGGGACAGGACCTGACTCACACTATAGGAGTTCAAAGTTAATGCCTGCTTGAAAGGTGAAGGCAGTTGCAGGTCTTTCTGGATTGTCAGTCTCAGGAGTTCAAGTGCCAGAGATCAGACACCAGCTTATGGGGTCATCACCTTTGTTTAATACTGTTTTCTCCCCTGTGCTTTCCTTTGAAATCTGGTGACTGTATGTTTTCACACACTCTTTCTTGGCCAGGAGAGAAGCAAATGGCCTTCCTTTTTGAAATTGAAAGCTAAGAATTGTTTAGTCACTTAGCTCCAGATACTGTGACTTGAGGAATCTGATATCATGGCATTTACCAAAAGTGCTATTTATATTTACAAGAACTGGCAGCATTCTGGTCACTTGCTCGCTTTCTATCATGTTCTCCCCTCCCCTGCTTTAAAACATCATCTGTTGTTCCATAAATTCGATGGTTCCTATAAACTCCTGAAGATCCCCTGCTCCACCCTCACTCTCAAAGTATGAATAAATTCAGTATGGATTACCTGGGCTCTTAAATTAACAGTTGTTGGGAGCTCCCAGAATACAAGCAGTGGCGAATCCCACAACTGCCCTGGAAAAGGTAAGGGCTGAAGGAAGAAGCTGATGTTTACCTTGCCACCCTCCTGCCACTGAGTGGGAAATGTGGAGTTAAAGGGAGGCAAAGAAGTAGCAGAAATCACTGGTGTCCTACACCAGGGTTAGAAGAGAAAGCTGATGCAGTTGGAGTGATGGGCCATGCCTCCAGGCTGTGACCAGGATGGCTAAATTCCCTGCCATTCAGAGAGAATCTGCACCAAGATAATCTTATCAGCATCAAGAATTAGGGTGATAACATGCTGATGATTGGGATAGGGTGCTTATCTTTGCACTTTGCCCCATCCCTTGCAGTCTGACCTAATGCCAGACACCCTGCCCACCCTCCTCCCCTCCTGTTACCCCAAACAGGCTTTGCTCCCAGTCCTCGGGCTGCCAGCAGCAAGAACCCAGTGGGTATTGTCTAAACAGGGCCATACAATGGGCAGCATTGTTGACACTGGATTTTTGCCCTCATTGAAGATGACCTCACAGCCCACCCCTTGGCCACTTGAGCCAGCCCCTCGGGACTGAAGCTGTCTTTAGAACTCGGGTAAATAAATTGGGAGAGGAGGGAGAGAAAGGGATGGGGACCAACGGAACACAGAGGTCTTTGTGTTGCCACCCTCTCTTCAGCACTGGTGATCTCTGGTGTCCTTCTACCCACATCAGATATGGCAGGCCAGGTGCCAAGGAGCCGGCATGCCGAGTGCCCACCCCCACCCTGCCGCGCTTCGTTCGCAGGGCAGCGTCCCCCCCCCTGCAGTTCTGCATCCTCCCTTCTTCGGGCTGCAGTCTGCTCCGCTCATCTCAGCTGTCCTTTCTCCTCCTCCAGGCCTTCTGTGCCTTCCTTCCCATACCTGCAGCCCACCCCTTCTGCCCCTCTTTTCAGGCTGAGACCATCCTCTCAAGGTACCGCCTGCTGCCAGCACCGAGGAAGCGCCGAGCAGGGACCTGCGGAAATGCCACCTCCTAGTGGCAGATTTCCTGAGCCAGCGTAGGTGGCGCGGGGAGCGCCACAGTGTCTCCTGCTTTGTTGTGTCACCGGGGTTTGGATGCAGCTAACACGTCTAAGATGCCTGCTGCATTAAGGGTGGGTCTCCATCGGGACGGGAAGAGAAGTGATGCTGCAGGCTGTAAGCGTGAGCCCTGGGGACACATTGCCACATAGTCAGCACAGGGGAAAATTGCGGCACCAGGGAAGGACGAGGGCACATCCAAGGTCAGTTTGCAGCTGCCTCTGTTGAGCAGAGCACAGTGTCCCATGCCACTGTTTATCCTCTTTGTGTGTGTGCTCTGCATCATCACCACTTTCTACTCTGTCTCCTTGCAGCAACAGCAGACTGAGCATTTGATGGCTGCCCTAACATTTAGGAGAGCAAAAATAGTTTTCCAAAGTTAAATATAACCTGGGGTCTGGAGATGGGGGAGACATCTCTCTTCCACGCTGCTGGCTAAATCTGAGATATTTATTCTCCTTCTGGAGATGTTTCCGATAGACTTCTGTTAGAGGAAGTGGGCATAACCTGGCAGGGAGAAAGGGGTCGGGCTTCCTTGAGAGTGTATACATGCTACTGATATTAGAAGCAGGAATGACAAAGGAGAAACTTGTTGGACCCTTATCCCAGCCTTCCCTACTCTAGGCTTATCAGCGGCACACAAAGGAAATACTCAGAGAAGAGGTGTGCCTCTCCCTCTTCTGTGCTTCAACTTTGCCTACACACATACCTCAGTCCCTTTGAAAGTGAATGTTTTCTTTCCTCTCGGGCAACAGGACTAGTGTAGAGAGGTTTTGTATTTCTCAAAAAAACAGCATCACTTTTCCTCCTTTCCCTTGTTGCTTACCCCAGTGAAGCCCTATATGTTGTGAGCAGCATTCTGTGTTGTTTTTATTTTTGTTTCTTTTTGTTTGTTTGTTTTGTTTTGTTTTTCCCCTACAGAACAGGAATGGTATGGTGCTCATGTCCTTTGTCTAAGTCCATTCACAACTGAAAATCCTCCAGGATTCCCACCTGAATAGAGTGCATCTCCACCATGGTGTGTGGGCAGCAGCAGTGCACATGGCTGGCCAAATAAAGGACATTTGGAGTCCTTAAGGAGAGAAATACTACAAGCTGTTATGTTTCTAACCAGGAACATTTTTAGGTGTCCTTGCTTGCTCCCTTACCTGCCTGCCTGGTTTTGCTGCATTTCCAGGTCTTTAAAGAACCTGTCTACCCTGTCTCCTCTAAAGAATGGAACCCTAAAACACTCTTCGCTTTCTATGTCTACTTCCTCACTTAAAGGGCTGCAGACTTCTTGGTTCCTGCTAGTTCCTGGGGTGGTAAAATGTCCCGTGTTAACCTGGCACTTGTGTTTTGAGTGCTAATAGAGGGAGAGATCTGTTGGAAGTGTAAAAGAAATCCTGGGCAGGTAACACTGAAGGCACCCTGCAGTGCAGTATCATTTGCTCTTAGCTATTTGTGTTACCTTTTGAAAGCGTCCTCATTTTGTCTCTTAAGTCTTGTGACAGTACTAAGATTAGAAGTCACATTCAAAAAGTCAGTCTACAGAGGCTTCTTAATAAGTCTGGTCCTCATATCACTGGAGAGGTGCAGCAGCTGACCTACCACCACACACATTCACACAGCAGGCATTCAGTGTGTTTTGGAAGGTATGTGTTTTCCTTCATCCAAGCTGTGTTTGAAAGGAACATGTTTGCAGAGGATTCCTGTATAAACTTCAAGAACAACCAATGCTGGCATGGAAATTACATCAACCTTCTCTAATTGATAATGCCAAGTGATTTTATTCATGAGTCTTTGAGAAATGAAAGTAAGGTAAGGGTGTAGTGGCAGAAATGTATGGCTTTTGATTCAGAGTGTTATGACATTATCATAACTGTTCTTACTCTCCTAATATTACCTAGGAAAGGATAGTTGTGGATGTTTTGGGAAACTGGGCTAAGAGTACCACAAAAGTCTGAGGGTTGCTGGAAGAACTCTGGGATCCATATCTGCAGTACAGCTACTTTGAATTTCCCTGCTGATACACGTGAAGAACGATAGACCAAGCTTATTTCTTCTGTAGACTGCACTAGAGTTGGAAGAGTGGAAAATGTGTTGGGGGTCACCCTGCTTAAATTTTCAGTAAGATCTTGGCAAATGGGATACACTGACTGAAATAAATAATAGGATGCAATTCACTAGACAAGTACAAAGTTCTAGCTTGAGGGGCAGAATCAACTGTCCAAACATACATTGGGAGAGTAACTTGGTGAGATAGCAGTTCTGCAGATAAGAGTCTGGGGGCAATAGTGAGGCATGTGCTCACAATGTCACACTAATACAAGCAGAGCAAAGTGTAGATGTAGAAATAGTGGCATAAGAAGGACACATGGAGTAACTGTCTGGTTCTGCTTGGCACTGGGGACACCCTAGGTCTGAGGTTCTGCTTTGTTTATCCATTGTGCCATTCTGCTTTTTAAATAGCCTGCTGGCTCTGTGGTGTGCCTTGGGAATAAGAACTCTGAAAAAGGATTTGCATATAAAAATTAGCAACCCTAAAACTTGAGAAGCCTTCCTGAACAGAAAAAATATCACACAGGGAGAACCCAGGCAAACTTACCTTGTCCTGCACGAGCAAAGTTTTGGTTGCACGTGTGACACTCAGCTGTGCAGCTTTGGAGGGCGAATGTCTGTCAGGATGGCATCTCTCAAACCACTACCAAGAGACTGCAATGTAATCCCCTCCATTATGTCCCCACCTGATCACATCTTCTGTAATATGCTGAGAGCACCCCACAGGTACTCCAGGATCCCAGCTAACATGCCTGAATGCTGGTGTAGAATGAGTCTGGAAAGCACTGGGACACAGACAGCAGCTAACTGGTGTGCAAACACTCAACATTGCTAGTGACTTGTAGGGTCATGGCTCCTCCTTCACTACTTTTTTCTCAGTCACTCAAGTATATCCTTAAAAAACTGTCTCAGTCAGGTGATTGGCTCGTCCTTGAATATCAAGCACATGTAGCATTTAATCCCAAAACTGATGCCAGCCTCTGGGTTTTCAGATGGTCACATGAGCCTTTCTTCTCTTGTCTTCCTATGTATAAAATGTAAACTTTGTGGATTATTTGGAATAACATGGTCAGGACTAAGTAGAGAAAAGTAAGTACTGTGCAGCAAGGGACTGTGCAGGTTGAGTGGATATAATTGCACTGCTGACAAATGATCTTCATCTAAACAATGGCTTGGTGAGAGAAAATCAGTGAACAAAGGTAGAAATGTGGTGCATCATTTGTAGCTCCTGAGGAATCTGCCCCTCTGCTCTCTAAGCAGGACTTGACCAGCACCCACCCCCTAAAAACCAGTGGAGTGAGCTCAGGATGTGCTGGGGTAGAACTAGGGCAGCTCTTTGGTGTCCAGAGGGTCCTTGTCTTGGATTTCAAAGATGTCAGGACTCCTTGTTTTGCATTTCCTCCCTGGGGCTCATAGCTGGATCTCAGGAGGTACTTAGCCTTCAGATGCAGGGACTTAGCCCTTCCTCTGGTACTACTAGATGTAGCATGAACATTTCTTTCATTCGTTCATAACGACTGAGTGTCTCCTCTTCCCTGTGTGGGTGTTAGTGTGAGTCTTAGCCATGGACTAGGGGAAAAGCAACACCAAAGTGTCAACTGACATTTGACAACTGCTAGGGGAGGGAGAAAGGAATATTCCTGCAGCAGGTACCAGCAATACTTGATGTTTTGCTCTGGATGACCCTGATCTCAGAGTGACTCATTGCTAAAGGTTGCTCCAGGCATGACAAGAACAGGCAGGATGAGTTCCCTGTCCAGCAATTACTTACATGGCAATTAACCAGTGCTGAGGATGTAAATTTGAACTGCTAATCCAGCTTTATATCCCCAGGCCCACCCCTTGGACTTCCCCTAAATTATTCTGCATTGGATATGTATGTTTTCTGCCCCTGCTAGAAGGCCCTGAGATGTGGGAGGGTTCCTAAGGTCAACATGCAATGTTTAAACTGAAGAGCCTGGCAACTTTCAGCAGGTGGGTCTGGTATGTCTTCCATGGCATGGGTCTGGTATGTCTTCCATGGCATGTGTCTGCCACTCATGCTGTAGCATGTACATGATATGCAGGGAGCAGTAACTTGCCAGAAAAACTTTTCCCAGGTGGAATACATTCCACTCCCTACATCCCAAACACCTGCACTGGTCTTCAGGCAGGATTGATAGCTGAGTGCTCTGCTGAGCTCTTAAGGAAGACTGGCTGCTTTTCTCCTGGTTGGTGAATGTCTCTGCTATTCTGTTGTAGCAGTGACAGGATGGGTCTTGTTGGGGCTGTGCTGGCTCTGTCCATCTTGTCATTGTGAACCAGAGTGATAGACAGTAATTGACAGAGTTTGATAGAGGACAACCCCAATCTGATATGCAAGGTGAGTGCTGATGGGATTTGGAGTTTCCAGTGCTTGTCACTGCTAGAGAACGTGGTCTCAGGCAGCAGTCAGCGAGGAGGGGGCCATGCAGGCAGGCAGGACCAGCTGCACGAAGGTGCCCTGGCAGCCGTCCTGCACTGCCTGGCCCAGGAGCTGCAGCTGGACCCGAGCTGGCAGCATCATAGCATGGCTCAGTAAGCTCACAAAGCTGGAGTTGTGGCAGCAGGGCATCGGAGGCTGTGGATGGACTCAACTGGGAAATGTGCTCAGCGGTGGGCAGCACGCCCTCGAAGCGGGAGCAGATCTGGGGACTCTGCAAAAAGGGAGTGAGGAAAATGGGAAAGCATGCAAGGTGTGAGCTTCTCCTGTTGGTGCGGCTCCCGTCGGGCTGTTCCCCCGCCCGCCCGCGGCGGAGCGCGCCTGACACCTCCTGGCCGCGGCGGGCGCGTCCGCCCCATCAGCATCCGCAGCGCCTCCCAAGTTCAGTAAAGAATGGAAGGATAGAATTGCAGTCCTCGAAGCATCTCACGGGGCGCAGCTGCAGAATTTCACCTCAGGTGGGCGGAGGTCAAGTGTCTGAGGTAAGCTGGACTGCCATCGCTGAGAGGTTTGAGCCTCGTCTTCGTGAGATGCACCCAGAAAGCCATAAGAGGTCAAGGATCCTCCCAGTGAGCTTTCCCAAATATGGCAACCCCGTGCCAGTATGTAACCAAGTGGCACGTGCTATAAAATTCCCAGGGAGCTGCCCAGCAAACCTAAGTGGTCACAATTGTGAGTTTAAGGGCTTTACTAAACTTGTAAGCATGTAATTGGTGTGTAGATGAAAAGCACTGAAGTACAAATAATAGCTAATGAAACCACACAATATTTCAGTGCAAGATTTACTGTGAATAAACTGAAAAGAGTACAGGTCTCACCTATGCTTCAGGGATTAAATGCTTAAAGTGCTGGTGCATCTAAAAGTGGGAATGCCAGCAAGAACACAAGTTCAGGAGGAGGGAAACAATTTCACAACAGAAACCTTTTTCTAGTCTTCCATTGCCATGGGAGAATTATGAATTCCTTTCCTATTCTTCTCGTTATGAATAATGGTATTTAATCAGGAAGATGGATGTAGCAATGCTATTTTCCATCATGCTTGCTTCTGTTAACAAAGCTGATGGAACACCCAGCTCATCTCACATCTGATCCTTCCTGTTATTTTAACCTATGTGTTAGCCTATGTATTAACGCAGCATTCCCCAGTTTAGGCTTTTACTGTCTCATAAGCTGCTTCTCCTCTTCAACTACCTCTTCCTATTTCTGTAGATTCAAACTGTTCCTTACACTACCTTATCACAGAAGCATACTGAGTGCCATTAGGGAAGGCCTTTTTTGGAATAAAGAAAGATTTGAATTCTTGGATGGGGACCACCTTCCTGTTGGGGTTGACTATTGAAAGGCAGGGTGTATCTGTCAGGAACCTGGTGGGACAGAAGTCTGGAGGTCTTCCTTGCTGAGCTCCCTTTGGAAGACCCAGCTGGATTTTTTCACTTCTGTACCTGCTTTCCTTTTCACTTTTCATTATTTTCTATTCATATAACCTGTAAGTCCCCTAAGGTTATGCAGAGGCTGAGAATTACTGCAAAAGCGTTTATGGTATGAGAACTTCTCTAGTTGTATAACACTGTGGG
>VXAU01001835.1:34229-65448 GCA_013399695.1 Formicarius rufipectus
TGTGCATAGAAGTACTGAAGGAAAACAGCACAGTCTGCCTGCATAGTCAGTGACTAGGGTGAAGCGTTCAGAGGAATGGACTTTCCAAAGAGGTTTAAAAAGTCAGCCAAGGCCCTTTCAGAAGTAAACCAAGAATGATCAACATTCCTTCCTCTTGTCACACTTATTCAACACAAACTTGGAACCTGATGTATTCTCAGGGGTATTACGGAGAGACTCCCTTGCATTTGACACATAGCTGGACTGGGGATGAAGTCTGAGTCATGCTGGAAGCAGGTCTGAGTCCTGACAGTGGCAGGTGTTTGCTTGTGATATGCTGTGGGACACAGGCTGTGTGTGTCCCTTGCTGACTGTGCTAAATCTGAGTCAAAGGAGCAGCCTGTGTCCAAACGCCCTTCCACTGGAACTGACAGCAGCTCAGCCTATGAGAAGCAGCTCTTTGAGCACCTTGAAGGAAGCAGCCTGACTTTCTTGACAAGTGTGGGTCACCTCTGGGAGTGCACTGCAGGTTGGTTGCCACCTCAGAGCTGGTTGCACTGTGCAGGAGGCTTTGAAGCCAGGCCTCTTTGGGCACTTGTGTGATACTTACCTGGGTGTTCAGCCCTGCACACAGTGTTTCAAAGAGATATTTTCTCTCAGTAATGCCAATATTAGGTTGGCCCAGACAGTTCCTAGGAGCACAGAGCTTGCTTGCTGTACGTATATGTGTGGTAAGCTGCACACACGTGCGTATGCATATCTGCATGTATTGCAATGAAGATTTAAGAAACTAATACCCCGCAGAATGACAACAAAGGTTATTGATAAACAAAATTGCATTAACAAATCAAGAAAATTTAGCTCTATATTCTGAAAAGAGGAAAAATTACCATTATCTTGTAAAGGACATGATAATTTTCCCTATACCCACTTCTTTCTACTCAGCTGGAGTTGCACATGCACATTCCCTGTGAGTTTGCAGCCAGCTAGTGAAATCCCCACTGAGGATCACTGCACAGGTACATGAATGCAAGAGAGCTCTCTAATATGTTATTAAATATGTGTTAGCAAATGTGCATTTGTGCAAATGTTTATGGAAACTTAATGCGAAGTTGTACAACATGGTAACAAGTTTCTATAGTTCAATTTCAAACTGTGCTTGACTAAGATGTCTTTTACTCTCTCTCCACCTTCTCCTGCTCAGACAGATTTATCTTGACAGATTAGAGACATGCAGGAGCACAGTTCCTGCACCTTGGTCTGTGGATAGCAGCTTTCACCTTTTGTGCTGGTTCCTAATGAGCCTCTCAAAAGATGGTTGGATACCTTAGCCTCTGAACATTCTTAGAATAAGAATAGTATCAAGTAATTCAAATGCAGATAAAATACACCTGTTTGCCAAAAAAAAAAAAAAAAGGCAGAGAAGACTTCATTAAATAAAAAGTAATGAAAATGCATGTATGTTAATACACTGTTCTGGGAAGATTTTCAAAATGCAGCATAAACAGCTTACCCAGCACCAAGATACTCTGCTTTGAAGTCTGCTTTTTAGTTCTGATGTTTAAGTTGATTACTGCTGTCACCACCACTGTCTCATTCTCTTGCCCTGATGCAATCCACAGGAATAACCACCATCTCTAGCTCAATTTATGTTGCCTGGAAGTGGAAACTAAATGCTTTTCTTTAATTTGCTGAAAATAGATCATTGCCAAGAGAATAAACATAGCACGCTAAGTAAGAAGGTATGCAGATAGAATCATTCATAGCTGTGTCTCTCTCTTTTGTTATAGTTGCAGCAAAGAGTGACTATAGTGTATTATGTAGTGCTAAACTTACATACAAGATTTCTCAAGAATGAGACAACTGGGAAATCATAAACCTCTGTGATGATGATTAAGCTTCTGGTAGAAAACTAAAAGAATTGTTCAAAATCCAGGCAGGAGCTGTTTCTCTCACAGAGCTGAATGCTTCAGTCCTGGCTCTTCACCAGCTCTTCCCAGCACAGTGTTAGTCTGTAGCTAGTGTCACAGCATCATCTTGAGCAGCTGAAAAAGTTCCCCTCAGGGCTGCTTCAGCAGTGTCTGACGAACTTCTGGAGAGGCTGTCCTCTTGGGTCTGGGCAAGGCACACTCACCTTTAGTGTCTCAGCAAGTGACTGCTCTTTATTAACTGGTGGAACTTTTTCCTAATCATGACATCAAAATGTTTCTTAGTTCCAATTCAGTGTTTGATAGTGCTTTTTTGGGGAGGGGAGTTTATTAACTCTTTGATGCTTTCTGCTCCTTACACTAAGGATTTAAGTGTGGGATATTGTCTAAAGGTATGTGTGCTTGGCACGTTGATCTTGGCTCTTCAAAATCAGGCTCTTCAAAACAGCAAGGTGAACGCAGGCAACTCCCAGCTGCTCCTATTGCCAGTCTTGCCTGGTGTTATATATAAATATATTTATAACAGTCTTGCCTCAGGCCAGCAGGCACCGTGTGGCTTATAGAAATTCTGCAAAAGTAGAAGATTCCAGCCCCTGGTTTTCAAAACGAGCACTACATTTATCCCCGTTTTTCACTCCTGCTTCTACAAAGAGATAACGAAGAGGTCGGCCCGCCTCGCACCGCGCCGCCGCCGCTCACGGGGAGCGCTTCTGCTCTGCGGCGCTTCCCCGACACTCGAGTCCCCCGACAGCGAGCAAAGGCTCCCGCCCGGCCTCTCTCCCCACTGAGCACGCAGCCGGAGCTTCCCCTGGAACTAACCCGGGCTGTAGTAGCCTGAGGGGTCCAGCTACATCACAGCCACCTCCTCCCCCTTCCAACCCTCCATCCTCCGAGGCCGGCTCCTAAGCAGTCTGTTCTCACGACGGCATCCAAATCCGTTACGAAGCAGAGAAGGACTCCTAGACTTGTTGGTGTTCCCAGGGCTACAGGGATAATAGGGCTGACGGTGCTTCGTAACGACGGGTAGTGCCACCCCTCTGATCAGTGTCACCAGCTGAGCTGATATAAGAGAAGATGCTTTCTCTCTGCGGCGAGCTGCTGGTGTGCCCTCTCCTGGTTGCTGAGGCAGACAAGCTGTTTGGCATTCACTGATTATCTCTCTGCTAGCTTACAATTCCAGCCTAGGCAAGCAACCTTTGCAATTCCAGTTAAAAAGAACTTCTGGCAGTGACTAGTCATGAATTCATCTCACCTAAACAACAGAGCCAGGAGGCACTTTGGAGCATCAGAGGATCATGAACTGGAAACAGTGGGGAAGAAAGCTTGGGACAATCCTGTTTACAATGGCTCTCCTTCCACTTCACTGAAGATTCAAACCATTTACAACCCCAAGTCTATCCTGGAAAATCCCTATGAAAACATCGATGAGGTTGGGGATCCACTGCCGTACCAGGAAGAAGAGAGTAAAGCTGTGAATGGGAAGACAAGTCCTTTCCTCAAGTGCTGCTTCTACATTTTCAGAGGCATCCGAGGTAAAGCTCTGACATCCCACTAGAAAGGATTTAGTAGCTCTCAGAAACAGCAATGGCATTGGGGAAGAGGGATGGAATGCAGGAGGCAGAAACCTCATAGTGTTTGTGTAGCCCAGCATCCTACTCAACATAAAGTAGCATTACTCCAGAGATTATTTTGCCTGACCTGAAAGGAGCACCCTTGTCCTGCATACCATGCTAGAGCTCCACGGTCTGTCCTGTTACCTTTACTACAAGGCAGGAGGCTTAGTGGTGTGCTCAGGGTCATGCAGTGAATCTGATGGCAGAACTTCGGACAGAGCTTAGGTGTTCTGAATCTACAGGAGTCATCACTGTGGTGATGAGACCATTCTGTCTTTTTGTGCATTTTCTGCATAGAGTGGTACAGGCCCCTATGTTACAGTAACTTAAGAACTTGTAGAAATTACCAGAGAAAATCTAGCACTGTTGAGATTGAAATGCAGGGGGTTACAGCAATGTATCCAACAATGCTTTGCTTGAAGACAGCTGAAAGAAAGAGGTGCTGTTTTCCATTTTAAAAGACAACGGGGAATGAAATATTACATAGGCTTATTCAGAGACAGTCAAAACCCAGGGAGCAAGATAAGTCTCCTGTAAGGATACAGTCCTGGATAAGAGCATTACTTGAACAGTTTCTTACAGAAGACATAAAAACCTAATACTGTAAAAACAGAGAAGATACAGCAAGAAACTGTATTTCTTGTGAAAATTTTATTTTCTTTCCAGTGTATCTTTTCTTCTTTTCTTCCTGACTTGGAAGGCAAGAACCCTGCTCAGAGCTAATGGTACATGTGAGTGAATAACAGTATAGCTTGAACCTGAATTGCACAGCCCATCTATGATCAATACTTACTTGTCATTACAGTCTAGCACTTTATTCATATGGAACTCAGCTGAGGCTTTGCATGTTTTTCCTGGCCAAGGGACAGTGCTGGGTGGGCTTGGTGGGTAATTACAGATTGCTCTTGGGTAGTATATAATTTATTTATATAATTTATAATTTATAATTTTTCTTCTAGGCATTATTTGAGGTTTAAAATGGAAAAATAAATCCATACTCTAACATCAAAATTCCATGTGTGAACTACCAGGGTTAAATTTGAAGCATGGAAATGAAGATACCTGTCAGGACACTGCAGCATTTCCTTCTTCTGTGACTGTTGCTGCAGTATGTCCTGCCACTACTGCTGGTAAATAGGGCTGTAGGACATACCAAAGCTGGGAAGATAAGATCCAAAGGCTAGTGCAGACAGAACAAAGGCCTCTTTCAGCCTCGAAAAAGTGAGAACTTTTTCCTTGAATAATTTGCATCCTTCCTTTGCATCTTTACTAGGTGCTCATTTTTCATTGCTTCTCCATTACTGGATCTCCCCCTTCCCTTCCACCTTGATGTCTCACATGGCAAACAGAAGTAGAAAAGATAAGTCAGTTAGACAATGACAGTTTGTGGTTTGCTTTTTGTTTGTTTCTTTTGTTTGTATGTTTTTGATTGTGTTTTGCTCAAAACCCATTTCTTGGGATTACATGTCTATACCTCTTTGGGGCTAGTGGTAATTGGTTATTAAGCTCTTTTCTTGTTCTCAGCAGCTACTAGGCTGGATTACCAGTGAGTAGCTGCTGCTCTTAGTGCCACTGTTCAGGACTGTTCCTCTCTAAAAGGTGTCCAGGCAACTCTGTGTACTCTGGTTCCTGTCTGCCTTCTGCCACGTCCGCTGTTTCATGCCAGTTGTTTCTGCTTGTTTTTCTCCATTGTGGAGATTCCTGTAGACCACATGATATTCTCTCCTCCACAGGAGTTAATCCAGATCTTCTCCAGGCTGTCACTTCTGTTGCTGGTCTGGATCATTCAGAATGGTTGTCTGCCCAGGAGTGATGGTGGATGCTGGAACAGTCACTATGGTAGCTGATGGTGCAAAAAGCTCTCTGATCTGTTGAGATGCCAAAGAGCTGTCAAAATGACAGGAGTAAATGCACACAGACCACTAGATCACTTTTACTTGCTCCAAAGAAAAAAGCAGTTTGTCATCTGCAAGAACTGACTTAAATTGTGTGGCCTTTGATCAGCTCTGATCCCTGCTTGCAGGGAGATGATTGCTGCATACTACTGGGGATAAGCATCAGGGCTGAGTTCTCTAGGAGCTGCATCAAAAGCAGCAAGATTCTGGGTATTATTGACATAGCTTCCATCACTAGGCTTTCAGTTGGAAGTTCTTGTGCCTTTCAACTTCAGGAGCATTCCAGAAATCACAACAGAAAGCCATTACAAAAAGAACAAACAAATACACTAATGGTATTGGGTGGTTCATCAAACCCAAAATATCAAGGCTCTTTTTAAAGGAAATGTTTCTCCTATTGATCAATCCTGGTGGTATTTAATGAGTTGCTTTCACTGTGTGAAGAAATAGGATCTCTAGCTGGTGCAGTTGGCATAACTGTATTGGATTCAGCAGATCTCCATTGATAGATGTCCTGAAGATAATTTTACTCTAAATTTTATGCTGAAAATATTGAGTTGGGCTGTCTGTGTGAGTCTTACAACCTACAAGAAAACTGCAAGAGTTTTTAGGTAAACAAGGGATAAATACTCAGGGCTTGATGATTCAACATACACTAAAAGAAGTAATAGTTGTAAATCTAACATTAGATCCAGTTTTTTTTATGGAAGTCCTAACATATGGTCAGCTGTTGGCACATGGGTGACTGAGATGAAATTTTATGGTTTCAAGATCCCTTGTGACAAAGACTGAATTTCTGCAAAAAGTAAGGTGAAAGTCAGGAAAAGATCAATCCATAATGAACTCAAACAGAAAACTGGAGAGTGATTTAGCAAAATAAAACCCCAATATTTTGGTCAACCCCAAATCTTTTATCCATGCTAGAAAGGTCCTGGTTCTCCTTAGGGGTTATTTAGCATATTTTGATAGGTTTTAGTCAAGTTTTGAAATTAAAAGTGGTTTGGCCTTGAAAGGCAACAAAAATTCAGCTCCCAGCAGTGTTCTTTGGAACTGGACTTCAGCTTCTCACATGTCCCTTGAGAATGGCCATCAAAACTCTAGTCTCTTTGTTATATCCAACAGGTCTGTGGGGCACTACACTGACTGAGAACACAGCTGAAAACAGAGAGCTTTATGTGAAGACCACACTGAGAGAGCTGCTAGTCTATGTTGTGTTCCTGGTGGACATCTGTCTATGTAAGTAGCTGTCATATCTCATAGGCATAATTTCTGTGTGCAGCATGGGGGGAATAATGTGAGATTTTATTATTAGTTTTCCTTGCTCTGCTGTGTTACACTTACTGTATATGCATTTACTGCAGCAAGAGGTTATGCTATTAACCTATAGAATAGCTGCCCCACACAAGTAAAATTACTGACCATTGCTAATTGATAATGGTTAGATTTAAGCAGTGTTTTCTTATTCACATCATCAGTTCTAGCCATTGACTCCCAGTCCTGGGTCAATCTGCCCAAAGTCTTTTCTTAGTTTCACAGCAAATATTCAAGACCCAAAGAGCAGCTCTAAAAACTTTCTGGGATCAAAGATAGAAGCCAGAGAGAATTTTTTCCCCTCTGAGACTGAAGAGGTGACTAAGGTGATAAAGCAAATGACACTGTTGTTCTTGGGTGAATTTAATGTGTCCCTGTACTAAATGCTAATGGACTTTATGGATAGAACAATGGTTGTTTGGTTTTGGGCTGTTTATTCATTCATTATCAGAACAGAACACCTGTGGCATGGGACAGTAAAGAGGATTATATTTCATGGACTCTATGTCAGGAGAGACAGACAGACAATATCAGCCTAAGTTACTATCATGCTGGCCCAGGCAGACAATGCTTCTGACACTTTTCCTAAAGAACCAAGACACACACACAGACGTACATGCTGTTACACACTGACTAATCCAGAAGGTATAGAGGGTTGTGTCTTGAACGTCAGCTGCTTTGTTTTCCTGATGTGTTTTCAAGACTAGGACATGTTCTTACTTATCATCATGATGGATGCTCTTCTGAAGGAAGAGGAGCACTGGAGAATTGTAGCAACATGCTCATGGGAGTCAGAGCCTGCTCCTGTTTGGGTTTCTAGATGAGACCTTACCTGGAGCTTTCCACTTAGGAAAACAGGGTGGTCTCTGTACCTTCATGACTTTACATCAGAAATTCAAAATGCAGATTATGGGCTTAGTTCCAAGAAAGAAAATTTTCCTTAGAAATTGTGTTTAAGAACAAAAATTGTTACTCAGAATGTTCAGTTGCATCATCCAGTGGTATTCTCTCACTGCTAAACACTTGTAGTCTGTCAATCTGACAGTTCAAATTCTGCATTGTGCAACAGCTAAGTTTGTAAATCCCTAAGAAAGCAGAAAGTCCTAAGATTTCTTCTCCTATGCCTTGCTCTGCTTACCTGCGAAAGAGTAAACTACACAGAAAGTGAATATATAAGTATATTTATTTCAAGCTCAAATATTCAGATAGTCTCATCTCTTCTTAGTGACATATGGAATGACAAGTCCCAGTGCCTATTACTACACCAAAGTGATGTCTGAGCTCTTTCTGCAGACCTCTTCGGATGGCCGTATCGCCTTCCAGTCCATCAGCAGCATGGCTGACTTCTGGGTGGTGAGTACAAATCTGGCCCAGCATGGGGAACCCTGAAAATCTTGGCTAGATTGGGATATTCAGATCCCTCTGAATTTTCTACCTACTGATTTCTGCAAGATGTTTTGCTGCTACAAGGTTTTGCCAGCTTCTAGCAACAGTTTCAGTAGCGTTTGCATGAAAAGTACTCACTGACTTAAAATATAATTTATCCCTCTGAGGACCATGGCCAGAATACTGGCTAGGCTAAGGGTTTTGTGTGCCCAGGAGGGTCCATTTCCCAGTAACTTACCAGCTGAACAGGCAGCACATAGCAAAAAATGACAGTGATATGAGCTTCAGCTCATTGCACAGACGGGAAGTACCTGCCCATAGAGATCAAGTGATTTTTTTTTTTTCAGGTTTCCTTGTGGTACAAATGGCTTTGAATCCTACAGTCCGATGTCTTCATTCTAGTGTCTTAGTAGTAGGCCTTTGTCTGTTTTTGTGGCTGTTTGGGAACAGCATACTTAACCTGCCTATAATTCATGCCAGGGCTTCTCTGGTCTGTAGATTCTTTATGATGAAGCTGGGTTAAAATTTACACTGATGTTTATCAAAGAGAATAAAGAAGGGGAAAGATGTCTGGGGTCTAACATTTCTGTCCAAGAACAGGTGAAGGAATAATGAGAGCCACAGTGAAGGCCATTGAGTTATTGCAACCCCTTATCTCTGACAGACAGAAACTGTTCATCAATTAGATTTGTATTTTTCTGTCATTAAAGCACTACAGCAAACAATGGCACTATTGCCTCTGTTTCCAGGACACTGCACATACACTTTTCATAATTCACAACTGGTGCCAGGGCAATTCCTTAAGACTTGTACTGACTGAAGTGGAAGAGACAAAGAGACTTGCAGAGGTTTTGTCTCTTCCTTAGCCCAGGAAGGCACAAGCCACCATACAACAGGCCTGTGAGAAAACGACGACGATCCTGCTGCCCAGCATCCCTCCTCTACCACCAGCCCTGGGCTTTCCCTTCCTTAATATACAACCAACACAATCTTCTATTACCTTCTGTCTTGGGGAAAATTGAGGACTGGGTCAGGTCTTACTATCTCAATCCTAGGCTAAGAAAATTCCTCTGTGTGAGCTACAAGGAAGTTCTCCTCTCCCTGCCTTGCAGTATGCACAAGGTCCTCTTCTGGATAATCTTTACTGGACAAAGTGGTACAACAATGAGTCCCTGGCAGCACACAGCACCCAGTCATACATCTATTACGAGAACCTGCTGCTGGGTGTCCCACGCATGAGACAACTGAAGGTGAAGAACAATTCCTGTGTGGTCCATGATGACTTCAGGGAGGAAATCTCAGGCTGCTATGATGCATACTCAGAAGACAAGGAGGAAAGGATTTCCTTTGGGCTCATCAATGGAACAGCGTAAGTACATCTATTCCAAATTAATCTCTTCTAGTTAAAATAAGACATACAGAGCCACTGGATGCCAGGCTGAGTTTCTCACTTAAGACAGCGAGTCCCTTTTTGTCTTTCAAAAAGGTGGAGTGTCTCTGAGGACAAGCACAACAAAATGAGTGGCAGAGTAAGACCTGTTGGGAAAGCCATGAAAAATCCAGTGGAAGATTAGGTAGAAATTGTTCCCTGTTTTTAAGAGTGTGAATATAAATAAAGACCTTTGAGAGTCATCAAAAGGATGAATTTCTCTGGGATTTCAGGAACCAAAGAGAAGGGAATGCATCCCTTTATCTTGACAACCTATTTCTCTGTCAAAATATGAGGTGGCTGTAGTTTAATGACTCTTTCCTTGGTGCATGAGTATTGATCTGGGAATGCAAAGTTATTGTTCATAAGAAAATATGAGTGCAAGAGTGTTCTAAGCAGAGAGTTGTGTGCAGTGTGACAGAAGGCAATAGAGAAGATCCTTGGAGTAACTTTCATGAAAACAAAACCAACCTAGCCAGTGGATCTCAGAACTTTCCCTCCATATTATCACAAGTTTATGTTGTGTCACTGCTGGGAAGTGCTAGACTAGAAAACTAACAATATTGAATAACAGATATAGGATCAGATCTGGAAAAGGAATTAAGTGCCAATTCTTTAATTAACAACTGTTCTGTCCCTTGAAGATAAACTCTAATATCTCCAGGCTACAAGGTTGTATCCAAACCTGGGGTGGTGAAGCCTTTGCTTATGGTTTTTCTGTTGCAGGTGGAGGTACCATTCTGAGGAGGAGCTGGGTGGTTCATCTCACTGGGGAAGACTAACCAGTTACAGTGGGGGAGGATACTACATAGACCTCAAGCTGACCAGAAAAGAGAGTGCTGAAGCCCTGAAAGTCTTGAAGGAGAAGTTGTGGCTGGATCGGGGAACACGAGTTGTCTTCATTGATTTCTCTGTTTATAATGCAAATATCAATCTCTTCTGTGTTCTGAGGTAAGCTGAGTCCTGCTGAAAATTCTTCAGCCTCTTCCATCTTCCTCAGTGCCATGGTTTCCTAAAATTCAAATATTTCATTATGATCCAGCAGTGGAGTAGGTCTGAGTGGCATCAGTAGAAATTGTATGGAATAGTAAGAAGTCTTGGTCTTCCTGACATGACCAGTTACACTCTTCTTCATCTTTCACCCTTTCCTATCACAGGCAGTGAAGCAGCAGAGATACAGCTGCATAAACACATGCACAACTCTTCCACTTATGGTCTGGTGGATAACTCATGCTCAAGTTTGATGCCTCTCAGAATTATCCCAGAGCCTCCATCCTCTCATTTATAATTATCAGAGTTTTCTTATCCCATTCAAGGCTAGTTGTTGAGTTTCCAGCCACTGGTGGTGCCATTCCTTCCTGGCAAATCCGGACAGTCAAGCTTATACGATATGTTAGCACATGGGACTTCTTCATTGTTGCCTGTGAAATTGTATTCTGTGTCTTCATCTTCTACTATGTGGTGGAGGAGACTTTGGAGCTGCGTATCCACAAGCTTCAGTACTTTACCAGCATCTGGAACATCCTGGATGTGGTTGTCATTCTGGTGAGGATCCTTGCACACTTTTTTTGGGGGAGAGCAATGGTAGGGAGGTATAGAAGCCAAAATAAAGGAATATGAAAACTAGTCTAGATAGGACAAGAGCTGGCACAAGTTTTGCTCTAATACTAAAATGAACTAGCAGAGTAAATGAACATATGGTCCTCTGTCAAGTGTCAGGAGAAAAATATTTCTTTAGAGATGCCCAGGAGACTGAAATCAGGGCATCATTCAGGACATTAAGACCTTATTTCCATCCCCCCACAGTAGACTGCACCTGTGAAGTGCAAGATCAAGGAGTTCTGTGACACTTTAATCTCCATGGAAAGCATACGTACAGTGGTCGCTGTAGACTTTTCCTCTTCCTCTTTGCAGCTCTCCATCATCGCCATCGGGTTTCACATCTTCCGCACCATTGAGGTGAACAGGCTGTTGGGAGAGTTGCTGAAACACCCCAACACCTACGCAGACTTTGAGTTCCTGGCATTCTGGCAGACACAGTACAACAATATGAATGCAGTCAACTTATTCTTTGCCTGGATTAAGGTATTGTAGGGGGTCTGGGAAGTGCCAGGTCTCCAGTCAGACCTCTTTCTCTAGATAGCTTGGGGGTTGTCTCTTTCAATACTCTGAGTAAATGAGTGTAACACCTATATAACAGAGGATTTTCCTCAGAGTCATATGCTCTTTTTTGCAGTAAATCTTAACTTTTCACCCTGCATTCTGAGGTCAGTTATTAGGAGGTAACAGTCAAGGAGATGAGCTCAGACCTTGTGGTGTAAAAGTGGTTTTAGAAAATGCTGAGTAAAACGTAACTTTCTCCATGCTGTACTATTTTAGTATTCTGGAGAATAATTTTGCAAGCCATGTTTTCCTTTCATGATGGCCACTCAAGAACTGGAAATGACTCATCTGTTGGCATGGGCTTTGCATTTTAACCAAAGCATCTTGGCATGGTGGAAAGCCACTCTCTGTGTTATGCTCCTCATTAGCTTTAAGACATTTGTCCTTCTAGCAGTTCCTGTTTATATTTTCCTTTGACACAGGAAACAAAGCCATAAGTTTATGATCCCCAGGAAGATGGTGGCACACCTGGGACAAATATTCTGAACACTAACCCACCATTCTTCTAGCCTGACTTTCTTCTCAGTGCTTTGGTACTATAGTGAACCTCTTGTCTTAGTAAGCTTGCATGTATGTGACAGAAACTGACCTAGCAGATTGTTTGACCTGATTTTTGTCCCCATTCTTTCATCCTGCAGATATTCAAGTACATTAGCTTTAACAAAACAATGACCCAGCTCTCCTCCACATTGGCACGTTGCGCCAAGGACATCCTGGGCTTTGCCATTATGTTCTTCATTGTCTTCTTTGCCTATGCCCAGCTGGGTTATCTTCTCTTTGGGACACAAGTGGAAAACTTCAGTACCTTTGTTAAGTGCATGTAAGTGTACTAGACAGAAACATGTTTCCATAATTTTATCAACAGAATTTTAACTGCTTTCCACCCTTCCCTACAGCTGCAAATATGAATGTCAATCTGACATCTGTTGTATCTCACTGTAATAAAGCCACAATGATTAGTAAGTTGCTCACAGTCTTCTGATTGTGACATCTTCATGGACAAAAGACTGCAGTGAGAAGATTGAGAGTAACAGATACCTAGTTCTGTGGGTTTATCAGTAAGGACGAGTAACTGATCCCACCATACTTTGACACTCCTTGCAGTCCTTCAATTCAGTGGAAATCCCAACCTTTCCACAGGAGTGTTTAGTGAGAAGCTTCAGTTTGCTGAAGCCTAGACAGCCTTCCCTTGATGTGGAATTTTTGGGTACATAAGGGGTACTCAATATGCAGTGGCTTAACATTCTTCTGCAGCAAAGCATCATAGCTCAGGTGACAACTTAGTTTCTGTTCTGCAGAACCTCTATCACCTTCTCACCTGCTGTGGGTCCATGAAGACAGTAGAATGTCATGGCCTGACTGTCACTGAGATCTTGGCAAATTTGTGATTTTATACACCAGTAGATGGCTTTAGGCCTAGCTAGGTTACACTTCTCTAGTTCTGGTGGTAAGAACTAAACAACTCAAAATAAGCGTTTTGGGGTAGACTCAGGTGTTTACTTTGGTGGGAGGCTTTTGTCTTTGTTTTGGTTTCTTCTTTCTTTTTATAAGAAAGAGGCCCAGATAGGATCTCTGAAATTTTGAAATTCTCTAGCTTCCAAATACACTTGCTGATCATATAATTTCAGTGTCTGCACAACAGCCGCATGAAAACTTCTGTTTTATATCAGATGGTGCATTTTATTATTTCCAAACCTTTGTCTGAATTACTGTTTGCTGCTGTGGGGTTTTCATAGAGAAAAACAATGGAGATACATTTACCTTATCAAGGTAGTAACTTTAAACACAGAAATAAGAAAATAAACTTCGTTTTTAAATATTATTTATAAATATATCTGATTTTGATAAGATGGCAGATCTTCTTCATCTATGAAAGCTGCAAGTTATGCTAATTTTAATAAAAATTCAGCATAGAGTTGTCTAAAAATGTGTTGTTTGATACTGTAATTAGATTAAGTACACATTTTCAAGGCAAAAGAGATAAAAATAATTTCTTTACTAGAAGAAGATTTTTCAACATCACTGAATTGGAACAATTCAACCAATAAAAGAGGAATCAAAGACATATTTCTCTTCCTTATACCTGGAAAACATTTCCAGTTTACTAAGTTGTTCAAATACAAGGAATCTGAAATGATGTTTTTGATTTCTCAAACAGGATTTTCAGATTCCAGCCTCTCAAGATCCTTTTACCTGCACGTGACTTCCCAGTCTGTGTCTTTCTGTTTTGTTTTTTTGAGAGGGTTTTTGTTTATTTTTTTAATTGGAGAATATTTTGTACAAGGCTCATTTCAGTGATCCATTTCCAGTGAACCCCATGGATGATGCATCAATATATCTGACTGAGAACATGACTAGTGGCTGGATGAGCACACACAGAAGGGAGTGTTGGGGAAATGAGTTAAGATCCGGACTTAGACAATCCTTCAGTCCGTGGGCCTGCTCAGGCAATGAGTGATGTTGGTAGGGGTATCAGCTACAGCAGCAGTTTTCAGCTTGTGTTCCACAGACCTCTGTCATCCAGGTCCACCCTTCAGGGAGTCTACAAGGGATAACTGAGATAAGCAAGCTTCTGTCAGTAGTCTTAAACTTTCTTCATCATGGGGGCTATGGACTGTAAAAGGTTGAAGATCATTGTCCATTTCTAACATTGTCTCCACAGTCTCATGAACTGTCTTGTAGGAAATGGCTTCATCAAGTCAAATGCTTAATAAAGGAACATTCATGTGGTTTTTGTTTTTAACTCCTGTTAATAAGAAAACAATATTTGGACAACCCACATTTGTGTGGAAACCATGTTTTATTTTCCAGACAGCGCTTACTCTAACTAAATCAGCTCACTTCACCCCTGAAATACTGTGGGTACATTTAACTCACCCTTCTGAGTGAAATCGACCCTGCTCTGGCAGGTCATGGGTGCCTGTTCCCACCTGGACTGCAGACAGGTTCAGGTGCACCTCAGGGCTGTTTGAGGTTGTAGGATAAATATATGTGCCTCTGTGTGATCTTGGACTCTTTCTTGCCTCCAGCTTCACCCAGTTTCGGATCATTCTTGGTGATTTTGACTACAATTCCATTGACAATGCCAACAGGGTCCTTGGGCCTGTTTACTTTGTCACCTATGTGTTCTTTGTTTTCTTTGTGCTCCTGGTAAGTAAAAAGTCCTCGTTGTCCCTGTATTGACAGCAGAGTTTGAGAATCCTCCTGACAATCCCTGTGTTAGGTGCAGTGCAAATACTTAGAAAGGAAGTTTGTTACAATAGCTTTGCAGTGCAAATAGACCACAATAGGCAAAGAGCATGTTATTATAGTTGGGGATTTGATTATTGGGGTGATTAAAGGCCATATTCACATCCTTTAAGGTGAAGACCAAAACTGGCTGAAATGGATCTTCCCTTTGCCCACTTTAAACTGGCCAAGAGATACCTCATGAGGAAACAGTTCCTTGTTTAACTGTTTAACTCCTGTCTCTTGCTGCTTCAGCTGCTGGAGCAGGCCAGATGTGTCATGCATGTTCACCTCTCTTCTTCCCCTTTTTTCTAGAACATGTTCCTGGCCATCATCAATGACACCTACTCAGAAGTCAAGGAGGAGCTTTCAAGCCAGAAGGATGAGCTGCAGCTCTCTGACATTTTGAAGCAGGTGATGAATAGTAAAAGCTGTGCTAAATCATGAAGCATTTTCTGGAAGTCTCTGAACTAAGTGGAATTTACTAGAGAGAAACAGTGGTTGCCAACTCCAAATCCATCTTCTTTGAGTGCCCAGGAATCACAGTTCAGTTCTGGGATAAATCAAGCTCCCAGATCCTTTGGTGATGAGACGATGAGAAAGCAGGGGCTGGGGAAATCCTGTTACTCGAAGCAGTGTTTTTGAGAGACTTTTCTCCCAAGAGCTAGACAAAGCTCTTTCAGTCCTTCATAGAATGTAATAAAATGTAGTTTGATCAATAACGTGGCAGGTCATACTTTGCCAAACTAAGCATGTTACCATGGTGCAAATCTAGGTGGCTACATCTGGATTTCCCATGGGCAAATTCTAGAAAAGTTCCTGGAAGGTCACAGCTCTGCTGTGTGAGCAATATTCTGCAAATAATAGTATTTGAGACATTATTTGACACAACTGATGGACTGGGAAATCAGATAAAGGAAGAATCGTGAGGTGAAAAGCTGAGTACAAGAATGTTGGTGTCACTTTGAAGGTGTGATCCTTCAAAGAGTTTAGAGGTGAGGTTCATTCAGCAGTTTTGTAGTTTTGCTTGTGAAAAGCTTAAAAACTTCCTGTGTTACTTAGCATATGCTCACCTGTGCGCACTCTGCTGTACTTTTCACTGTTTTGTCTGCATGAGTCTGTGTCTGTTTGCACCTTTGGTAACAGAGCTATAACCGGACCCTCATGAGGTTGAAGCTGAAGAAGGAGCGGATTTCCGATGTGCAGAAAGCACTGCAGAATGGAACAAAAGAACTAGACTTTGAAGACTTCAAGAACAGCTTGAAAGAGTAAGTGAGTCAGCTTAAGGGAGGCCCACTTAGTCCTTTCTCTTGGTAACACAGGTAATTTAGATTCTCTGGTGTTCAAGACTGGGAGAGCACTTAGCTGAGATCCAGGCAATATAAGACTCAAAAATAGTTCTTTCCTCATGTTTAATCTTCTGTTCTAAATAGGTTTGTGTTACTATACCATTTGAAGTATAAAGGTTTGTCACTGGTAGGAGGAAACAATACATTAATTTCAAAAGTGTTGTTCCTACACTGTTGGAGCTTAACAGTGTAATTCTGTCTTTGAATTTTCTCTTTCTACTCTTTTTCAGATTGGGCCATGCAGACCATGAGATCAGAGCAGCTTTCTCCAGGTTTGACAAAGATGGCAACCACATCCTTGATGAAGAAGAGCAACAGCAGATGAAGCATGACCTCGAGGCAAAAAGGGTAAAGAAGGGCAAGGAAGAAAATCTTCTGTTTGGTAGAGTTCACTCTGAAGTGACCCCAGGAATCTTTGGGTTTGTGGTATAAACTAAGCAGACAACTCAAATGCAGTTTCAACTCTCCTGGATACAGCTGAGTATATCATTGCCTGTGAAGCTCTGTGTTATTCACAGTAAAGCTGACACAGAGTTAGTATCCAGCTTTGCAGGAGTTTCTTTATCTTCCAGGTTGCTCTGAACACAGAGATTGAAAATTTGGGGAAATCCTATGGTGACAGCAACCTGGATGAGAATCTGACCTACATGGAAGCAAGAAATAACCATGCCAATAAGGCCACGTGGGTCTCCAAAGAAGAGTTCCAAGTGTATGTTTGTGCTATCAGTAGTTTAAACCCTCTACAAATGAGGGGTCTGATTCCTTATTGCTTCCTTCTCTGATGTAACTCTTTACAGTGGTATTGAGCAGCTTCAGTAAGATCTTGTGCCTCTTATCTTGCACATGTGTAAATAAACAGGTCAGAAGATAACTGAGACAGCTCTAGAAATATAGTTCACTTTTTTCATAAAAACTGAGTTAAGACATTTTGCTTTCTGTCTCTTGAATAACCTCTGCATCTGTAAGCTGGCCACAGTCAATATACTGTCGTATTTCAGCTCAGAAGGTGGCCCAGACACCTAGGCCAGGGGCAGTTGATACCTTTAGAGAAGATCCTGTGGGAATAAATGTCCTTTATTTATAGCTTAGTTGCCCTTTATCATCCAGGTCCAAGAATAACACTTGGCTGTTTCTTCTGCAGGAGGAGTATGGGATAAATACAGCACAAAGAATCAGGAGATCTTGATTTTGCTACTGAGAAACACTGAGCAAACCACATAGGGCCATATCAAAGCAGAGGCAGGTGCAGTATTTAATAATGAAATTATACTGTTTCTGGACCGTGATCCAAAGTGGCTGGGATCCATCCTAATCAGAACCACTGATTACAGATGAAAACACAGTGTAGCAGGAAGTTTTGCCTTCAGTGGGTATGAATCAGTTATCTGATAGGGAGCATTCACTGTTTGAGGTCTGGCCCATTGTCTGTGAGACATCTGCTGTAAATCCTACTAATCATCACAAGAAAAAGCTTACAAATGCTCCCCATGTCTTCCTCAGCCTCCTGCAACGTGTGCTGCAGCTGGAACTGTCCATAAACAGCATTGGCTCTAAGATCGATGCAGTGGTGAACAAGCTTGACATGCCAGAAAGAAACAAGCTGAAGAGGAAAGACCTTGTGGGCAAACCACTGGATGATGTTAGCAAGGTTGGTAGCCCTCCACCATACATTTAAACCTACTTCAGACCAGGTAACCAGCCCCACTCTCTGAAATGACCTGGTATCATCTTTGCTTTTCCAATCCCTATTGATAAGACAAAAAAGTTTGGGCAGGGTCACCATTTCATATGATCATACCTTTTCTGTTCAAGCAAAGTGAGACAAAACCTCTTGCTTTCATGTCCCCTCAGTTAACCACAGTATCTTTAAACACGCCTTCTGGCTCCCTTGAGGCCAAGCTTAATCCTGTGGCAGTGGATGCAATTTGCTGATAATTCACTTGCTTTGTAACTGCTTATCCTCAAATATTAAAAAACAAAAAAACCCCGATTGTCCTTTCCAGCAAGAGCAGTTCATGACAGTGTTGTGGACTGTGATCTTAACAACACCTTGCCTGTGTATTATTTGTCACACATGTGGTGGAGGACTGTTAGCAGTGTGCTTATATCATCTTATTGCAGAATTGTGACTTTTGCTGAAGAGTGCCTATATCCACTCATCCAGCGTATTTTGAATCTTCAGCTCTAAAGTCAAAGGGAGCCATGTCATTACTTCATGCTTTTATGGCTTCAATAATGAGAATAGCTAAACAGCACAAAATGACCCAGCTGAGTCAGAAAAAGGCCTTCCTTTTACAGAGTAGTCTCATGATCCCTTCCCATCTGAAAGAGCGTTTTGGGAGGTCCAACTTCTCACGTGAATGTGTCTGAAAGCTTATTTGAGTGTTTGCAGATTTGCTTTGCCACAGAAATTCTCTGAATGTTCTTGTAGAGGGTGAAAAGGAATGAATCTCTCCTCATTTGTTTAATGCTTGAAATGTGCATTCATCAGTGTACTGCAGGAAATATTGGCTCTTTAATAGACAGGCAGGCTCGCACCAATTTCTGAAAGAATGCAGGAAGATATTTAAGTATCATGCACACCTTACCTATCTCCTGAAGTGTTGCTAAATTTCTTGGTAACCTACTGACACTGCAGGTCACTCTTTCTTCTGGTTCACAGGAGGAAGAAGCCAGTCAGGAAGACCTGCACCCCAGACCCTAGAACAGCTGGGGAAAGAAACAGAATATGTACAGAGAAACAACCTGAGTGGTAATACTTCCCAAAATAGTGTTTGCCATGTCTTGCCCAAGTCAAGTGTCCTGAGGTTTCAAGTGTCCTAGAACATCATCCGGCCACATTCTGATGTGCACTTCTAGCAAACAGCCCAGGGTTCCCTGTCTGGCTCCCACAGTACTAAGTCACTGTCAGTTGCTTCCCCACCGTTAGCATAATCCAGACAGCTGGACACAGACACCACTGTTGCCAGGAACCATTGATGTGAAAAACCAAGGCTACTCTTTTTTAGTGTAATGATGTATCATGCCACAGAGCTAGAACTTCTGCCCTCCTCTCTCCCTGTTACCTCTGGAGTAGTTGAAGTTTGGAACCAGGTGATATATTAGGTTTCTGCCTCTGAATAGGCTGACATAAAGTGCTTTATCTATACTTTCCCAAAGAGTAGGGACCCCAGAACTCTGAATACCTGTGTCCAGAGTGGCGTATTGCAACTTGTTCTCAACACACACAATTGTCTGCAGGAAACAGATGTGATTATTATGTAAAGAAAACAGAATATAATCACTAGAGTGAGATGGAAAGAAGATATTTAGTTGTGTCTACCTGCTTGCAGACAGTTTTGTTCTGCTGTAGTTTGTTTCCAGATTACCTTGGTAACCTTTTCTGTACCTTAGATGTTGAGGAGAGAGAATACTAACACCTAACTCTGGATAACTAGAATGAGAATTGACTGACAGTGTAATTGGGAGGAAATATGAAATATTCTAAACTGAGAAACTTGTTACTGGTAAAGTCCTAGGTCTGTATTAGGGAACAGCTTCTGGTTATATGGTTTCTGAAACAGTTGTTGATGCTAAGAAATCTGTTACTTATTTTCATGCTCCCTAAATTTCATCTCAAGATTTTTTAAAAAAATAGAATCATATTTATGAATGTGGATGTTTCTTGGTTTTGCTAAGGAAACAATTTGCAGCTGTGGGTGCTGACACCATTTCAGTGGAAGAATATTGTGAAAATGAGATGTGTCAGTTTTTCAACCACATGCATGCAAAATACTTATTTTCCAGGCATTTCTCCCTTAGCTGAGACTTCTCTTTCCTTGTAATTCATGCAGACTATTGCTGCTATTACAGGGTCACTGTAAATGTATTCCAAATATTTAATCACTGGTATTCCACAATAGCTAACCTCAAATAGGCTCTGTAGGCTTAAAGCCAACAGAAATGTGAGTTATGCCAGGTAATTGCTAACAGCTCTTGTTAGTGCTACACTGTTCAGTGTGCTGTGCCGTGATAGGTTTAGTAGGGACCTTACACAGGGACATTTTGTATTGCCACCTCTTTTAAGGTGGATGTGGCACTGTATTCTGGGGAAAGCTTCCCTGGCAATGTTGAAGGACCTCTGGAGCAGCCCTGTCCCCAGATGGCCCAGGCTCCAGGGCTGTCACAACAACAACACGTCACTGATAAATTAAAGCAGAGGATCTTTCAGCTGCAAGGGCCAAGCAGGAGCTGTGACGAGGAGATTATCACCCAGCCCACAGAGAGCTTAGATTTCAGTGCGGAGCTGTGGATGCAGGAACTGCAGAGTCTCACAATTCACTTCCCATCAGCTGGTCCTGCTGTTGGGAACAAGACTTACCTGTGAGACCTTTTCATGGTTCTTGACTCCTAGTTCCACTGAATTCAGAATTGAGCAAGAGCTTCTTGCCCTCAGCTTTTCTGGCTGAACTCTTAACAGTGGTGGTGTTTACTTCCTCCTACTCTCTGCATTGACGGTATTATCTTATTCAGAAGAAAACAGCCCATGTCAGGAGAACTTCCCTAAATGGGTTGTCTTTTTTTTTTCTTTTTTTTGTTTCTTTCTTTCTTTCCCCCAGTTTTTATTAAACAGGAAATCGATACACTAAATTCTAACTGAACTGAGGAGAGCTATATGCTCTATAATGAGCTTGAAGAGTGCACATAGCCACTTGCAGTTAATTAGTCAGGTCCTCTGTATGTTAAAAGGCACAGAGGGAAGTTCTTCCTTAAATTCATTTGTAAGACCTTGTTTAGATCCTGGATCAATAGCAGACTATTACCAAGGCATAGCTGCAAAATCAAAAAGGTAGGCTCTTAATTTGAGGTCTCTGAAGGAGTGCCTGCCTTTTTCACAGACTCAACATACTGCGTAAGATTCTGTATTACAGCATTGAGAGCAAATACTTTGGATGCTGATCTGTGAAGAAATAAGTCTAGCACCATGGGAGAGATCCAAGCAGCAACTGTCTGCTTCAAGTGGTTGCTCTTGTGCTAATAGAGTCAGTGGAAGGTACACTGCTGGCTGAGGTTCAACTTCTTAATAGAGCAATAATTACTGTGAAGGCAATCCTGAAATCCATATCCTGCCAAGAAAATTAAGGTAAAAATTATCATCTGTAAGGCCTTGCTTTATAAAGCCTCAGATTTCTCACTGGAAGAATGTTGTTTGGTTGTTCTGCTCGACAGAGAAGGTGGCACAGGAGCTTCCTCTTTGCATTGCCCACTGTTTCTGTTCCCCTCCTGAGCTGTGCCAAACATCCACAAGCCCAGTCCCTTGGATAACTTGCCCACTGCGACAGGGATGATGAAGCCACTGCAGCAGAGTGAAAGAGCTTGTCATTAGGCGCTGGAAGGTAACCTCCACCACCCTGCTCCCTTCTGCACAGGGGTAAGTGTCAGGGAAGGCAGGGAAGCATAGAGGATGATGATGTGGCATCTGGACTCAGATCCACGGGACAGTGACCAACAGCCTCAGGCAACCAGCTCACAGGCACTGTGGCCTGCTCTTAAGGGCAATAGGAGAAACAAAATGGTCATGCTTGTGCTGCAGAGTTTGTTCATGCCCAAAACGTGCATGAAAACTTGGGAAGCCAGCTTTCCCCTGCAAAGTGGGGGCATGGCAGTCTCCAGAGGGCCATTGCAGCTGGGAAAGATGCCTGCCCCTCACTCTGCATGTCTGTGGTAATACAGAAGACTCTAGCCAGACTCTGGACCAGCTTTCCAGGGCTCCCCTTTTCTCACTGGCAAGAACAGCCTGGCAGTCTGTTCTCCTTTGGGCTTAGAGGGAAAGCAGTCAGCCTGCCATGTTGAGGAGCCCTAAGCCAGCTCTGGCTGGGATCAGATAAGAACTGCAGATAAGGCTGCAGTGGTCTCCCAGGTCAGCTCTTTTCCCTCCCTCTGCTATGATTTTGGTGGTGCCAGTGCTGGTCAGTGTAAAACAACTTCTGTCACTGGCATATGCCTGTGCCTGCATTAATGTCTTATGTGTACTTCGTGCAACTGTGCCTTGTCTGTTCCATGTGCCTATTGTCATGTATATGATGTGTTCTAAAATAGGACAAGGAAATTACTTGTCCCCAGCAATTGCTCATGTGTAATTGTCAATTATGTCTTCAAGTTGGTTGAGAAATAACATAAATACACTGAATGGTAAGTTTGTACAGCTTCTCTCTTCAGTTGTGTATTGTCAGCCCTCCCAGCAGGAGCCGTTCTTATTTAGATGATGTATGTCTGATGGGGAAAGTAAAGTATTTTTTTTCCTCAAAAAAAATAGGTGTGTGGCTGTGGTATTTTCAATCTGCAGAAGGTAGCTTTCCAACCTGTACTGTCCCAGCTGTGCCTTGAAGTGGTTAAAATCTTTGGGAGGAGATTTGGAAAAGTATAAGGTGCTCTGAAGAGATATCACCACCACCATGGTTATTTATGTTGGCAGTCTCAGTGGATATGGTCTGCCACCCATTCTGGAATGCGTGCTCTGAAGAGGCTGACGCATAGTACTCTCAGATTCAGCCCAGGGAGAAGGAAGCAATGTCCTAATCATGGTTTCAAAGTACAAAGTGAGGCACAGAGAGCTTCATCGATGTGTGCTGGGAGAGGCATGGTAGAGATATCTGAAAGCAGCCTCAGACACCTGGCAAAAGGCAGTCCCAACCAGCCATGGTCCATGAGCATGGAAAGCTCTTGATAGCATCTCTTTCCCTGTGTCTCTCCAAGAATCTAAGGCTGCTGTTGTAATAATGAGCAAGCCTAACTGTTCAAGTTTAAAAGGAACACATAACTCGCCAGACCCGCTGCAAATACAGCCAAGCTCTAGTTACCTATCAGCCTGTTTTAGTTTACCAGTAGATGTCAGCACTACTCACAACCCTTTGCACCTCTATCCCTTTCTCTGTTCCGTTTTCAAAGGAGGCCAGAAGCAAATCTCTGGTTTGTTTTTTGAGAGAAACTGAGATATTGAAAAATTACTTTGTCGGTGGCAGAGAAAAGACAGAAGCAGAATTCAGGGTTTCTGACACCCACTTTATACTAGACCTTCACACTCGAGTATTTGTTGCAGGCTTTATCTGTCTCTGGTAGATTCTTCTCCCTACAACCTGTAAACAGGTTTTGTAGAGGTTTTGCTTGGTTTTTTTCAGTCTTGTGAAAAGCGCTATTATTAGCCTGATAACTGGTCAGTCTTTAGCACAGGAGGTTTTTGGCTGGAGCATGCCCTGCCCCTGCCTCTTTCACAAACACTGCCTAGCAAGAGTCACTTATAAAGAAAAAAGCAAAATAAGGGAAACAACTATCAGTGTTCACACACAGAGTTTATCAGTAACTAGTGAAAAGGGAGGGGAGAAGCCAGCAGCACCTGATGATCCAGCTGATTAAAAACCCAGATGAAGTGTTATGCCATCCTTTTGCTGGTCACAGAAGACCTAATCCAGGGTCTCTAAACCTGAAAGCAAGGAGCCTGGTAGTGTGAGAGATGTAGGAGCAATTTCATCTGAGTGCCGGGTCCAGTTCCCATCCTGGGCTCAGACACCAGAGGCTATGGTAACATGAATATGTTTGGACGGAGGTGACAGAATTCAACACTTGAGGAACTAAGAAGCACTGCTCCTGGCCCAGTTTTGGAGATGGTGAATGCCAGGCATTGCTCATTTCCAGTCAGCCATGCTGCACACATGCCAGGCACCCACAGGGGTGGCAGAAGGATGCCAGCCCCTCCGGGTGTGGTGAGCTAAGGCCCAGCCCTGGCTGAGGAGTGCTGAAGGAGGAATGCAAACACTCAGTGGACAAAACAATGACTGTTACGCGATGGGTCTCCAGCCTGCGGGTCAGCCAGGAGCTGCTGAGGCATGCCACAGCAGGTTACCAAGAGAGTCCGTGTGCCTGACAGTGACAGGGCTCTAAGGCTCAGGATGTCCCAAACAGCTCTGGAGGGTCCTGTTTCCTGGCCACTGCCATTCCCAGAAGATATAAATCATTTCTCTGCTGGTATGCTCATCTCTAGGTGCCAGATGGCACAGCAGCCTAAGAAACAGCGCCTCAGAGCAACATGCAAAGCAGGAATTTGAAGCTGGCTTTGCTTCTGGTGTCTGAGAAGGGGCTGAGAAGCCATCCCAAGTGATTATTTCCAGTGGCTGTGACTACCTGCAGGGTTACCTTCAGTGAAAAGCTGAAATAACAGCAAAGGGTGAGCTCAGATGGAAAAACTCCATATATGTGCATGCACACACCAATGTATTGCTGTAATGCGTCAAACCACCCAGGGTGTTCAGGCACGTCTGGAGTTCACAAAGTGAGCAGGCTTTGAAAGCATGTACAAAGATTTCTGGGACAGACAAAAGGGCAGAGCTTCTCCTCAGTTTCCTATATATTAGACAAAGTTATGGCAACAAGAGATGGAAAGCTTTCTGAACCCCTTCAGGAATACAGCTTCTTTTGCCTCAGAGTTTTATCCTGTTTAGTCCCAGAAGAGGCCATGCCAGCAGCATGACTTCTCTACCATGTAACTACAGCAGTGGAAGTCCCACAGTGTCAGAGTCTGGTCCTTGAGCTCCTTACTGGATCACATTGGTAATTAAGACTGCAAGTTTGCCTTCAAAAGAGGCATGTCTGGGCTTCATGAAAACATCAGGATCAGAGGGGAAGTGCACAGTGTGGCACTGAAACATCTTGGTCACCTCCTCTGTGTGGTGAACACACTGTGTTAAAGGCCTTTGCAGTTCTGATTTCACCAGCCTTGTTAGGTTTGGCAGGACTCGTGAGAGAGGGTAGGGAGATTTCTCAGGAAGAAAATCCTCAGGGACTGTGTTCATGCTTGCCTGTTTCTTGCACTAGAGAGGAGAAGGAAAGCCTTTGATGTGAATGGCCCAGCCAGGACCCTGGTGCTTCAATGGAAGGCAGTGGTCTATTGACTATGGTCCAGCTGCAGCACCAGGCTATGGAGGTCTGCTCTGGTGACATGTGTGTAGCCTTGGTAACAGCTGTATTGCTGAGGAAGTGCTTGCAGGAGAGAAGGACGAAATGGATGGAGATGGGTGCAGAAGTGGGAATTGGAGACAATGAGAAACAAAATGCAGCAAAGTTCAGTAGTGATCTTATTTTTAAACAGGAACAGGTTGTACTCACTTCATTTCTCTTTCTGAATACTCCTGAGCAGGGAGAGATGTGTGCAAATGGACAGTTCAGCATTTGGGCACCAGATTCTTTGTGCAGGTGCTGTGGTTGGGGTCCTTGCCATGACACAGAACAAGGAACACCAGTTACAGCATTCTCACGTCTCCTGTGTTCTTACCCAGTGTCCATGAATTGTTTCTGCATATGCCTTTTCATACCCCTCGTAGATGAAAGTGTTCAGTTTCTCATCCTGTCCTTTCTCTGTCATTTTTGCTCGTTGTCCATTCTCTCCCACTTCGAGGGCCTGGAGGAGCTACCCCTAGAGGTGCTGCTGTCCTGGTGGGCAGCTAAACTCAGTGTCATTACTTATCACTCCTGATGTTCCACAACCAGACTCTCATTTACTCTCCACTCAGATCTATCTTAGCTTTCCTATTGTGATCCTCTGGTCCTCCTGCCTCTCTGATTACTCATAATCCCTCCAGCCCTAGGACACCGAGCTGCCCTTCAGCAGTTCCTGTATGTCTCTGGGTCCTCTCTGCCCCTTTTGAATGCACTAGTCATTTCCACTTACACAGCAGTTTCCAAACTAGGAGATTAAAATTAGGACTGGAGAGGAGCAGAGCAACACTGTCAAAAAAATTGAAATGCCCTGGCCAAGATAAACACCAGGCAGTGGCTTTACTGGAAGAGATAGCTAAATATTGAGATGCACTTGGGACCTAGTGGAACATAACTAGTGAGGGCAGATGGAAGGTGAGTACAAGAGCTCTGACTTAAGTAGTTTGGGAGTGTTGTGCTTCTTTTTGTGGCATTGGTGAGTGAGCTGTGCAACCAAGTACTTTCTTCTTTTTGTTCTATTCACCGATGTAACTGCCTTCATCTTCAAGACAAAAATCCAAACATTTAGTATGGCTTACTGTTTTGGGTTCTCTTTGATAGCACTTGCTGCTTGGTGATTCCCTGCTTTCCTTCCTCATTTTTGCTATTATTGAACGTGATTTTCCTGCAGTTTGCATCAGAGTAGGGAACAAATGAGATTTCTGAGCCTTTGCACCTCTTTTTTCACCTAATGTGAGGCCCTTTGTTGGAAGGTTGCGGTTCAGTCATTCAACTATTAAGGTCATATAGCACTGTTGGGCATCTAGGACAGTACAAAATAAAGGGGAAGTTATGGATGAGACAGAGCTAGTTTCTTATCTCTCTTTCTTCAGAATACAATCGGTTTGCCCTAATGCTGTGTGTCATTCTGCTCTTGTGCAGGTTCCCTTTGGGGAAGGATACTCAGCGATTCTGGGTGTACAGCACCTACTGCAAAAAAATTTGAATCTGGCAAGGCCTGCCACAACAAATCCTAAAGGAAGAAGCTCAGGCATTAAGAGTGGATAAAAGTTAGAGCAGTTTTTAGGAATGGCTAGTGGGGCAGCCTGGACTTTGCTCCTGAGGAAGGAGGTGAAATACCTGCGTAATGTTGTGTATGTCAACATTCATGTCTCGAGAGGGAGCTGACCTCTGTAGATCTGAGCTGGGACTGATAAAACACACTTTAATCCTGTTAACCTCCTGCAGGCACTGAGGCCCTCAAAAGGGAAGCAGAAGGATGGAGTACCCATTCCTTACTTGCAAATAGCAATAGAAACTGTACTTGAGGGAGTCCTGTCCCAGGAGGTTGGGCTGAGCGTGGGAGAATCTTGTACTGAGAATCTTGTGTTGCTGCTCCAGCTTAGCTTTGAGCATTTCTTGGTCTGAAATCCGAGGCTTTGTCCTAAAGGTGTGAGAACATAGGGCAGTCGGAACTGGTTTCTCTTCAGGTCTGCTTTGTTAGAGAGGACATGCTTCTTTTTTCCTTAGCAGGGTCCCAAGCGTACCTCCCTGGAAAGCAGCTGTACAGTGTAGCTATGATGTATCCCTGGTCTCGGTCTCTGTTCCAGACTTTCCAATCTGACCTCGCCAATTCTGCTCCCTCTGGATGTGTTATCCTCCTCTCTTCATCTACCTGGATGGTGATAGAAAGGAGCATCTCTGCATTTTTATTGTACATCTTAGGGTAGACAATAGGTTCTTGGTAACATCACTAACAGCAGTGAGTCAGATTGATAGATATCTGAGCACATTTATGATGCCAGCTTTTTAATTTCTGAAGAACTGCCATGGTGGTTTAGATGCGCTAAGACACTTTAGAGTATAGATATTATATCCTTGCCTGATTACTTGCTTTACCCAGATAATACCTATGATCCTATAGTTCATCTACTCGTGAATTTTGTCAGAATCAAGACCATGGTATCTCAGTGTAGTGTACTAGTTAAATATTGATTTCCTTTTCTCTTAGATTTGCCTGAATCCTTTCTTATCTTTAACCAACTATGGATTTAGTGCTACTATGAATTCAGATAATGGACTAAATGATTAACATAACTTGACAGAGTCAAACTTCTACATACTTTGCAAGTCTTGCAAAAGACAACTTCTCCAAAGCAAGCAGCACTTTAACCAAGTAAGGGAGGCCAGTCAGCACTAGCTTTGACAAAATGAGCAATCAGGGTGGAAAAAGCACCATAAGATGTTTTTTTGTGCCTAGGATGGTGAATTTATAGATGCAGCAGATTCAGCACAGTGTACACATCTCTACAGGGTGTGTCTTTTGGAATGGCTTTCTGGAGCTTTTGTAAAAGAAGAACTAGAAAGTATCACTCAAGTGTCATGCCTGATATTGCCATCTTCTGCACTGATCTCAGAGTTGCTTTTGTACAGTGAGCACTGGGATCTGCTTATTGATGCATTCAGTAGAGAGGGCAATAGTGTAATCATGATGCAGTTACTCCTGGACACATTTATCATGCATTCTTGATGGTTCAAGTCCCTGAAATACTTAATGAACTTTACAAAATTCAGCAATTGGCAGGATTAGAGAACTGTGGATTCTCAGGGCTATGAGAGAAACATCCTAAAGAAAGTGGATCTGAAAATTTTCTGTCTGGTGATTCTGCAGGCTGTGCCTGACTTGATCAAGTGGTGGCAAGTCTTTGCCCATGTGAAAAGCTGGACTAGAAGGAATCCCCAGCACCACCTTCAAACAGAGGTTTTTGTGATGCTGTGGCTCAAGCTGTAGGAAGAAAGGAAGAAGAGACCAGGGCCTTCAGCAGAGAGTGGAACTCATAGTCCTCAGTAACTTCTTATCCACTCTGTGTGCTGGGGAACATGCAGGACATGTCTAGTGTGACCATAACCTGTAGGGAAGGAGCAAGGTTCAAATAACCTGCAAATAAGAATAATGCTTTTCAGCAGAACTCCTCAAAGCCTCACTTTCTGCTAGATCCCTTCCCCCATGCCCAGGACAGTATCATGGTCCCTTCTGCTCTGCAACCCTGGCAGTCAGATCAGCGACTCAAGGCGGCAGGGGCTAAGGAACAAAAGCAGAGACCTCAGACCTGTGCTAAAACCTGCACGAGAACATGACCCAGATTGTTCTTTCCTTGCTATCACAATATATCAAAGCAAAGCCTGTAGCATTATTTGTTTAATGTCACTCAGTAAAAGTAATGGGGCTTTGTAGCTTGGTGCTTGCTAAAACTTTATACTGAGCTAGTGCCTTTACTGTCTCTCTGTGAACATCACATCTGCAATACAGGGTGACAGTTTATAAGGCAAATGCCCCTTTCTGTGGATGAGCAGCACAAAGCAGTGCTGGCACCCACCAGCCTACAGAGCAGTGGTTGAGAGAAAAGTACAGTGCATAACATCAGGCTTGTTGGGAGTATTTGTCTCTAACTGCAACCACAGCCACTGTTTTTTGTCCCTGTATTGGCAGAAATCTTCCTCAGCAACGGTATGAGCTAGATCAACCAGATTAGTAGAACGATTTGGTTGAAAAACATTTGCAATTGGGGTAGGAGATGAAACAGCCTGATGATCATAAAACTCTTGAAGAAGCCTAGAAGATTGCTGTTTGAAGAATGGGCTAGAGCCTCCAGTCAGATGCTGCATTTGGCAGATTTGGTTCCTCGCTATATATGGAGTCTCTGCCTATTTCTTTGCCATCTGGATGAGTTTAGGCACAGGGAGCAGAGAATTGGATTTTCCTTTCCATGAAGTGTGGGAGAAGAAGTACTGTTTCTCAAAAGTGTCAGCATGAAAGCATCCACCACCTCTGTCTGAGGAGAAGCTGTGCTACTCTCAAGAGTAACCTTAACTTTTAATTATGCTCCTTCAGCGAGTTTTCTCCTGCATTGCTGTGCAGGCACTATGTGGAGCAGCAAGTCCATGACTCAGAAAATGTTCACCTTTGCTCCCAAGCATAAAGGCTCTTTTTTTTCCTCACTGTCCCAGGCACATGACAAGAGAAGATCGTCTCTGCAGCTTGTTGAAGGGTAGTGAGTATTTAGGGTTGAAATATGTTTGAAGACAGAGATGTGCATGCTTGGTGAAACACTAGGACAAAAGTCTCCCATGTAGGCAGATTTTCCTCAAAAGGGGAAGTTAAATTACAAAGGAAACATGAACTTAAGTCCACTTCTGACCCACAGAGTGACTGAAGATAACATTCAGCAAGCCTGATCCTTGAGTGTACCTATGGCAAAGCCTGTTCTTCTGACAAATCTCTAAGGCTATTTCAAACCCCCCATAGACCCACCTTCTGACACCTGTCAGCCCTGTAGAGCAATGCAGTTTCATAGGATGTGGGTGTCTTCTGTCTAGTGCATCAACAGCATTGAGTACATCAACATGCCTGGAGGGAGGCAAATGTCAAAATGGGGAGACATGAGCCTTTGGAGTTTTTATTATTGTTATTGATTGGGTAGCTTGTGGTATGTTTCAGCTGAGCTGAGCTTTAAATTGATCTAGCAAGAGATGTTGGAAAAAAGCAATGCTGTACAGAACTGCTGCAGAGAGTGATCAAACCGGAGACAATTAATATGGTGACTTGACAGCTCTGCTATAAATCATATTTATAAACCATAAAAGTGGGCTTTTCCTGCATTCACAACAGTAAGGAGCTCGGGGAGATAGAGCCGATTCATAAAGACAATAGTGTTTGGGAATAGTAAGACAAGGAGAAGCATTGACCACAAGAAATACAATATTCCTGCTTTCACATGCTCTCCCGGCTACGAACACATGGCAGCACAGAGATGCAGCCTGGTGGACAGTAGGTCACCCCAGCGGGCTGCCCTGACCCCGCTGGGGGCAGCAAGGAAATCCCCGGGGAGCACAATGCCGCCGAAGGGATGAGATCAGAGTGGCACTGCCACCTCGGGAAGGGCTCCCAGGGCTGCCTGTGGCCCCAGCTGACCCGGCTGGACTGGACACGTGCCCTGGGTGTGATGACCTTTCCAGAAAGTGGGAGGACGGGAGGGACAGCGGGCGCTTCCTCACACTGCGCCTCGGTCGTGCCCGCTGTGCCGGGGTGCGCAGGGGCCGCGGGCGCTTCCCCGGTCCCTTCTCGTGAGGGCTCCCCACGAGGGGCCGTGGCCCCTGTTCGGCTGTCCCCGCCCCGGGAAGGCGGGCTGACAGCGCGGGCAGCATCCCTGCGCTCGGGGGCCGCGGACAGCGCCCGCCCCGGCGCGGCGCACGCTCAGGCGGGGGCGGCCCGGCACAGCCGCGGCACCGCCCCGGGGGTCCCGCCGACCGCGGCCCCATCGCTGCCGCTGTCTTCACCCGCGAACCGGGGGGCTTTGCGTGGCCCCCGCCGGCACTTCCCGCCGCCGCTTTATGTAACGCGCCGCTCCGACCCGCTTATAAAACGCCGGCAGGCAGCGCCGCCGCCCCGAGCGCCGCGGCAGCCGCAGGTAACGGGGCGGGGCGCGGCGCG
>VXAU01001835.1:65491-85791 GCA_013399695.1 Formicarius rufipectus
GGGCGGGCGCGGCCGGTCCGCGGCTCCGGCTTTGCAGCGGAACCGGCCCGCGGGGCGAGGGCGGGAGGCTGAGGAGCGCTGCTGGTGCGGCGGCAGCCCGAGCCCACCTGTAGGGAACGCTGAGCTTGGCTGAACCGCCTGCCGCCCGCGCACACGCCCGCAGCAGTGGCTTGGCATGCCGGTGATAATGGGGAGCTTTGCAAAAACTGCATAAAAGGACGTACGGTGAACTAAACAGCAGAGGCGATCCGGGATAGATAGAAGACAAATGTTGAAAAGTCTGACGGGGTCTTTGTCCCTGGTGTCACTCTTATCCTGACTTTTTTTTTTTTTCTTTCTCCTGATCTGTTGTGCAACCTTTCAAGCATATAAGCCATCTCTTGCTGATATAACCAGCATATCCTATCTTGTTTCCCATAAGCAAAGCTTTCCCAGGGGTGACCAGCCTTAAGAGTTCAGGATTGTGTCCAAGCTGAACAACCCTTCCTTTTCTTCACCACTTTTATTTTACTTATACAGGAAAAAACTACTACAACTTGTTGAACTTTCAGTGAGAGCAAGAGGCAGAGACGAAAGGACAATTCCCATGTCTTTAAATATGGCTTTCCTAGCTCCAGTTTCTTAAAAGGATGACCATCTATCTCCCTGCAAAGTCTACTACTGCTGCAGTGGTGGTCATACTGGTTATAACCCTCTCAGTCCTGTGAGGAAAGAAGCGGAGATAGCAGGAAAAGGGTGATTGGTGGAATATATCTATCTTCCCACAAAATTCAAGGAACTAGCAATGTCTTTGTGGACAGATCTGTTTCCTTGGTCTGTCTACCTGGTGAGCACCTCGGCTTTCCCCAGCATCACAGTAATTTTTTAGGTCTCCAACAAACACCACCATGCCAGCAGCTAGAACTGAAGTCTAATCTGTTATGTTCAGTTTCTGGAATGGGCATGTAGTAATTCCTCTCTTTCTTGCTGTAGTTTTCTGGAAAGGGAAAAGGAATATTTTAATCTGCAAGAGCCTTTGACTAAAAGGCACGGTATAAGTTATGTCCAGCTGCAGGACTTGGGAAGTGCAGGGTTTCCAAACTCCTAACATGTATTGTTAAGGCAAGAACTTTAAACTTTTTCTTCTTTCAAAATGAGTGGAGGAATCCAGACTTGGTCTCCATCAGTTACAGCAAGGGAAACAGCCCTTTGACAGAACAGCTCTGCTGCTGTGGCTAGTAAGTGAATCAATAGTTATATCCACATCGGTATATTTCCTGCTTTGTAGGCTCTGATGTGTGGGTAAGGAGAACTCCTTTTTGCTGTTCACATGTCCTGGCTTTCAGGTACTCCCATCCCAAGCTACTGAGGCAGTTTATCTGCTTGAATCAGAATGCTTTAGAACTTCATGATAATAAGCAGATACCACACTTAGTTTTCCATACTGTACCACTCTGTACCATGATTTTCTTTACTGTGCCATATCCCAGATCTTTCCTAGAGGGAGAAGTAAGTTCTTATGTTGTTGAGTATAAATGGTACCCGCAGACAAATTCAAATTTCTCTTCCTATTTGTAGTTCTAAATTATCTTGATACTGTGTGACTGAAGCATGATAATCAGCATATGTAATTGTTATTTTAATCACATTGGTGTCTGCGAAACAAACTTGTTCCAGAAAACAAGGTCCACTGGCCTTCATTTTCATAAGCACAACCATTTTTCTTCCTGTGGTTCTTTGTACAGATTCATTAACAGGTTTGCTCTGCTGGCTCTGTGGGAAGGTAAGCATGTTATGACTGAAGAAGAGGAACTTGAGTCTCTGTCTTAAGTGGTAGCAGCCTCCATTTGTAGTCTCTGCTGTGTTGCAAAAGCCAGTGACCATCGCAGATGATCTTGGGTTTTTTGCTCATTAAATGCTCTTTCAGCAAGCTTCACTTACTTCAGGAACATACATGTCTCATTCTTAAAGGTTAGTTCTAAATCTGTGGGTTTCCATGCCTTTGGAGACTACTGGATGTCTTCCAGTGCGGATGTCCATCCTTTTGGAAACTTGGCACATGTAAGGAGTGGCGTGGTGTGCGTGAACTTGCTTTTTCAAGACACTTTCTGGAGAAATCTTTGCTCTCATCTCCTTCCTTGCTTGTTTCCGTGTTCTTTGTCTCAACAGATGGAAACTGCTCAAAACAACAGTGACCTTAAACATGTCCATGCAGTGGAGCTTGACCTGTGTAACAAGGACATGATGGCAGACACATTTGATCACAGCATTATTTCTGTTGGAGAAGAGGAAGGAGCAGGCAATTTCCAGCGTTCTCTTCCAACACAAGAGTCCCTCCGATCTCCTCGGGGCTCTGTTGTGAGTTTCCATAACATCCAGTACTCCATTAAGCAGTCCAGTGGATTCCTTTGTAAACGGAAAACTGTGGAAAAGAAGATCCTTCAGAATGTTTAGTAAGTTCTTGCTTAAGTGAAATACTATAGGGTAGGAATTAATCTGCTGCTGTGAATCAGTGACCTCATGTCACCTTCCAGATCCAGCTGGTACAGAAATGACTATCCTCCTGCCAGTCAGCAGCTCAAGTGAGCACTGTCTGATTTGCTTTTAGGCAAAATAGCTGGGATATAGCTGGAACAGTTTCAGTTACTGATTTGAGCAAATTAGGACCAAACTTTTGTGAACTGTTCTGCCAGAGATCTGAGGGTTCTCCCAACTGTGGTTTGAACCACAGTCAAAGGAAGTGAACAACAGAGAGCTCAAGACCTAGCTCAGCAGGGAAGACACCTAATTTCTTTCTTTTGTAGATTGCTTTTTATGTCCAGCTCTGATTCTACTCTGACTGGCAGTGAGGGGCAGAAGGGAAAAATGCATATTGATTTGAGATTTAAGGAGAAGTTTTTAATAATCTCTGAGTTTTCCTTTCAATGCCATTTTGTGCACACAAAAGCTGCAGATGAACAGTCCTTCATTTGTAAGTAACTCTTTCCTTCTTCCAGTGGCATTATGAAGCCAGGCTTGAATGCTATCCTGGGGCCAACAGGGAGCGGGAAGTCTTCGTGAGTACCTTCTTCTGCTCCTTTAAATGGACAGTCAGCTGTTCAAAGGGTATTTGGGATTCTGAGGGTTGGGGGTCTGGAGATTTAGGCCTTTGCATGCCTGTTGAGAAACCTGGTGATGCAGTTTGACTTCCTGCCCCTCTGTCAGCTTTGCTGGAGTTCTTGCCCTGAAGCAGTGTCACACCCTTCATCTGCTCCAATTGGTCATCCATATTCCTGCTGTCACCTTTGGTGGTGACCTGAGTTAAGAGACCAGGTGGAACTGAGGTGACTTGAGCTCAGACGTAGGCACTGTTCTGACTGGTAATGGGATGAGGTGCAAGTTCAGGGGCATGAGAGATGTCATCCCTTGTGAACTCACTGCAGCAGAACTGACTTGAAGCTCCTAGGCCATATGCCTCTCTGACAGCTGATAGGAATATGTTTTAGTACAGTCTATAGAATGCTCTGGATCCTTAACCCAACTTGGCTGTGGCCTGCTGGTGGGGGTGCACATATGCTTCAATTTTTTGCATGAAAGGACAGAGAAATGCCATACAGACTATCTCCATCTCATGGTGCTAATGCTGTTTTCTCTCCTGCATAACCATAGTAAGAGAGCTCTTTGTCAGCCTCTGCCTTTGAACATATCAGACAGTGGCAGATATGGCCAGGTTCACACAGGTGTGTCTTTGCGGTGACCCTTGATCTGCCTTTCTGAGGAGACTGCTGGTTAATCAGGATGCTTTCAAAAGCAGTACTTCATCAGTGCAGTTTACTTAGCTAACAAGCAGGCTGGCCTCTGCATTGGCAGTAAGAAGAATCCAGTGATATGGTAAAAAATTTACTTTCTAGAATTAATCTTAACTCCAGTCTTGTTTATACCAATTTGGATTAATTTCCTTGAGATCAAAGGAGTTAGTTATGTGCTCCCCTGGCTGGAGAGCAGCCTGCAGCAACTCAGCAGGGTGCTTTTGTGCATTTGAGGTTAGCTGTAAATACACAGACTGAGTTTATGTCTGCAGGGGATTCACTGTTGTGAATTGTGTCTGTATACTGCCATACTGCTGGGATACACCATGTGCTGGAAAATCCTGTATACATCCCAGGCTTTCTGTACAATGAGCTAAAGCCCCCAGAACAGGGGAAGCCTCTTTCTGTGTCCTCTGATTTGTGGCATGCTGTTAGCAGACTGTAATTGCAGTCCTGGCTGGTGGTACTTATGCAAAGGTAAAAGCAGTTGTTGTTGCAAAACCTAATTGCCCAGTGTTTGTCTGAAGTCTCCTAGATGTGCTGGCTGCCAGAAAGGACCCAGCTGGCCTGTCTGGAGAAGTGCTTATAGATGGCATCCCACAACCTCCAAATTTCAAGTGTATCTCGGGATATGTTGTGCAGGTGAGTAACTGCATTCACTAAGGGCTGGGAGTCCTTGGAATGGAAGACCAGATAAAATGAACAAAGTATGAACTACTCGGGTAGGTAATTTTCAGTGATCCCTACAGAGTCTCATTTGATAACTCAGATGTTACGATATTTATTATTTTTCTGGGATATGGAAGCAAGAAGATCAAACTGTTACTCCAACCAAGTCGAGCACGGAGGTGTTTGTCTTCCCAAAGCCACATGGATGCCCAAACCACTGGGCTGCTGGGGCTTGTTCTTTGTGCTCTGCCTTGAAATACTAGAAAAGATATAAATAAAAAGGTGAGGAAAAAAACCCACGACACTCAAAACATCTTGTTAAACTCAGAAGCAGTTCTAGCTGGCAGAAGTACCTTCAAACTATCAGACAATAATTCCAGGAAATAAGCAGATCCCTGCTGTTCTTCCTCTGATTCTGACTGGCTGTGACAGAGCTTCATTCCATGCAGAGACAGGAAAAACTATCTGAATCTGCGGAAGTGGGTGGAGGCCTGAACCAATAATAGAACCTCAAAGCCCTGGGGGACCTGGGGAGAAGGGGATTCTTGGCAGTCACATCAGCAGCCAAATCTGGAAACCATCCAGGGTTTTGATTGAAGGTAGATGTGAAATAGGCAGCTGAAAGCTGCCAGCTGGTGGTCTGGGAGGATGCATGTGATGAGGCTGGTGCTGAATCTTGATCCTACAGGTGAAGGATCCCCAGATCCTAGTGAATGGCCAGGAAGTTTCTTGCAGGTGGTCCCAGTTTGAGACATTTGTCTTTCCAATGTCCAGATTAACCAAACATAATCTCAAAATGATAGGTAACTTAATAAGACACTAAATGTCTCTCCCCTCCCACCCTGTGCAGTACTCCCTAGATCAGTAAAGATGGCCCAAAAACTACAAGCAACACTTAAATCCTAAATACATACGTAATTATATGACCAGTTTTAAGAAGATAAGCATATAGACATACTAAGTCATGTATTATGCCTGTAAGACTGCTCGTGGTCATGCATCAAGAGTGAAGGTATCATGCCATGGTTTGCAATGTTGTGTGTTAAGGTAGCTTAAATTCACAGTTTCCAGTGTGATGACCCAGCAGTTGCATTGGTGGATCTGAGGGTGGGGAGTGAGAGGCTGGGGTCAGAGACTAGGGGTTGTGGAAAGGGAAGGGATGATAGGAAATGCCTAAACCACCTTTGGCAGCAAAGTAGTGCATTCTGTCTTCCTCTGTTAACTCCAGTGCAAAACATGGTTGGCTGACACATCTCTTGTGCTACTGATAAACTACATCTGATGTGAGAAGAGTCCCAAAGCAGGCAAGAATCCGCTGCCCTGCATCTTAGGAGATGTGTGCTCCAAAGGGCACTAGATTTGAAAGGTGCCTGATGTAAGAGGAGTGTTTCTCAGCAGCTGCCCAGTGTTGCAGCCCTTCTCATCATATGGTAGGATGCAGAATTGGCACAAATATCATAGAAAGGAGAATGGAGAGGCATGGAGCTTTGGATGGACCTGATGACAACTGTTTGGCTCGTGGTTGTTGCGGGTTGGTGGAGTTCTGTCAACTGGATAGGTACAATTCTCACTCAAAGTGCATGACTATTGAAACTTTTGGAAAGGGGTAGCCCTTGGAATAAATTCTTGTGTCTAAGACTTATAGATAGCTGAGATATGAAAAAAATTAGGAGCATCTTGGTAAAATATTCTCTGAGAAGCTGCTGCCAGCAAGGATCTGAGGAAAGCTCCTTGTTGGCAGCCTAACTTGGCTGATGCTCTGGACCACAAGATACTGGCAACAGAGCTGACCTAGGTGACTTCCTGAGTGTCTCTACCTTAAGCACTGAGCACTTGCCTTTGGCTTCAGCTGGACTGACATAAACTTAATTCTTTACAAAATCAGCTATCTGCTCTGCCTCACTTTGGCTAGTAAGGAAAATGAACATGCTGTACAAAGTGGTGCTGTCTGCACTTGAACTTCTAAGCCTGAAAGCAGGCTGAGGTGGTCCTTGGTGTAAGCTGTGAGGCCTGCAGAGCTGCATTCTCCCCTTGACTGCTACTGAGTGACCTTGAATTTCATGTCATGCAACTTTTGAAGCAGGAGTTGTCCCTCAGTCCAGTTTCCACTATGGTTCTCTTAACAACTTATCCAGCAACTACCACCACTACAGGGTTGCTGGTCCCCATCGGGAGTGGGAGTCTTTCCGACTGTCCATTTTTACTGCTTTTAGGATGATGTTGTCATGGGCACAATGACAGTGAGGGAGAACCTGCAATTCTCTGCTGCCCTGCGACTCCCCAGCTCTATCAGCCTTAAAGAGAAGGAAGAGCGAGTCACCCAGATAATCAATGAGCTGGGATTAAGCAAAGTGGCTGATGCTAAGGTGAGCAGTGAGAATACCTTTCTCAGAAATCATACTACCTCTGGAAACTGAACTGTTTGTCTCTGGGCAGTATTGTATATGTACTGCAGCTACATGAAGCTAAAGAGGAACCTGGTGAAACTATATTGCATGCAAGAAATCATTCTCCAGGTCAGGAGGGAGCTTGGAAAAAAGTCTCTCTATTTGCTACTAAAATGGAAATATTTTGGACTATGTCCAGCATGTTGTATAAATTCAGAGGGGATAAAGTTGCTTAGTCATTGCACCTTGGAAAGCTGCTGAATCACTTCCTGGGTTTGTGGGATGAGACAGGGAAATTGTTTTCACAGTGCTGAAAGCTGTGAGTGATGGAAAACTGGTCTGTGGCAGAGAAGTTCTGTGCAGAGCTTGTTCCTTCCATCAGCATTTTAACTTTTATTTCACTTTTACTTTACTTAACTCACTCATGTTTTAATAGCAGGCAAACTACCAACAAAAGGGATCTCTGAACACCAGTGCCTCGCTGTGGTCTCAGTCTGTCTTTTCCTTATCAGTGTCATCCTTGTCCCCTGAAGTCATAAGGCGGCTGGTACCTCTGAAAATCAGGCTCAGCTTACTGCTGCACAGTCTTTCGCACTGAGTCAAATCCATCATCTGCTGCTGGCCCTAGAATTCAGTCATGGGTCTCTGAAAATGAAAAGGGCTGCTGTGTTGTGGAGAGCCCTCAACTCCAGAGTATGCACTGACTAGGTCTTGTTGCAAATATCTGATTTCTTCTGCTTGTAGGTAGGAACTGAATTGATCCGGGGAGTGTCTGGAGGGGAACGGAAGAGAACCAACATTGGGATGGAGCTCATCACAGAGCCACCAGTCCTTTTTCTGGATGAACCAACAACTGGCCTTGATGCCAGCACAGCAAATGCCGTCCTCATCCTTTTGAAGAAGTAAGAGGCAGTTCTTCAGGGCTCTGTTGCAATTTTGTTGTCAACTCATTAGTAAAAACCTGAATGTTCTTAAGACTATCTCTAGCACTGTTTAAAAAAAAATCTAGACAAATAGACTCAGAAATGGTACTAAATTATTTGTTTGAGTCTTGTCCAAAGCCTTTTTAAATTTATGGGAATCTTTCCACAACAAGCATTGGATTGCAGCCCAAAAAGCAGATGTAGCTTGGACAGATTCCCTTTGCTACAGAGAGGGGTGAACTGGGAGGCCAGGCCTTGTAATCAGAAGTTCTTGGTCTTCCATCTGAGTCTATTACAAAGTCTCTTCCCCTCCTCTGACAACAGCTTTGAACTTAGGTAAGACTTCACTCACAGATTTACCCTGTGTTTACCTTCATCTCTTATGTTTTGGAGATGAACTGTCTTCTGACAGAACAAAGTAATGTACAAGGAGGATTAAAAAGGCTTATTTAATGCCAGTGACTTCCTAATCCTACTCTTGGGTTTGTAGCATGTTGTCTGGTTTTGCTTGCAGGCAACATTTTGCTCTGCTGTTTATGATTATAGGCATTTATCATCAGGTTTACTTGTTGGGCATCAGTGCTAAAGCACTTGAATGAATGTCTGACAGACCTCAAGGAAAACTAGTTTTGAATTTTCTTGACAGTAAATCTTCAACAGAAAAGCTAAGAGAAGTCTCAGCTGGCCAGAATTCCACAGTCTGCAGTGTAAAGCCTGGTACTGCCATTGAGTGCAGTAGGGCCATTCCAGTTAGTCTAGTTGATACCTGGTACAGAAAACATGTGAGGAGTATTTATACACAGTTGTGGCCTCAGGCTTTGATAGCTACTGACAGCATCATACTTTGTCTACCTGGACTGCAGCGACAGTCATTTGTAATGATGGGTGCTGTCTTGAAGGTTTTGCAGGCAGCATCTGACACCGTGACACTGAAGGAGGAACTACAGTTTTTCTGCGTCAAGATCCTGAGAAGTTGACAAGTATTTTTCTTGGATTTGGATACTTGTTTTTTGCTTGTGTTAAGATGACCTTTCTGAAATTCAAAGTGTGGTGTATTTGAAAGATGTTTTCTTTCTATTTCAGGCTCTCAAGAAGAGGGCGAACCATCATATTTTCCATCCATCAGCCCCGCTATTCCATATTCAAGCTGTTTGACAGTCTGACATTACTGGCTTCAGGAAAGGTGCTGTACCATGGTCCTGCAAAGCAAGCCCTGGATTACTTTAGTTCTATTGGTAAGTCTTCCATACCAAAAGCTAAGGCAACTGGGTTATGAGTTAAATCTGTGTATAGGTTTTTACCCATGCACGGGATAACAGTCCTGTGCTGTTTTTTCACTAGGATCCTAGAGACTGTACACATACAGTCTGAGTAGTGTTATGTTAGAACAGCAGAAAAGACAGAATGATAAACCTGAAAATTTTCAGGCAACAGAGCGTGGCTCTCTCCTCCCTTTGTTTTGTCTGGCATCAGGGCAAAAACCAAGAATCATTTGGACATGTAGAAGCATGATGTCCAACAGACAAAATGATTGTAGTTCTACCAGGCCTCAGTGGCAGATCTGGTGGGTTTGAACCACAGCCTGCAGGTTGGCAGAATCTGTACATACTGATCCAAAAATATTCTCTTGACTGAATGCAGGTGGGCAATAAAGAGCACAAAATTATGGTGTATCTTAAGATGGGTTAGTAGTTGCACAGTTGAATGGCTGTTCTCTCTGTCAAAGTAAGCAGAGTGAGGGTTTCTGACTATAATGAACAGAGAATGTGAACTTTCAATACAGTCTAGATGCAGTCATGGACACATTAAATTGTGATCTTTCCCTGGCTTTAAGGGTGATGCTTTAACCATGTCGTCATACTCTTAGTAGCCCAGTTCACTTTCTTTCTCTCCAGGAAGCTATTGAGTAAGCATCTTTGGTTTGAGGTTTTTTTCTTTCCTCCTTGTCCCACAGCTAGAACCATATTATATGAAGCGGCTTCCTCTTTCTTGTGACAAAAGAAACACCAGCAAGAGTTGAGCCTCTGAAAGAATTATCTGAGGCTGTAGAGCTGACATCTAGGAACCTCTACTGAGTATCTGTGTGCCTTTCAGTTTGGTTGAACAGCACTGGGAAGGAGGCAGGGGTTTTCCATACTGAGCTGTGTAGGAGCAAGCTACAGATTTCTCCTCGCCTGAAATTATGGAGAATAAGCAACATTGAAGCTCTCTTTAGAATACCTCAGATTCACCGTCTCTAAATCCTGTCCATTCTATTAATGTAAACTAATGGTTATGAAAAGCAGCAAAGTTTTCTTGTAACAGGGTTATGGAAAACTGATACAATATTAGACCTGACCTTCGAAGCTGTGCTCTGTGCAATATAAACATGTTGCATGTGTGTTTGGTTTTTTTGTTTGTTTGTTTGTTTGTTTTAAGGATATGAGTGTGAACCCTTCAACAATCCAGCTGACTTCTTCCTTGATGTAATAAATGGTGATTCAACTGCTGTGGCAGCAAGCAAGGAAGATCACAGACCTGTGGACACAGAAAAAGGTAAATTATGAAGGAGAAATCCACGGTTAGCTGATATGGAAGGGAAGTTGTAAGTGGTGATGGCAAGCTTTTGTTCTGTGAGTTTCCTCTAGTCTAAGGACACTTCATTATCTTTTTATTTTTCCTACTAATAGATATACTTTGCTTTGGGCTTTTTTAAAGAGCTCAGAAACTTGTAAAGGGGATTTTTTTTCCCATTCAGTAATACAGGAGAGCAGTGATAAATATCGGAAATTAAAACAACCCTGTGCGGGAAAGACTAGACAAATTAGAACTGCTTAGTCTCAAGAGACAACTGACTGAAGACAGAAGTTTTCAGTCACATAAGAGACTGCTGCAGAGGAGACAGGGCAGATATGCTAAGCAGTGATGGATATACAGGAGAGTAAAAAAGACTGGAACTAGATTAGAGAACAAACTCCCTAATATAGCCAGTGAAATGTTTGGAAATATTTGTTTGGAGATGCTGGAGCACATTTATGACTGAAGGATTATAAGGGAACAGTTTTTGTAATAGTGCTTTTTGGGGATGGGGAAGTGAATCAGAGCAAACATTGATTTCCTGTAAATTCAGTGAAACAAAGGTTTATTGGTGCCTCATTCTAAGAATATGACCATTTGTATACCACAGAGAATGGGCAGATTAACTAGGTTTGATTAAACCTGTAGGAAAACCCTCTCGCTCAAGCTAGCCTCTTAAGCTCAGAACTAAGGCTTGAACAATTCAAATTATCTGGGCATTCCTGCTCTTTTTTTTTAATTCAGCCTCCAGAATTCCTGAGCATGTTGATCTGCCATGTCTGGAGGTTGGGTTCATGAGGAATCACAAGCCATATCTTGTTTTTCTTACTCAGAGCTGAGCAGTGAAAATGGAGTGGCAGAAGACAACGTGGACAACAGCGTGGTAGATGTGCTGCACCAGAAATATCTCAGCTCCAGCCTATATCAGAGCACAAAGGAAGCACTGAGGAAAGTAGAGCTTGGACGGGGAAGCAAACAGAGAGTATTCAAGCAGGAGCCTGAGATTACCTATGCAAATGGATTCCTCACCCAGCTGTACTGGGTGTCCAAACGTTCCCTGAAAAATCTCATCAGAAACCCACAGGCATCTGTTGCACAAGTAGGTAACCACTGCCACAGGTCTCAGACTCCTCCTGCTCTCAGTCACACAATCTGCAGTTTATAGGACAGAATTTTGTTTTCAAAGGCAGATAGGAAAACAGGAAAGTCCTGTACCAGTACCACATAAGTGGAGTGAGATGCTCAGCTACCTCTGTGGCCTTTGGAAAAAGAAATCTCCATTTTCCTTTAGCACAAATACTACTGCACTAAAGATTGGGGAGAGGAGGAAGTGCTCCATTCATATGGAGAACTTCTAGAGTGATGTTAATTTTGTGCCTCACTTTAAATTTTAAACTGGTTTATTCTGTGAGTGTACTTCTACTAACCTCTCCCAGCTGAAGAAGATCAGAAGAAGTAGAAAAGTAAAGAAGAGGTTAAAATTTGAAATATTTTCCTAAGGGTTTTAACTATACGTGTCATAGGTATACATTGCCTCAAAAGAGCAAGGCTTTAGGCAGATGTGAATCTTAAACCCTGCATATGACTTAAGAATGTTAATTCCTGTTTACTTATCTCAAGGACTTCTTTTTTCCTTTCTTCTTTTTACTTCTAGATTGCAGTGACTGTAATCTTAGCCTTGGTTGTGGGTGCTATCTTTTTTGGTGTAAAATTGGACCAAAGTGGTATTCAGAATCGGTAAGTTGAAAAGCCACAGCTTTGCTCATTTTTCTATCTTTAGCAGCCAGGTTTGAGGTACAGGAAAGAAAGGCCTTGAGATCCACTTGGAACACAAAGGAGTGTTGGGTTCACAAGCCTCTGTGCACTGCAGCACGGAATTGCCAAAGCTCCTAAAAGGACCACAGTTCTGTCGGGCTTACACATTGTCTCAGTTTAAAAAGAAACCAAGATGTCTATCAAGGAAAGTGAGGAATCCTTCTGGGCTAGGAAGGGGGCCTCCCTCTCCTCAAGCCACCACAACCCTTGAAATTAAGACACTTTAAGCAGAAAATGTAGAAAAGATGATAATAGTTCTTTACTACAAATATATGTATGTATAACCAAAAAAAACCAGAGCAGAACGAACAGCAACACCGTAACCAAAACTTTCAAACAAATCACGTCCTGTCTCTGCCCTTTGGTGCATCTCTATTCACAGACCGCAGGGGCGCTGTCAGGCTCCGGCACAGACAGGGGCAGGGAGGTGAGCATCCCAGAGCCCTCTTGGGAATGGCAGCCACAGCCATGGGCTGGAACCTTTCCTGTAGGCAGTATACAAGGACCCTCTCACGGTCTTTTGTCCGAAAGCGTTTTCTGGGGGAGTGGTTAGTACCATCTCTGCAGATGGTGCCAGCCCCTCGATGAGTTCATAGCGGATCCAGGCAGTGGAGATTGCCCTCTCAGGAGAACTGCGCAGGACGCACCGAGTCAGGGGGACGAGCCAGGACCCCCTCCCAGTGCTGCCACCAGTCCAGCAAGTGGCAGCTGGGCACCCAAGCAAACAGAAAACAAAGGTGTAGCACACCAGCAAAAAAAATGAGCACCGGGAAACCTCTCTCTGACCACTTCCCAAACCAGGGAAGGAGTGAAGTCCTCCCCCGAAAAAAAGAAAACACTTCCTCCAGTCCTCTCCCTAGCCATCATGTTGCAACGCAAAGCTGTTAGCTATTCCTCTGTGTAGGCTTTGAACAGCTGGCTCCGGGAGCAGGTAGTGAGGGAGCTGGGCTTAACAAGCCATCTCATCCTGGCTCCCACTGCCCCAACCACTGTATTGGTAAAGGACAAAAGATAAAATTCCATGAAATATTTTGAAACTATAACACACATACATACAAGGGGGGTAATGTGAAAGGGAAGATAAAGGATACATCTGAGATCTACAATTGCATAATCAAATATCTCCATTCTGTGGACAGAAAAAAAAAGTACTGACTTTGTAGTATGATGATGTCTGAGGCTGCCGGTGTTGATCTAGGCTATTGCTTCACTTTTCAACTGTTCCATTTTACCTTCTAGGGTTGGATCCTTGTTTTTTGTCACCACAAATCAGTGTTTTTCCAGTGTATCTGCAATTGAGCTGTTCATCAGAGACAAGAAACTATTTGTGTAAGTAGTAAGGCACTTGGACTGTCTCATACCCTGGAATGAGGTGGGGCGAGTATCTTACAAGCTAAACAAAATTATTTCCACCAAATAGTGAACTGCTCCCTTGAAACATCAGATTGTAATAGTAATGCTAAATTAGTCTGTAGAGCTATGAGCCGAAATGCTGAGCTGGGGGAAGAAGGAAATGCTTTGAATTGCTTGCTGTGTCACAGTTTTCTGCAAAGTGCTTTTCCTGTCTGCTTTTGGAAACAGCTGGTCTGCATGTGAAGCCTGAAGACTGTGAATCCTGCCTGTTCCCTTGCTCACAGGGCTGAAACACTGTCTTGCAATGGTCCAAAAGTGGCAGGACTGCGCAAAGATGAAGGGAGAGTTCTTCGAAAAGCTTTGCAAGGGACGCTCAGATGAAAGGGTCTGCTGGCTGGCTTACAAGATCTCCCTAGTAATCAAGCATGTCTCTCTATTTAGAGAGATGTGTTTGATCATTACATTGTTACTGTATTTATTATATATAATGATACATAATTATTTCTAGTTATATTTATTATAATATTATGTATAATTATATATATGTATATATGTTTGTATCTGTGTATATGTATGTAACTGCATGTATATATGATATACGCACACACACACACACATATATATATATATATGTTGGAACTGTAGTTTGGAGAACTCTGCAGCTCATACGATGGAAGGGCAAAAGACAGATCCTATGCAATAAAGAGGAAATTGGAAATTTATGCCTGGAATGCACACGTCCACTTACAGGTTGCTCAGAGAAGCTTAATATTGCTCCTAACAGCTGCTCAGGAATGAAACTCCTCCATGCTGCCATTCCCTGCTAGTCTACCCTGCTTGCCAGAGTACCTTACCAGCTGTGTCAGTGGAGATTTAGGCACCTCACTAGCATCTTTTTATGAGCTCCATTAAGCAGCAAAACAATAATAACATTTAATTGCCCTGTGAACTGGAGGTGAGTTGATGTCCTAAAGGTGTTTTCCCATTATGGGGTGTCATTCTTCCCTCTCTGGAAGCAAGCGTATGAGTTATCAGTGGATGAAGTATTCCTTCCGTTTAATAGCAGTCTAATACTTGCCTGTGTTCTTGTGTTAAGGATCTTTCTCGTTGAAAACAGGTTTAGGAGCTTTTTTCCCAACATTACTTAGCAATCACAAAGCATTTCTTCCTTGGAAGGCTGTCAGTTTGACTGCAGGGTCTGTAAGCCCTTACTTTACAGAGTGGGAAGTGATAGCACAGAGCAACTTTCACACAGAGAAGGAGGCAGTGGTAGAAAGAACAGAAACAGAATCAGGATAAACCAAACACACATGGTGAGCCTGCTTCCTAGATAACCTCTAAACCTGTACAAATCCCCTCCTTCCTGTCCTCGCAGCCATCAGTACACCAGTGGATATTACCGTGTGTCTGCCTACTTCCTGGCCTTGATGATAGGAGATCTGCTGCCCATGAGAACTGCTCCAGCCATCATATTCTCATGCATCAGTTACTGGATGATTGGTAAAGAATTGATGCTTTCTTGAACCTGTCGTCTTCCAACACATTTGATTTCTGACTTAGCCAGAGCTTAATTCCTATATCTATAACATGACACTACTTGAACCTTCAGCTTATTTTAGTGCTTGGCATCATAACCTCAGAGGACTCTGGGGCAGGGGCAGAGACACCAGCAATCTAATACGGAACCTGCCTGACAACATCTTTTAGTAATGCTCTTTGAGCCTTTGGTACATGCACAGTTCCTGCCAACTCCAAACTTGGCCTTCCTGCTTTGCCTGTCTTGTATAGGAGTCCAAGGTACCTCTCTGGGGTTCATAATGTGATTGTTTACTGGACCTTTCTGCTTTTTGACAGGATACCAAGCTGTTGCAGGACGGTTCTTCTTCTTCATGCTGACGCTGGTACTGGTGTCCTACACTGCCACAGCCATGTCTCTGGCTATCAGTGCTGGGATGGATGTGGTGGCTGTGGCCAATCTGCTCATCACTATTTGTTTTGTCCTGATGCTTGTAAGTGTATAAGGGTCTGTGTGCTGCTTTGGTGGAGGGAAGGAAATAGCTGAGACCAACTGAGCAGACTGCGTTGAACGAACCCTGAGCAGGCTAAAAATTCATAGTCCAGTGGCATGTCAGCCCCATGCCTGTGATTTTATTGTCATTATAGTCAAAGATGTACTTCTGCCATCTTGTAATCTTAGGATTAGATGATTACTAAGGTGTAATTCAGCAGGTGTGATACCACCAGAGCTTTCCTAATAGTGTGCCCCCAAAAAGTGTTGTTTCTTTTTTTTTTAAATTGCCCTTACAAAAGTTGATTAAAAAAAATCTTGCAATTCTAGTATTAGAAATCTAAGTGATAAACTAGAAAATTTAAAAGGAAAAGGTCTTGAAATTAACCTTAAATCTGCTGATTTTTTTGCATTAATTTTTGTTGCCCAGTGGAATTAGCAGGAGCAAATCCTCTCTTTAATTCAGTATCATCCTTAGGTTCAAGAAATTACTTCAATACCCTTCCTCAAGGACCTTTAAGGAAGAGAGTAAGAGAGAGAGAAAAGAGTTTTAGCTACTTATAGATGAGGGCTGTGAGTTCTTTTTTAAAGAGGTGATACTGGTGGTGAAACTGCCAAGTTAGATATTCCTTGTCAGGTGATTCCTGGTAACTTTGTACATACTCTGAGCCACAGTGTATTCCTTATTCTTGGATTTGCAATTCGATCTGGTTTTGCAATAAGCCAAGTGATAGTGTACTGCTTCAAATGCTTTTTCTGTGGGTAAGAAGTGTTCATGTGTAGTGAAGGGCAGCTGATGTACAGTCAGTTAAAGTATATAAGGAATGTCATATGCCTGCCCTGAAAGACAGTGCGGTAATCACAATATCACTTGTGGTGAAGCAGAGGCTGAAGTGTTATGTTTTGCTATGCAGTCCAGTTGTGTTAAGAAATAATAGCAAATCTTCTTCCAGGCAGCAGAGAGCATGGATAAAATATGTTGGCCAGAGGAGAGAACTGAAAGCGGTAACAGACCTTAAGGCTCCCCATTTTTTTTGTGTCGTGTTTCTCCACTTTCTCATCTCCCAGTCATCCTTCTTTAGCCACTGGCTAGCTGTACCATAGGACACAGTCCTCCCAAGAAAGAAGTCATGAGCATGCGTGCTTCTTAGCTTACATATGGATGTGGAGGACCTTTCTGACCTCTTTGCAAGCAGTTCAGCTGCAGTACTTGGCTGTGCTGTTGGCCCAGTTGTCTGGGATTGCTGCAAGGCTCCAACCTCAAGCCTGTAGGTGTGGGCATGACAGCAATAGCAGGTCCATCAACCCCAGTACACCTCTGCTGGGCAACTGCAGCATATGTACAGGAATGGTATTGTAAGACAGTTTATGACTCATCAGTCTCTTCTGTTCTGTTTCAGATCTTTTCAGGCCTCTTAGTGAACCTCCCTTCAGTAATGGGCTGGCTGAACTGGCTGAAGTACTTCAGTATCCCCCGTTACGGCCTCACTGTGAGTAGAAAGTAGCATCGGCTTCCTGTGAGTAACAGGAGCCACACTGCTGCTTCCTGGAGAGGTTTTGGGTATAAATGAAGTTGTCTTAAAAGTCAGATTTGGTTTGTTTCCTTGCAAGAACATGGTAAAAAAAGAACAAATCAGCCAAAGGAAGCAAAAGTTAATCTCTGTGTGACAAATTGAAGGCTCAAAGACTGAACAAACAGTTTGTGTTACAGAGATAGTACTACTTGAATACCAGCAGGGTGAGCTGTCTGGTGAGGCACTAATTCCTAGCTTGAATTGTTGATCCCTGTGGTTTAGAATAAAGTCAAATATTGTACAACGTCTCCAGAGGCTGCTGTTTGGGTGGTCAGTCTGAGGTCAATGACTGTCGAACTGGTTAAAGGTTTTACTATAAGGTCAGAGTGTCTCAGTCTTCAGTGTGGCTTCCTCTGAAGTAAAATTTGACTTGCTGCCATTCTGAATAATAAGGAGCTGGGGTACCAGAAATCTAAGAGTGCAGCTGCTTGGAAGAGAGTAACTTGACATAGCAGGTCACTCAGTGGTCACAGGTGGGACTATTTGGGAGGAATACTGTCCTATCCCTGGACTAAAAATGAGTGAAATGAATGCTGGAACTGGGAGATGTGTGAGATCTCCCTGTTTGGGTTTCGCTGAGGTATTTTATCACTATTACTGAATGTGGAAGTGTCCCCTGAGATTGCAGTGAGTCTAGGGTGCCAGGTGTGGGAACCCTTCACCACTTGCCTTGGCTGACTATGCCAAGTCTTCAGTGTGCTGGTGTTGGGGTGTCTTTATTCAGCCATGTGGTTTTCTGGATCAGTAGATTGACCCAGGTGAAAATGGATTATACATGTCTTCTAATAATCAAGTTCCTTTGAGGTGTTTCAGTTTTAATACCCCAAATCACTAACTCTGCAAAAATCTTTCCCTAGGCTCTTCAGGTCAATGAGTACAGAGATCTCTACTTCTGTGGTGAGAAGAATCCAAATGCTACAGTGTTTGTGGGAGATGCAGGCAGTTGTCCCCCCAGTATTTCAGAAGAAATGTAAGTAACTCATGGTGGTTCTGGGCTTGAATTGTGGTGGCTTGCTTAAAGAGAAGCCTGACTGTTTCAAATTTTTTTACTATGAACAGAATAACCACTCACAAGCCATTCTCAATAATCTCAAAATAATGTATTTTAGGATTATATAGTAAAACTCCACAATTATCCAAGAGTGATGTAGGGATGAAACTTTACTCATAAAAATAGGCAGAGGAGCTAAATTTTGTGTTTGATAATCTAGTCCCGACTTACCAGTTTTCTTAAACAAATTCGGGGTCACTTAACAATGGAAATGCAATGTATGGACAGCTACAAAGTGTTGGGAAATACTAGACCTGTGATTAGAAACATGCCTCCCCCACAGAGGTTGTTTGTAAATATTAACCTTCCTGTAGATACATCACAGGGCCAAGGTATCTATCCCTCAGTGCTCCATTTTGCCCCATTTGAAATACTCTCAACTACCGATACCTTGAGTTGGAGCAATGCAAGTATTTCTGGACATGTGCTAGAGTGCTGGCAAACTGAGGGTGTTGCAGTGCTAGAGTGCTGTTTCCAGAACTTTTGGTCTTCAGACCCCTGCTATGGACTTCAAGTGCTTCTGTACTTACCATGTTTTAAGGTGGTTCTGAGGTTTACTCCTAAATTTCTAGCTATTGATAAACTATTAGGTTACTACTGAAAAATCATGAGAACCAGAGATCTGGATGTGTCCCTTAAGCTTTTATTGGTAATGGGTTATGAAGTTACTCTATTTCTGTTACCTGTTTTGCAGAGTTGAAAGAAAAAGGATCTTTGTGGAACAGGAATAAGAAGTAATTACCTAAAGACTTGCACCACAGTAATACTAAGGTGTGTCCCATGCTTTTCTGCAGGTGTTCTGGTGAAGCCTACTTGTGCAGCCAAGGAATTGCACCGACCAGCTGGGCAATGTGGGAAAACATAGTGGCGCTCTTCTGCATGACTGTTATCTTCCTTATCATTGCTTATGCAAAACTTCGGTTTATGAGAAAGTTCACATAGAATCCTGTGTTGCATTGCTCTGCAGCTTCTCAGGTCTGAAAACTGCAAAGCTTTTTAGGGCTTACTGGAGATTGCCAGAATATTTCAACTGACTTCGCAGAACTTCAGATGGGAACCCTGTCCTCCTGTTTCTGGAGTATGATCTCCTTAGGTTTGTATGATTGTGATTTTTAAGAAAAAATGCATTAATGTACATTGCATAAGTGATCTTTTCTTCTAAGGGAATATTACTCTCCTAATTCCTTGGGTATATATCAAAATGATATTGCATTGTATTATATTGTATTGTAAAGTGTTACAATATTATATTGTAAAGTGTTATTCTGTGGCGAGCTTATATGGGAAATATTCCTTTGAACATGTGAGTTTCTCCATCGCAAAAGGTGATCGTGGCATTTATACATTGCAAGGACCTGTCACATTTGAGGAGACCTAGAGACCATTCCCGCTGGAGATGAAATTGAACTGGAAGTCAGAACAAGCGCTCCTTCCAAAGCAAGAATAGTTACACTGCTGGTAGCTTCTCAATGGAATCTACTTGCAGAAACAACTTTTGCTTCAATGAAAACTAAGCAGCAGTGGTGTATCACATCTCATCTAAGAAGAGTGAGAAATTTATACTGTTGTACTGTAAAAAAAAAGCCCTAAATTACGCTAAACAGCTTTCCCCATACAACAAACAGCAAAAAATATATTTGCCACTTGAAATTCCCCTTTTCTATATTTTTTTAAATAAAGATTTGTATACTTCGCAGAGTTTTTTAACAGACTTAATACTTAGCTGCACTATCTGTACATAGTGCCACTTACACTGTGGACTAAAAAAATACTTGAAGACACTGCTGTGGCAAATTACAGCAACATATACCACCGTCCTCTCAGGCCAATCTGTAGGGTGCCACCGGTCGTGTCCTCACCCCAGCAACAGCAGAGATGCTGTTAAGTTACATTAAGACCCACAGATGCAGGCGGACCAGCCCCACCAAAGGACGGTACCCGTGAGGGCCGGGCCGGCAGCAGCCCCCGAGGCCGGGGGTGAGGCTGCGGCTGGTGCTCCTGCAGCTGCGCCTGTGCTGCTTAGGGGGGAAGTGATGGCACTGCCGGCGCAGCCGCGCCGAGTTGAGGTTGTTGGTACCACGCCCTCTCCCTGCTGCTCCACGGCCTTTACAGCCGGTGAAAAAATAAACCCGTAGGCCGCTCCACACCCCGGTCGGTGGCTGTCGGTCCGCTGCTGCCGGGGTGAGAGCCGGGCGCT
>VXAU01001835.1:85953-112404 GCA_013399695.1 Formicarius rufipectus
TGCCGCGCTCCGGCCGCCGCGATTCTCGCGCGGCCTTCGCAGCCGAGGAGGCAAAGAGCGGCCCATGTGGCTGCGGAAGAGGTGCCGGACTTGCTCCGAGGGAGGGCAGGACAGGGCTCTGGTGGAGGCGGGTTTGGAGAAGACCGGCGCTTGCCGCTTTCCGCAGGTGGGGATCTGCTGTAGCGCTCAGTACAGCGGAATGGGGGGCTGTTCTTCTGTGCCGAAGCAATGACTGGAAATAAATATCAGCCCAAGTGCTTCCCAAGGAGAGAGCTGATATTTGCCACTGTGGTCAGGCCGGGTGCCAGTCTCTTGGATGCTCCTTAAAGTATTATTTTGGAATATTTTTGGTGCTATTTTAAGGAAACTGCCAAGGTTGTTATCCCTTGCGTAAAGTGCACAACTTAGATGTGAAGTAGCTGCAGGCAATTTAAAGGGAGAGAAAAACTGGACCATCTTTCCAGTGTATTTATGTACCTGCTATAGCTTTGCCTTAACCCTGTAATGTCTGTACCCCGAGTAGAGGATCCTGCTGTTGAGACTGCAGAGGAAGCAAAGGAACCAGCAGAGGCAGACATCAATGAACTCTGTAAAGACATGTTCAACAAAATGGCCACTTATTTGACAGGTGAATTGACAGGTAAGGCACTGCAATAATGACCCACAAGTAAGTTCTGGTTTCTTTTCACCTTTTTTCCCCCAAAAAAATCTGTTGTGTAGTTTATTTAAACTATACTTATTGAGATCACATCTATTAAGACTGGCAGTGTAAGTCTGGCACGTTGCTAGGCTACTGCACGTAAATTTAACAAAGTCCCAGAATAGCACAAATATTTTTCAAAATAATTCAGCATGGTATCAGCAGCTTAAAAAATAATTATTTTCAGTTTTGCAGAAGTTTGTACATGGAAAATTGCATGAACAAAAGCAGTCTAGCTTAAAACTGCAAGGGAAGCACAACAGAGACTGGAGCATGTGCAGTTATTTTGTTTCTGAGAGCAAGGATAGTGCACATGTTTTCCAGCATGCTGGTGCTTTAGAATAAACTGCTGTGTAAAAGTAACTGGAGCAAAACAAACTGCTCACCGAGTTAGTGCATTTGATAGGCTCTAATTTTGCAAACATTCCATACCACTACTGATTTGCACAGACTTGAAACATATATGGTACAGATGACTAGTCTGGATTTGTGCTGTCAGATTTATAAACATAAATGGCTAAATGACAGAGTAAGAGTAGAAATGTGAGGAATTAGTAAATTTTTCTCTCAGAAAAAAATTACAAGTGAACTCATCAGTCCACTAGATTTTTGCAGTTCACAAAAGGTCATATCTCATGTTATAATGCGTTATACCAATACCTGTATTGCCATCTAAACTGTTCTGTCTCTTTGTTTGAAAGCTCTTGTCCTCTTGAAGAGTCTACACATGATTCAAAACATGTGAGCTTTTAATTAAAATACACTTTATTCTTTTTTAAGCCACCAGTGAAGACTACAAACTCTTGGAAAACATGAATAAACTGACTAGCTTGAAGTACCTAGAAATGAAGGATATTGCTATAAACATCAGTAGAAATCTAAAGGATTTAAATCAAAAATGTAAGTACACCAAATAAGGTATGGGTCTAATGAATGGTGCACTTGTTTGGGAAACAAAGCATCTTATGAGTCAGAAGGTTCACATTCCATTAGGTGCTGAAGGAAATCAAAACCACTGAAATAAATGTGCTGCTATACAATGCTAATCTTGTGTATTTCTTTACAGCTATAGACCATATAGACTGGCATAAGAGAAAATATATCTAAATTTATGTCCTGCTTTACCCCAAATTTTTGATCTGATAGGAATGACACTTTTGATTCACGTTCTGTTGTGCCTTGAGTCTGTTGTGACTTGAGTCTAGCCAGTGCTCTTAAATAATTCATACTTTCCTGAAATATGACTGTCAGTGTCACCACTTAATTTTGGGGTAGGGGAAGGAAGAAACTTTTAAATTGTTCTGTCTGAAGAATGTAATGAGAAATTCTTGTGTTTCAAGTGTGGACTGTTTTTTAAAGGTGGATTACTGAGAACTGACAGGTACAATTTTCCTGCTCTTTTAAGATGCTGATCTTCAGCCGTATCTGGAACAAATCAACCTAATTGAGGAACAGGTTGCAGCCCTGGAGCAGGCAGCTTATAAATTGGATGCATATTCCAAAAAGCTTGGTAACTGTCGTCCTCTACTGTTACAACCTAGCAGCATAGTGCCTTGCAAGGGGAGTTAAAGGAAGTAAACTATTTAACAAATACGAACTGCTGAATTGCCTGTGCTGCTTTTAAGCAAAAAACATTGTATGTGAAGTGATAAGCTTTGGGAAAAGATTAATATTACAACTTAGATTATGGTGCAGTAGTACAGGTGTTATTAAACTACAGCTTTTCAGGGACTCTTGATTTCTCTTTTACAATATGCACTGACCCAAATTTTAAAGACCTGTTTAATCCTACAAGTAGAGGAATTCATCAAGTTCCCCTGGGCACCCAAGTCATATTGTCTTAAATTAAGATTGTCTAACTTAAGCATTGAGTGCTTAAGAAAAGATTACTGTATAGTTATATTTGTCTAAATGCATTAGTAAAACAGGATCCTGAATGATACAGTAAATTAACTAGAATTTTAAGATGTGTAGCAGTTTACAAGATTCAAAGCTCTTACGTACTTATTACTGAAATACTGGTTTTTTTTTCCTTCTGCAGAAGCCAAGTACAAAAAACTGGAGAAACGATGAAGTTAAACAGTCTTTAAGTTGGAGTTGGGCAGTGAGTCAGACTGATGTCTGTTTTTACACAACAGCAGTTCTGTACGTTGCCAGGAATTTGGTTGCAGCTGACATCGAGTCTGGGAACTTTTTCTAGTTAATGAATACAGTAGGCTGTATTCAGGCTTAAGGCTGAATAATATTTTCCTCTTTTCAAGAGGTTCTGTTGCGCAGTTGTTTTGCAGTGAAAAGTAGAAACCTGTCCCTAACCCATGTTGATATTGGCTGTTTGTGCATTAGCCTGTTTTCCACGTGGAATGCTCTGTCTAGGAAAAGTCCTCTGTAAAGACATTTTCCCTCAATAGCAGCAGGACCAAAACTTCACTTTTTCCCTTATTGAGCTTTGTGTTGAGAAGATACCTGGGCCTTTGGACTTACAAGTGGGGTATTAAAAACACTTAATTTTGGTATCCCCCTTTATCTGTTTGAAATAGGGAGAGTAATTACTATAAATTTACAATTAAACAACTTGCTGCATTTGTTTCTCTGGAATCTCAATTTCCTGTTGGAAAGAGTATGTAAGATTTTTTATTTTTTCAAATTTTTCTAGCTACTGAAGATGATAGAAGAGAACATGTTTTAAACTCTGCATCAAGTATTGTTGCAGTTGCATTCTTTGACTGTCTGGACCTCATGTGAAATTGGAAGATATACTGCTTTATCAGATGCTCAGTTAACTCAGTTATCCTTTGTCTACGTTAGCAGTGAATTTTGATCTTAGTAGTTTTTGCAGTGGCATGCCTCCTGCTCCAAAGGTTTTTTCTATACTTAGGTCCCCGAGTGCTTCAAGCTGGTGATTGAGTGAGTTGCAGTTGATGATAGTACAAGTGTTGATATGTAGGAAATAAGTACAGTCTGTTTAGAAGAATGTGGTAAAGATCCTCATGCTGCTGGGCAGTGTACAGCCGCTGTAATTGGTCAGGATGGACACTTTCTCCTGTTTAAAAACGGTGAGACAGATGACCTTCGAGAACCTTCACCATTACTTTAAGTACCCTGGATTTAAAATAGAAGTGTTGTTTCCCGGAGGGGGCACGAGGGGGCGCTGTGTCCGCAGGGGAAGCAGATCCCGCAGTGAAGGCACAGTAGGGGCCAAATCCAGTTTCTTTGAAAAGGGGTTTTCTGTACATACAAAAGCCAGTGTGGTCTTAAAACTACAAATACACAAACTTCCATGGACTGTCAGGGTGGAAATCAGTCTAGCTATGTGTTGTCACAAAGCACTTAGTGTTTTCAGGTAAGAAATAGTAAGTTCCTTCTCAAACTCTTCTGGGATCTCAGAAAAACAACAATTCAGGGTAGTACTTTTTTATTTTGCAATATAAATTTTAATTCCACGAAGCTTCATTATAGTCACACAGAAAATGGCCCATCTGCCTAGTCATTGATAAACTCCATCCCCACCACAGTAGACAGTAAGTATTGGGACAAGACTGTTGTAGATGATGATCATCATCTACATTTACAAATAGGTTACAAAGTACATGCAGAGAGGTACCTCAAGCAGAGTCTGTGGAAACCCTGGCATTACAAGCATCTGTTGTGCTGAGAGGATCAAGTTACAGGGACAAGCAGCAGCTGGGCTCTCAGACAACTGGTTCCCAAACCCTGGCATGTCAGGAGTGAGACAGGAAACGGAGCTGGGTGAGGTGGGTGCAGAGGAGAACCTGTATAATTTTACACAGAGATCTGTGTTTTTCCCTGTACAATTGCCTACTCTGTCTCTGTTTAGAGCTGGCTATGGTGATTATAACAGCACCATACAATTTTCTAATATTTAGGAAATTACCTGAGTGTTTCAGTCTCATTAGATTGGGAAATTACTGCTGTTCAACCACAGCATTCATGAGTGTGAGAGCTGACAACTGTTTTCACTTGGCTAACGTGGAACAAAAGAGACCTCATAGGGTCGGGGCACGCTTGCCAGAGTGGTGACTACTGGAGTAATGTCAATGTCCTTGAGATCCAGAACAGGCTTCAAAGTAAAGTTCTGTAGGATGCTTGTTAAGAATATGAATATCTCCATCCGGGCCAGACCTTCTCCTGCACACGCGCGTTTTCCTGCAAGAAAACAGATAAAATAATAAAAATCAAGGTGACAGTGGAGTGTTTTCCTTGATACCTGATTTTAAACACTGTTCCACAACAGTTCAGACATCTCAAAATGCACAGGCAGCACTGCAGTATTTTTGGGAAGCAAATGAATTAAACTAGGAACTAAGATCTAGAACAATGAGTGTGCTTGGTGGGCAAAGGCGGTTTGAAGGCTCTGGTTTCTCATGTTCTGCTGTGTGATGGCAAGCTTGGAGTGGGAGAAGTTACATGGCTGAGTCCCACTTTATACACCTCTTCTTGTAGAAGGCATTGAAGGAGCTTTTCTGGTTGGTAAAAAAGTCAACTGCAACTCTACTGCAGGGGTTAGAGCTGCCCAGAAGTGACTGTAGCAGATGTCACCAGACATAACTGTACAGACCATGACAATGGAGCCACTGAACTCTTAAATTAAGAGTTTCTAGGAGAGGATAGTCTAGGATCTGAAATAGGAAGAGGTCTTACCTATAGAAAATGGCATGAAGTAGTCACTCTTTTTAAAGGTACCATTTGCATTCAGGAAATGTCCTGGGTCAAATTTTTCTGGATTTGGAAATTCCTTGCTGTCATGTAGGACAGCAGACAGCATAGGGAATATCATAGTGCCCTGAAATGACAAAAAAGAAAATTAGAATGGAGATTTGCTAAAGCAAAAAGGCATTAAATTCCCAGTACTAAATAGAAGGTAGTCAATGTTTAACTAGTTTAAAATGAGCATTTAATAAGTGAAAATGTATGCCATCGGTATGGCAAAGGTGTTTTTTAAATTAATGGTGAGTCTGTTTAGAGTATTTAATAATGCTTCTAAATAGAACACAACTGAGATTTATGTGAAAAAAAAAGATAACTATACCACCCTCTCCACAGAGGATGAAAACTATTTTGTTTTTTCATTCTAATACAAGGGCTTGGACTGAATAACTGCCAGAATCCCCTTCCAAACAATATAATTCCAATTCAGTATCACATTTCTGTGCTTTCGAAAATTAAATAAAATACAAATAATAGAACACATAATTGTTTCCAGGAGTTTTGACCTTTCTCAGACACAGTGGAACGGACCTTGGGGATAAAATAATCTCTGAACTTGGTGTCTCTGGTCACAGCATGTGGGACGTTAAGTGGAAGGAAGTCAATATATCTCTGGATTTCATGGATCACAGCATCTGTGTAGGGCATCTGACTCCGATCTGCCATGCGGGGGCTTCGGTCTCGGCCAATCACGGAATCGATCTCCTTTTGCATTTTCTCTGTTAGGAAATAAGTAAGTGTTGAGTGGACAAGTCACCCATCTGTTTGCTATGTTTCCTTAGGGGACCATTGCCACATGTAGTAGTGACAGGAATTGTTCAAACTGATCCCACAACCTACTAAAAGTTTTAAAATTAGTTATTTCCTTTTCTATTACCTACAATCTCTGGGTATTTATGGAGAATCAGAATTGCATATCTCAGTGTGAGGCTGGTAGTCCCCGTTCCTGCAAGGAACAAGTCGAGTGTGGTTCTGCTCAAGGTCTCAACGGTGAATTTTGAGTCAGCATTCCCTTTCTCCTGCAGGAAGATTTGGCAGAACGTTTTGAATGACAAAACCAAGAAGCTTCTTTGAAAGGAAATGTCCTGTACCCGTAATGAACATAATAATAAATGTAATAATGAAAATAAAACCTAAAACCAAACATGTTTATAAACACATCTAATGTCCTTTCGAAAATGTAACCCTCTTAAGAACATCAGCATTTATGATACGTTTACTGAATAACATTATGAACCTTTTTTAATATGGGAGTAGCATTGAATTACATTAACCAGATTGGTCTTCAGCTTTACTAATTTTGGCTGGTGCAGTTAATTGTGTTTAAAAATCCTTGATAAGAAAGTGAAGAGGATAGAATGAAGTCAATGTGCCAAGAAGAGAAAGTTCCCCTCTGTTTGCAAAAGCCCAATGCCTCACCGCAAGTGAAAAGATGTGATTCAAGCAGCGATTTCCTTATAATTCAGTAAATCTCTATTCTTACAATACCTGTTCCATTTTGTTAAGAAAAGCATCAATAAAATCTCGAGGACAAGATGGATCCAGGGTTTTCTGGTGTTCCCTTATGATTTCCATTGTAAATTGATCAACATCTTCAAAGTTTTTTACCAATTTTTTATGAGGCCCAGGTAATAACTCCATGATAGTTGGGAAGAAATTATATAGCTGTAAAAATAAAATTATAAAAAACATTGAGATTAATGCAAATACAATAAAATGTTCCCCTAACTGTAACTGTGAAAATGGGCCAATTGAAATATTTTGGAATGGTAGGTCTTATTACTCGGGATTTTAATGCCATTTACTTTATGTTTTCGCTACATTCAAGGATAGAATGCACTTGAGCAACTTTTGCAATTATATCTTTTGGACAGACTGGCAATTCTGTAAAGAAGAAAACAGCAGGAATTGGTTAACTGCCTTTTTCACTTCCAGAGTTTTGTTCCCCAATTTAGGAAAATCCCATCTGATTAAAACCCAATAATCTAAATATTCGATAATAAAATATTATAATAATATGTTGAATATAACCATACACACCTGTATTTGTAAAGACTCCTGGAGCTTATTGTTTTCATCTATCATTTCGACTAATTTTATAAATTTCTTGTCCTCATAGTCAAACCGATCCCCAAAGACAATGGAGCAGATGATGTTGGAAACAGCATGGACTATGAAGTTGCCAGGGTTGAAGGGTCGCTCTGTCACAACAAACAAAAGATGTTATCTTGCTTTCAGTATTTCAGGGATCATCCCCTTCTCTGACACTACACACTCAAACTACAAGAGGTAGTTTCACATCCTCCTGAGATCCAGAGTTTTGCAGTCCTTTGAAAGGGTGGTGAACGACTTATCCAATTTACTCTTCTCTTCTTGAAATGAACTAATTTCAGAGTTAGAATGGTTTAAGTACCTCTTTGGCTCTGTTCTCAGCAGAACACTTGTCTGACTGCCTTAGTTCTCTTCAGCTGCACAATGCCTGTCTGCCTTACAGAGTGTTTATTAGAAATGGCGTAAAGATTCAAAAAAAAAATCATGAGGACTTTGAAACCATGAGGACTTTGTCTGAACCGTGTCTTTAGGTTATTGCATTCTGTTTATGAACTCTACTAGCATAAATTCCATTGTATAACCCTCTCCTGGGGGTTCAAATACCTGTGATCAAAGTCTAGTTTTGATAGCACAACTGCATTAACTTCTAAGAAGAAAAAAACAAGATTAGACCCAAGAAAGAAAGGAAAGCTACAATTACAGATAGTGATGGGTTCCATCTCAAGGTTTCAAGAGGAAAAACAACAACCTGAAAAGGTATAAAATCCTGAAAGAAAAGCAAAGTGTCAGAAAATGTCAACTTGACAGCTCTGAGGATCAACCTATTCCAAGCAGCAATGGCACGAACCCTTCTCTGCCTGACTGGTGACTCCCTTGCCATTGAAGACTCAGCACTTGTCTCATTAGAGGTGGGGAGTATATTAATGCTGAACTTACAAGGTACTTAGTCATAGCTATCTGTTATTTGCGCTAAGGGTAAATGGCGGCTTTATCCTTTTCAGATTTATATATCTTACTCGCAAAGCCTTTTATTACATGGTAAAAGTTGCTGTAACAAGGTGAGGCAGAGCTAGAGGTTTGCACAAGGGCATAAGAAGTACTTATGAAGTATATAAGGGCACAAGAAATAAATATAACTGTGTAAGTCAAAGGATAAAAACAATGCAGGTGAGAGTGTTTGATATGTAACACGAACATTTATCTATGAAGCCAGACTGTGGCTCATGCAAAGTAGTGATGTTTCATCATTCTTCTAGATCCATCTGCTTTTTCCCCCATGCAGAAGTAGCTTACATTGAGGGCTTGTTCAGTGGAATGTGGTATGGAAGCCTGGGGTCCAGACTGTTATTGTGCAACTCTCAGTAGAAGTACTTAGAAGTAACATTGACTTGTATCCTACCATAAAACACATTTAAGGTGGAAACCAAGGGGGTTACCTTATACCCTGCCCTCAAAAGCAGCTTATAGCCCCTGTTCCACTGCACAGCCCCACCAATAATGGGAGCTGTGTCTAGTGTTCAGATGGACTGGACCCAAACCCAAATATCTGCACTAGAGTTCTCTAGTCACCCACTTCGTCAAGATCTGTTTACATGGAGCTGCAGGAGACAACATGAGTAAGTGCATGATGCTTGGTGACCTGGCAGTGTCCAGCCCTGTCTCCATAGCTGAATTCCATCAAACCCTTGGTTTTGTGGCAAAGCTATTAATTTCCCTAGTTCGTATCTTGTTCCTCAAGCAGAACAAGTTAAAGGATACTTTCCAATCCTGTCTCCTACATTTATCCTCCCCACTATCACAGTGCCTTTGGCCCATTGTCAGAAGTGATAACTTTGCCTATTGAAGCAGGGAGCAGAAACAGCAACCAAATGCCTGGTGCTTGGGTCACAGATTTTGTGAATCAGCCCTATACCCCTCATTGCAGATATGCATGGTGTCCAGCAGGCACCAAGTTCTTATCCTACCGTGTGTGTTCTTGAGCCTCTCCACCAGAAAATGAGATTCCTCCTGGATTCGCTCTTCAATGCCCTTTTTCCCCATCCCAAAATCCCGCAGGGTGGTGAGTGCAAATCGTCGGAGCTGCTTCCAGGTCTCACCGCTGCTAGTCACAATGCCTGACACAGGGAGGAAAAACAGACCATGAAGAAACAGATTTTTTTTCCCTGAGTGGGAGCTACACTGTAAGTATTCAACATGGCAAGATAGTTCTATGTGGAGTTACACTGCAGTTGCTATATGCCCAAAAACATAACTTCTGTGTGATTCTGGAGGTGACAAATTTGATCCATCTCTCACAGCACTTTGAGTAAAACTGACTTTATTCCCAGAATAAGAAAAACTGTGTTCACATGTAAGTAAGAAGGTAACACTGGTACTGAATTGGCCTTGGCCACAAGCACTTGGCCCTTGCACTGACATAACTACTCAAATGTTCTGCTACAACCCTTCACAATGCATATCGTTATTGACAATACCATTGGAACTGCACTAGATGTAGTACTGTGGAATATATGCTATTCATCCAGAGCAATGCCATACTGGGGACTGATGTGGTGAATAATCTCGTAGCCTGATCTTCAATGTGGCCCTTACTGGGTCAGCCTATATTATCTCATCTTTGTTGTGCTGTGGACTTTTGTTTTGCCGATTCCTTAGCTGTGTGTATAGAGTATTTTCAGAAATGGGAGAATGAATATAAGACCTTAGAGGCGCATTTAATGAAGACAATTTTAGCCAGAATTTAAGGCATGCTGAAAATAGAAGGGCACTCAGTGAAGCTGTCCTGGGACCTGAAACAGTTTTCCAGGGGACCAGTTTACTCAAGGGTCCAAGTCATGAGTTGGGCTTTTGGTCATTAATTACTAATTTGCCTGCATGAAAGTAGTAAATGAAATCCACCACTCTCTGCTCCACTGCCCTCTCAGCTGTGTTCCTGAAGCACTGAAAGCATGCATTTTTATGCTAAGTTTATGAAGGACATACCTGTGCCTTGGAAGAGTTTTTCAATCAGTGGTAGAGTATTTCTTCCACTGAAGTCATCTCCTTGATCAATCAGAGCTTCTTTCATAACATCATAGCCATACAGCACCACAACCTTTTTTGGGCCTAGATGTACCTTGAAGACAGGACCATACTTCTCACTGAGCTGCAGGAAAGAGGAACACAAAGAACAATGTGTCTGAATGATACTCATGTGAAAAAAAGTTTTTAGCAAAGGGGTCTGAGACGTGATGTCCCATTGTTCCAGCATCATTGAGACATGACAGCAGTGCAGCGATCTTCCAAATATGAATCACAGGCAAGGAAAGGGAATTGTACAAGAAATAGGGAATATGAATGGAAGCGGCAAGGTATCAAGTCCAAATCTGAGAAAAGAAAATAGCCCTTCACAGGGCTTGCAAAATATTCTGGAAGGCCTTTCTACAAGGCATAGTGGATAACAGTTTACATGGTCTGAAAACCAAATTATATATACATTCAGAAGCAAATACCTAAAGGGTTTTTGAGCACAAAGAGCAAAGCTGTGTCTCAAATCTCCTGAGCCACAGAGACCTGAAAATTGAGCATGTATAGGATGCACTGATCATGTACTCCTTCCCAGGCATCTTCTTTTGGCTACAATTGCAGATCTTTGGGCTACTTGATCCAACCTGGAATGCTTCTCATGCTCACTTTATTCAATCCAAACTAGACACAGTCCCGAGATTTTTGTTTTGATTTGTTTTGCTTTGTTTGTTTGTTTTTTGTTTGTTTGTTTTTTGTTTGTTTTTTATGGTGGGAAACTGAATCACTTAGTGTTCTGAAACATAGCAGAATGCCTGAAGGTGCTCATAATTCTCAACAGTCACAAGTACCAAGGCAAAAAGGAGAAGGGAGCTGATATGGGTATGTGTGCATCTGACAACACACTCAGTGACCTAGGGCTTCACCACAATTTTGCTCTGAAGAATCCAGGGACATCTGCCCTTTTCATACATCTGTCACCATACCCTCACAATCCCCTAAAGAACAGGCACTCCAGCTGAACCCTCCTTCCAGACCTTGCAACACACAGGGTTTTTTGCCAGATGAGTGGCATCAGTCAGGGAAAGGAATGGACAGCACAATTCACTTCCAAACTTTTTTGCTTCCATTTCTTTATTTGCTAGTTCCACTCCTGGTCGATTCTACATATCTGCTAGGGAGCAGAGGCTGCAAAACAGAGAAGGGCTCTGCCCAAAAAAAGGGCCAGGCTGTGTTGACAGCATGGTGGGGAGTTGGGCACCAGAGGATTATAGTGAATATTGCAATAGTATCAGTGCCTTGATTGCAAATTCACTGCAAATTGCAGTAATGCTGTGGGGTCAGCACAGGACTCATCATTAGTATGATCATTGCAAATATATAGACTGACTTGTAATATATTGAATTAGATATATAGATTTCAGAAGCATGTGTATCTGGGAAACCTTTCATTTCCGTTTGAGTCTAACATTTGGTCATTGCAAATTAAGCTTGTGAATTAAGCTGAGACTGTAGGAACTGGATTATTTTTTATATACAGTGAAGACAACATAGAAAAGAAGGAAACAGTCCCTTACCTTCTTCAAGCTTTCAGGCACATTCTGGACATTCACCTGGAGCATGTTTCCAATAATGGGGAGTGGGAAGGGACCGGGAGGCTCCTTCCCTTTTTGCGATGTGCTTCTCCATTTGGCCAAGAGAAGAAGGCATGAGATGCAGACAAGCAAGAAAATAGTAGTTGTTCCCAGGAGCTCCATGGTGGGCTGAGGAAGAGGAGTCAGAAGAGACTCATGTTGGACCTGTAAATCTGTGCTTATTTATACACTATGATACCAAAGCATGTGGTTGAAATCAGCCAATAGTGCCTTCCTATTCCTGCAGAGATATGAGATTATTTATTAATCTGCTCAAGATAAGAATGAATGTTACCAAAGTTGACTTTTGTGAGTTATGTAATAATTCTAAAGGAATGATAACTCAGATCCAGTGAAACTCCAGTAGGGAAACAAATAAACAAGGGAAGAGGACATGCCTAGAGAGCAGAAGATGCTAACAACTGCATCTTAAGAAAGGAAACATTAGTGGAATTAAAAAAAAATAATTAGTTTCATCATTGAAGGAAATCTCTGTGTCATAAGAAAGAGACATGACCTTACTCTTAAAGTCACTCTGAATTAGAATCAGTGCGAATGGAGGTTGCTTATTGCTGATCTCTTATCTATACAACTGGTGCTCAAAGATTGGTGCCAGCATTTTCCAGCAGTGGGTCAAACAGCGTTGTTCTGTAGTAAAATCTCTTTGAAATAGCTTGCTTTTTTTTTTTTTAATTCCCCACCCCTTGGCCTCACCCCTGTTGTTGCAAAGCTTTATGTTTTACAGCCCCAGATCCCTAGCATGGGAGCAAAGTCCCACTATCCATGTTCCCTGGGTAGGTCTTGCCACACAGAAGACTCCTCCCCCATCATCCCATAGGCTCTGTTCACCCTCTGTCTGCTCTGTTGTTCTATGCTTCCGATATCCAGGTCTCTATAAAGCACCTGGTAATGAGTGAGCATTAAATGGGTGTCAATGTCCTCTGGCAGTGCCAGTTCCTCTTCATACTCACGAGAGAGGGAGCTTATCCAGATTTTCAGGCAGCTAATGTCAGATTATGGGCTCCCACCCAAATGACCACACTGAGGACCATTTCAGTCAGCAAAACAGGCTCTGCCACCTGCCAACACTCAGCCCACCCCATTCTCTGTTTTGAGATATAGACAAAATAATACTGACCCTTTAGATGCTGTGATGCTGGAGGGATGAGTTAAAATGGATATAATCTTATATATATATTCTTATATATGTATTTAGAGCTCTCATATATCTGCCAGGTAATGGTAATGGACTGGGAAAGTAATTTTCTTTCCTGTATGAACTCATTGACTTAGAGCTTAAAACCATGTTGGTTCAATGAGTTTTTGAGTGTTCCTGTGCACAAAAATAGCCAGACATACTGTAAACACCAGACTTTGTTTTCTACTGAGTTGTCAAAATGGGGTTTAAAGGATGGGCAGATTTTATGTCTAGCTCAACTAGCTGAGTGATAGCAGATTCTGAAGTAGTGAAGAAAGAAACGTGTTCCACCTAAATTTAGATATTAAAAAGGTGTACAAATCAGCTTGTCTTCCCTGTTTGTGAGGAAATACAGACACTTCCAGAGAAGTCATTTGACTTTTCTTATGAACTTACTGTAGTGTGAAATGAGTGAGTCACTGAAGAAGTTTGTTTCCCCTGACCACAGAGGCAGGTTCTGGAAATGTATACAGATTTATGTCTGACTGCTAGGGATCTGTTTTGAGGCAAATGAATCTATTTCCCTGTGCATCTCTCCTGATCCTAATGATGTTTTATATCAGCAACAAATTCTGCAAATTCTAGTACAATAGGCACTGCTTTGAATACTTCACACCAGAGTATTTAAAACCAGAAGTCGGCACATGAGTAAAATTGAAAGCAGCCTGCTAGCTTCTGGAGGGATGATTATATTGCTGAGAACAGTCAGCTTTATTGTCACCAAGAAAAAACTGAAGTTGTTCGCATTTTCTTTTCCTTTACTTTTGTAGATAAAGTGCCTTTCAATCCTCCTACAACAACCCTGAGGGTGAACACCTGCTGTGAAGGCCAATATACTTGAAAAGCAGGGCTTTGCTCACAGCATCATCCCACATTCAGACATGTCATTTTTATTATTTATGTAATTACTCATGTAATCCCTGGAGGGCTTCAAAATAGTGTTGAGATAAAGCCAGAGATGCTTGGAGAGTTCCATGAGTTTAACTGGAAAGAGAATTAACTGTCAAATGTCTTGACTCACCTCTGATCTCAGAAAGACAGGCATTACTTAAGTGTGAAAGGCACTGAGAACCCCTTGGTCAGCCATCCCTATTGAAGACAGAGGCAAAGAAAGTGTTAAATACCTCTGCCTTGTCTCTGTCCCTGTTTGTGAGGTGACCACCCTTATCCTGGAATGGGTCATTGATATTTCTCTATTGCTATATTAAATTAATGTATTTGAAAAAACTCTTTCTGTTGTCTCCCACATTTCTGGCAGCTTCAACTCTAACCGAGCTTTGGCTGCAGGAATTTTCTCCCTACAGAGGCAAGAAGCACCTCTGTATTCTTCCCATGTTGTGGGAATACACCTTCCTTTTTGCTTTTTTTTCGCAGTAGAAGGTTCCTGTTCAACCCACTTTTTTTTTTTTCCTTCTCTTTGCTTAACTGTCTTTATCTTTACCTAGATTTTTTATACTTTTTGCTCTTCCAAGGCTCTTCCTCATCCTGCTAGAAAGAGATCAAGCATTTGCACAGTAGAATGCTGGCTACACACTATTAACCACTGCCTATTTCTGTGCATCCAAACACAAATAAATGCAGCAATTTTCAGTACCTGTTCCTTTCCATATTTTTAAACAGGCAAAATTGCGTCCTTGGGTTGTGGAAAACCATTTTGCAAGATGTATGTGTCCAAAAAGTAACAAGGAAAATTCATGTGAGAAAAATCCATCAAGGATACTCACAGACAAGGATACCACCAATAGCTCAGGAATGACTGGAGACTGAAGCAGTCAAAAGCAGAAAAAGTAGACAAAAGCAGTCTGTGGTTCCCATGCTTTTGTTCTGTTCCTTGCAAAGTAAATTTTAAGCTACTGTGGGACAGATTTTCTACTGGTTTTACTATTGTGATTCCATCCTCAGGTTCCTATGTCCTTACATTATAACATGACATTTCACTCAACTTTTTATTGAGGTGTTTAACTCCAGCTGGCAACTAAGTACTACATAGTCACTCACTCCCCAGCAGGATGGGGTGGGAGGGAGAGAATTGAAACAGTAAAAGTGAGAAAACTTGTGGGTTGACTTAAGAACATTTAAATAATTGCAATATTATTATAATAATAACAACAACTATGATGATGATGAAAAGGAAGTTTAAAAAATAAAAATAAAACTCAAGAAATACAAGTGATGGAAACTCAAAACAATTGCTCACTACCAACAGACTGATGCCCAACCACCTCTGAGCAGTGGCCCCCAGACTAGTTCCCCCTAGTTTATATGTTCAGCATCTTGCCATATGGTATGAAATATCACTTTAGTCATCTGGGATCAGCAGTCCCAGCTGTGTCTCCTCACAACTTCTTGTGCAACCCCAGCCTATTTGCTGGCAGGGTGGTAGAAGCAGAAAAAGGTCAGGAGGCTGTGCAAGCACTTCTCAATAATCACTAAAACATGCCTGAATTATCAACACTGTTTCCAGCACAAAAACATGGCCACATACAAGCTATTATGAAGAAAAATAACTCTGACCATCCAAAACCAGGACAGCACTTTGCTTAGTGGCATGAAAAAAGCAACAGTATCAACCTCTACCTTATTTTTGGCAGCAATTTGACAAGGGATCTGTCATGATCAGCAGATATTAAGGCTCAGTGATAACTTCAGCATTTAAAATTTGTGTAACACCCATATTTGTAAAATGCTACACGTAGCACTAGAGATAAGATACAAACCACATCATTAGTTCTCAGATCACAGAAATTACATTTGTCTTGGTTAAATATTTGTGTATGAACTTACTGGACCCAAAACATAACTCAGCTAAAAATGGATAAAGTCAGTGAAGTTCATCACTGATTTGTAATACGTGGCGAACTGCTTCTTAGTCATCAGAAGGGCAAGGAAATGAAGCTGATAACAGCCTTACCTTGACCTGTGCTGTGATTCCACAAACAGTAAATCACTGTATTACTCCTATTCCCCAACACTGTTCAATAAAGCCAAGGTGCCTAGTTCTAGCCTATGGTCAGTATTAAGAAAGAACAGGCACTTCCCTGAGCCAGGCAAAAAAGAGTCAGGAAATGGGAAAAGTCAGTCAGGTGCTGTACGTGATAAAGAGAGGCACAGAAGTGAAGGCTGCCAGTTTCAAAGAGGGTGTCTGAGCTTAGCAGAGTTCCCAAGACTACTGCTCCCAGCTGCTTGCCTGAGCAGTGGAGCTCCCCCTGAGCCAGCTGCAGACCTACCATGATGTTCAGCAGGTCATCCAAAAGGTCCATGCCCTCAGAGATAAAGAAGCAAAAGGGCAACATAATCAGATGTCCCCATCTGTAACACTGTCGTCACTGGACAGAGTGCCCACCATGTCTTTCCAAAGGCTGAACAGAGAATCTGCAGTACAAACAGGACCTGAACACAGACCTGCTCAAAGTCAGGCTAGGGTTTAAGTAGAGACGTTCTGAAACTTTAAGAAGTTGCTTAACATCATCACAAAAGATTATGAAAACGTGTAATTTGCAGGTAGTCTCTATGTTCTGAAAATAGCATATATCATGATGAAAAATGGTAATGAAAAAAATCACCAAACAATTTAAAATTCTAGAAGAATTCAGCAATTATCAAGTAACAAAACCCTTGTTAACACTTCATGCTATCAAGTAACTATAGTGATAAGGAAAATGGATGATAAATCATGCATTTAAAATACAAAAAAAAAAAAGCAGCTGATGCCGAGTGATGTAATGTATGCCTTCACTATGCCTTTCAGTCCTACCAGAGTAGCAGAGTGGTTTGAGAAGTTAAAGGAGGAAATCAAAGAACAGAACAGCCCTAAGAAGTGGCCACACCAATGACACAGCCAGTGGTGGACAGTTCTAGCAGGAGGATGGTGGTGGAAGAGGAATCTTCACCTCGGTGATGCCTTCTCCCTATTGGTTGTGTATAGTCAGGCTATAGCAAATTCTGCAGTATCATGTAAGAACCTCCTGCTGCCATACCAACAGGGGTCTGCTGGAGAACACACCGCTGGCAAATCTCATCAGCCTGGTGTTCCAAACCAGTTCCCAATGATGAATTTACATATTTTCTTACTGTTTGGGAGGTAAGTTTCTGAACAAAGAAAATTCTAGAAACTAATGACATTTTAACTTCAAGTTTACAGACAATGGAATCTCTCAGTCAGGCTTTTCTCCTAAACATGACAAATTATAGCTAGTGTAGTAAGAGTATAAATCATGTTTCCTTGGTAAATGAAGAAATGTAGAATTTCTTGAGAAGGAAGGGCTGTGTCAGAAGATGGAAGAAAGTGAGAGAAGTATGTTTACTACAAGTCAAAGAGGAATGCAGAGATAGGCTGGAGGACATTGCCTGGGCGGGCCTTTCTCTGTAGAAGTCAGTGCCAAACTGGTGAGTATGTAGTAGGGTGTGGGGTACAAGGACAGAAACAGGAGAGAGGGAGGACCAGTGCTTGCCTTGGCCAAATAACCCAGGTAATTCCCTGTGTGAGGGCTGACATCACATCAGCTACATGGTGACTGAGAGAAAAGGAGAATTTGCAGAGTCTCAGGAGAGTTTCTAAGATATCTTTTCTACATGGTGGAAATCAGCCATGAAATGCCCTGGCAGTGAATGGTGAACTGTTGCATGATTCAATCATGCTCCCAGAAGGAACAAGAACTTGCATGAACCCACAAGCAGTATCTGGGTAGCAGATGAACAGACTCTGTTTTCCTGGCAGGACACAAGCAGCAATGGCTAGAAGTTAACACAAAAGATGAACTTGTCAGTGAGCCAAAGGCAAAGTTTACTTGATTAAAACAACATATATAAGTACTTCATGTTGAAGTGAGATTTTCTAAGCTAATCATTGTATTTGAGTTATCCTTAATGTTTAATAGTGATTGATTCAGAGCCCACAGGGACCATTCACTTCCTTGGCAGCTGTTTGGATTCAGGGATCGATTCTCTTGCCTCATTCCAAAGCACATAATAAGCTCTTCCAGTCCCCCCTCACTACAGGTTTCAGATATAGGATCACTGGGAAATAGGGCCCATTTAAAGACTCCTCTTCTGCAGCTCTCATCCTTGCCTCCCTTGAGCATGAAAGGTGGCTCATCACCTCCTCCCTACCATCCATCATCTTCTGCACATATCACCTCCTCTGAAAATAGTGGTACCTAATTCATTCTATCTCATAAACATGAAAGAGGTCCTCTATCCTTTGTAATTTGGAATAGCGAAAGAGGACAATTATCAACTATGATTTATTTTTCCCACAAAAGAGATATGAAATATACGATATTTCAACAAAGAACTGTCAGTTAAAAAAAAAAAACAAAAAAAAACACAACAAAAAACGACTGGATATGTACCTGCATTTTTCTCTGTGGCTTTCAAACAAAGTTATTAATTGTGGTGAATCTCCCAGTAGTGCTAAGACAAAATATGCAGAGTGAACCACATGTGGTACTGTACAACATTCTGTTAGTATTCAGCAGCTCAGATGGCACTGCTGCTAGAAGCAAAACAAACATTGTACATCTTATCTGATATTTCACAAGGACTTGGCAAGAAGGATATTTGATTTACCAGTACAAATGGGTAGGTTAAATATTTCTTAGTGAACTCAGTCAATCCAAGCATTAGCTGAAAGGTTTCTAACATCAGACTGTATAATTAGTTTTTTTGTAAATGAAGGCTGAACTTCCATGACCTCTTTCAGTGTTCCATGACCTCTTTCATTTCACTTTTCACATAAGGTACATTGACTCTTTAAAATAAGAGCTATTAAGAAAGGATTCATTATTTGATCCAGCTGTACCTGAGGGCACCTATAGATCTTTAGATCTTGTGAGGGCAAAGGCCTGCCTAAAAATGTTTCAGCCTTAATAAATGAAAAATTGCGAAAGAAAAAAAAAAAAAAGGAATTTTTACACCTTAAATTATTTTTCTGAAGCCCAAATCAAGTTTCCCAAAGCTATTGTCACAAAATGATTGCTTCAAGTCATTGCTCACCAAGTTTTGTTCTGGAGAAGGGGAAGTTCTGCAAATGTGCTGCTTTCTCAGATGATCCGTGAAGCCTCTTTATTTCCAGGCCTCTGGCCAGACACATTGTTTACCACAGCAGTGGCAATGTACAACCAAAACTGCCATGTACCATGTGATTGCATCAGTGGAGGGGGTCATATGGACCATATCTGATATACCTGAGCCTGCAGCACACGATATATGCAAGCTGTAGATAGGCTACACAAATTTGGACAAATCTGTGTGGTGTTCATTTAAAGCTTGTGCTGAAAGTCATATACCCATTGACAGAGAGAGGGATCATTTTGTGTCCATAGAAGCTCGATGCCTACACAGGTGTAACACCTAAGATCCAGGCAATTTTCTTTCTGTGATACACGCTGCTCCTAAAACAAACATCCCTGACTGTGTAAGGAGTTCAGGCTCCTCCGAGTGTTTCGAGGTCCCAGTGCCCTCTCCTGGCTGGTATTCGCTATGCCGGAATTTTCTGCGGCCACGAATCGAGGATTTGTAGAGGTGCAACATCTTGTTTTTTCCATCTTTGGGTTTTTTTGGGTTTTTTTGGTTTTTTTTTTTAATGCCATCCAGTCTCCCTAAAAGCAGCTGGGCTCCTATTTATTACTTTCTTTGCCTCAAACTCATAAATCAATTTTTTTTTTAATTTTTTTTTATTTTTTTTAGAAGTAAAGATCACTTCTTTTTATCAGGTGGACTTAGGGGGAATCATCAGGGTCCAACACAATGCCAGTAGCTTGTGGAAGATCAGCGTCTAACTCTAAATATGGCTGAAGGAATCCTCTGTGCACTGCTGTTCAGCTCCTTGAAATGTACATAGGGCAGAGCAGCCACTACCACAGAACACTTCATTCAAACAGTTACAGGTACGTGGTGATTTTCCTACTCAGGGAATGACTTAGCAGCAGGAAGGCTGCCAAGTTTCCTCTATCTGCCTAGAAGGATCCTCTTGTACATTGTCTGGGGTCCCAGCTCAAGAAATAACAAGCCCAGGCACCAGCTCAGACATCAAACAAAATCTCTCCACAAGAAAGGACTCTACTCCAACACACTGGTACAAATATGCAGACATTCAATTCAGACGAAACACTCCAGATCACCATGGGAATTAATGAGTCCAGAATTATCCAGTAATACCTTCATCATTTTCAAATAGACCTCTCCACAGTATAATAACTGATTTTCAGCCCTGGTTTGGCAGGCTCCTGGGAAAGGAAAAGCCATGATACAGTTCTGGTATGATTATAAAAGTAAGTATAGAGAAAGCCCATTGATAACAAGCTGAAAATAATTCTGTTGTAGAGTCAGACAGTGACCTTTTCTAAGGCCTCCTTTGCTTTCAGATTAAAAATAACTGACCTTTTTCTCCCTGCTTTACTCTGACCATTATTTTCATATGTGGTCTGCACAAACACAGACTTTCTAAGAATAAGCAAATTTATATTTCATGCTTTCTGGAGCCTTTTGTTTCTGCCACCAGATATATTAATGCTTGCACACTTGTTGCTATCAAAACACACACAAAGAAAGCTGCAAAAGCTTTCAATTGCAAAAGTATCAGAGGTCCAGATAGACATGGAGCTTAAGGCCTGACTGGTTGGTGACTGATCTGCCTGAGAGCACTCCAGCAGTCGCAGAACCTGGGACAGCCCCAAAGGCCCCACACTGATACCTGTACATCATGGACACATCACTGCTGCTGTGGGACTGCTTTTATCATCACTCGTGGGGGCGTCCTTGTACTCTTCCACTCACTCCAGATATTACTACTCTGGTATTTCTGCTGTGGTTGAGAAAGGAGGAGAGTCTTCTGCGTGGTTGTACCTGGAGGAAGTGCTAGGGACAACTTCAGCAAAAGTCATTAACATATTTTACAACCTCAGACAATGAAACCTGTTGACTCTTCATAAGGGAAAAATGTACCTTCCCGAGGCATGGGAATGATGCCTACACAATATGACTCAGTGTTTTTAGGCTGATAACCACTGAGTGAAAGACAAAGTAGTGAGTCATGTAAAGCCATGTCTGAGTGATTAAAACTGGAAAAATCAAAGTACCAGGGGAATGTCAGACATGACCAGGTGAAAACATAAACTGGAAGATCTGAGTCTGAGCTTCTGAGCTCAGTGCTGATTCAAAAGGAAAACAGATCAGCTGGGATCACTAAGAACAACTGCATGACTTGCTAAGATGTAAAGAAGTGAGACCTTACAGTTGTTACAAGTAAGACTTTATCAAAGAGGAAAATCCATGCTTACACATGCTTTCTTAGAAATACTGCAGTGAGGTGCCACAGCACTTTACCACTGTACCAGACGTACAGTGTTGGCACAGAACAAGAAATATTTCTAAAACTTAACGACATGATCTAGAAGCATCAGAGGGTACCAGTGATGATAACATCTGACTTCTTCATCACTCGGAGTAACCCTGGCCAGGGCAGTCCCCTCCATCCTGCAAGGTCCCTTGGAGGCTGTGGCAGCTCTCCAGGGCTCTCCTTTGCATCTGTGCCAGGCTGCTTCCTTTCTCTGGCCACTCAGATTTGGGCCCTGCTTCAGCTCCACTCATCTCTCATTGTACTTACCCCAACTCCTTCCTTGCCTATGCCATGGCCAATCCCACCCTCAAAGCTTGTGCTTTGATCTCCCCTTGACACCTTTCCCTCTTTACTTCAGGTGTCCTGCCCCAGATGGAAGAAATCCCAACACAAGTACATCTCCCCAGCTGCCCCACACCTTGTGGTACCTCCCAAGTGATGTTCCTGCTCCATGACTCTCCCTCCAAGGCTTCCATCACTCCTTCCCATCCTTCACAAGGACCCACACCTGGAATTTGATTCATGGTCACTACTACTGTCATTTCATAAATCTATCATATGACTCTCTAGAAAACTGATCTCATAATTTTGCTATGAAGAGAGAGTTTCTTTTTCTCAGCCCTCTTGATGATATTCCAGAGCACAGTGCACGAGCTAAATATAATTACAAAACTGCTTCCAAACCAAACCACCTTCCACCTGAAACAAGGTGTGTTTCAGGACTGCAAGAGAATAGTGGTGACAACCCATGGAAGATTCCCAGTATCAGAAGCATATGATTCATATCAGAACTCACATTATACTCGTGTCAGGTACTTCTTTCTGGTATTCTTCAGTGGCTCACATCCAGAGCCTTGAAAGCCAAAACTCTCCTATAGCTGCTTCCCACCTCTCCTCTCTTATCTCCCCTCCAGGTCCAAATACTCAGCCATCCCCTACCAGTGCTCTTTGCACAGGAACTCAGATCACAGGCACTGCATGCTTCGTGCCACTGAGAGATGTGAGACCTGGTGGAGCTCTCAAAAATCACTCCTGCTGCACTCGCCAGCATGGTCATCACGAGGAAGCAGTGCATGATTTCTTCTACTCACAGCGTGTTCTCATACTGTAGTACATGAAGGGTTGTCTTGGTCCTATGGTACAATCTGAATGACACCAACTCAGGCAAGCAGTCATAAGTCACTTTCAGAGTCTGAAAATCAACATCATTAGAAGGCAAGATGCCACCATCTTTATGGAGAAAAGGACAGAATTTAAATCTTACCTGTTACAGCAATGAAGAGTTTGGGACTTCCTTCAATAACCTTAGTGAAACCAAACGGACTTTTTAGCTGAGTCTTTGTAATGGATAAAAGTTGTGCTTACTGGTCCTATGAATTTAATTAGCTCTGTGAATGACTAAAGAGTAAAAAGAGTGAAAGAACAGTTTGGTGATTTACCTTTAGATTAGGAAGAAACAAGTGACATTTTCCAGCTTTAAGTGCCCCAGGATTTGGAAAATCAAAAATATTCATCCAAAGTATATATTGAGATGTAATTTGCCTAAGAAGATTTGATGTGAAAATACCATTTGTTATTTATACCACACATGTTACTTATACAAAACCTGCTATTAATGGCATTTTTTTTTCAGTGAATTTGCTCTTACTGTAAATGTTCTTCTTGAAAGATCTAGAGACAGATGAACTTTGGCAAGTCAAATGATAACAGTAATAAACAAAATCATAAAGATGTATCACAGAAAAGCCACAGATTTATAACTTCTCCCATATTTCTTTTCCAGTTGTTCAAGGATTTTTCCTTATTCCCCCAAGTCATGTTAAACTGATTTCTGCTGTTAAAATGTGCCTTTATAGATTATGCAACCGTATTGCAGTTCTACTTGACCATCTCTACAGCACAAAGAATTTTTGCTTGTTAGACTCCCAGCATAATCTTTCAAGAGTCAGCTACACTGAGTTCAAAAATTGTCAGTGATGATAAATCTATCACCAGTCCTTATTTGACTTTTTCTCTCTTTAGTTACTGGCTCTTGACATGGTTTTGACCGCAACATTTAAGTATTTCTATTGATAAAGAGATAAAGTTTTAGAAGAGATAAAATGATAGCAACGAAATTGAAATGCTACATTTAATTGAATGTGTTTTCACTTCTCTAGAAGTATGTTGGGTGTATCATTTTTCTTGAAGTTGCCTGAAGAAACAGCAAGACAAAAATACAAGTAAACCTATTTCTATTCATATGCTTGCCAACCATATATTGGCATTTGGGCATAGATGTCTGAAAAGTTATTCTAATTTATCTGTATCATATTTTCATATTTTTAAATATAGTGTGTTTAACTCTCCACCTGGACTATAGATGATTCTTGAAACTCTCCCTAGGAAAGCAACTCATGCAGAGCTCCCTTCTTACCCTCTGCAGTGTTCCCATTTCCAGTACATCAAGTTCTGTCAAAGGTGAAGGAAATGCAAATGGGGAAGTTTAGCCCGTGCAGTGAGGTTGCATTGCATGTTTCTGCAAGTAGCTGAAGCCTTCAGACAAAAACCTGCTTGTGACACCCTTTATTCTTGCTTTTAAATATTGTTATTCCTGTATTTATATACTGTTCAAAAAGCATTTGGGCAACATCCTCAGGCACATGGTGTGATTCTTGGGATTGTCCTGTGCAGGGTCAGGACTGGAACTCAGTGAGCCTTGCTGGTACCTTACTGCTCAGGATACTCTATAATACCATGATTCTCGTAATTTCTCTTGCCTTTCAGGGATTGATTTCACTAGATTTCAGTGTTTATAAAGTTTTGAATTCTTACTATTAACCCATCACCTGTGGTCAGTCCCATTGAGTCTCCTTTGGCAGTTTCCCACACACTAGGTCAACTGCTGAAGCACAGATTCCCTCTTCATGATTAATGACACCTTTTCTGGGAGAAGGTATAATTCCATCTGTATAACTCTGAAAAAAAACTATGGAAAGGCATTTTGTTATTAGATGTTTGGATCAATTTGTATGTCTGAATATGATCCCAATATGATCCATTACTTTAACAAAGCCCCTGACCTTTCTGTGAGTTACTTAAATAAAGCCTCCCCATCTTGCTTCCAGTAAATACATTTTACAAAGCCTCCTGCATCCTCCTATTATTACATATGTTGATTTCCTTTTGAGACAGAAGTTTATGAAAGTTTCTTTCCAGAACCATTTCCCATGTGTGCTTTGAGACATCTAGTTTGTATTTTTGCTTGTCAAGTTAGCCTACTAAACAAAAGGGAGGAGAAATCTTGGCCATTTTTATTTATTATTTCTGCTTGCTTCCATCTATGCAAACAGAAGTATAAGTACCCCCAGTTTTAAATCATGTAGCTCTCATTAGCCTTTAAGATCTAATGACACCAGAAAAAATAATGTTTCATCAGTGCAGATCCTGGGAAGGAGAAGACTTCCAGATGGCACTTCATTCCTCAAACAGAAGAGTCTGTTGTGAAATGCTGCTGCCAAAACAGCTTGAATACACTGAAACAACTCAGGTTTAAGTAGGATGCCAATGGTGTAAACTCATTGCTTTTAGGTTAAAATGTAAAAACCTATTTTTCTTCATGCAAAAACCTACTCGATTTTCTGTAGTCCACTCTCAGGTCTGTTACACAGGTACTTCTACACTGGGTCAAATGCAGTGGCCAAGTCAAAAACAAGGCAACACTTACATATTTCCCACAAACATGGGAGACTGATGACCTGTTGTTTCCATGAGGCCAGAGAAATCAGATCTGCTTGTTTTAGGCCTGACCAAACACAGCTTTCCTACCTTCTGAAGCTCAGCAGTGAACAGGCAAGCACCAAACAAAACCAGGCTGTTCAAAGCTTTACCCAAACACTTTGTGAGACCTGATCATTGGTGTATTAGGCGGACTTTGTCAGCCTGGTTTTCAACAAACATGCCCTCCAGATAGATTGCCCTGCAATTATTAGGATAGTGATTAAATCTGATTATTGATTACAGTTTAACATTGATAGCTACTAACCATTAGTAGATATGTGAGTGGCAGTAGCCAGTGACAGAGATACCATGCTCTAGTACAGGCAAAAAAGATATTTATGAAGATGTCACACCTGCAAAGTTACCAAGCAGCTTTGATAATTACCCCTGTATCTTCCTCATGGATGAGAGAGAACTAGCTCATTATATCACGTAGCTTGCCCAGATCTGACTCTAGAAAAAGAAAAGAAAATAAAGGCTGGAGTTTGTATTTGATATTGCCCAAGTCCCAAGGGGAGGAATGGAGTTCCCTTTGCTGTCATGACTGCAGTACCCTTGAGACAAAATGGTATGACTCAGCTTATTGGTGAAATGAAACAAAGCATTTGTCCAAGAGCTACAGGCTGCAAATGAAGAACAATGTATTACAGAAAAAGTATCCACAGTCTCTTACAAGAGAGTATGCTTCAGCTTCCTTGGAGATGGTGGCTCTTATATTGCTGTGCTTCCAGCAGAGACAAAAAGGCTCAGTGACTGCTGCCAGCTCTTCAGAAAGACCAATGTACCACTTGCCTATGGGGATTTCTCCTGAAATGGATCCTGAAGAGGCAGCAAATAGAAAAGTAGACTCTACATGAGACAGTTAGTTTGCACATAATGTTAGTCACTTCATGCATGTGAGGAAGGTGCTCAGACAAGATACTGAAGAGTGAGTGAAAAGCTCTATAGAAGAGCACCAAGTTAGGAAATAAATGATACTTCAGTACCCTGTATAAAAGGATGTACTCAGTTTAGTTCCCACCTGTGCTGGTTTAGAGTTAAA
>VXAU01001835.1:112639-197510 GCA_013399695.1 Formicarius rufipectus
ATGACCCCTCAGGTGGGTGTGGAGGCAGGAAAACTTCCTTATCCCACAAAAGTTCCTAAACACCCAGTTTGTAGCCTGAGGAGTCTGCTGTGCCCTGGGCAGCAGCTGCAAATGTGCCATTGTGAGCAGTTAATGAGAAAAATGACATAGAGGGTTTAGAATACACACCCACACAGTGGCAAACTGATCCTGGCTGCTATAACCAGGACGCCATCAGTGACACAGGCTGTGGTAATTGCACTGAGTGTAGAGCATTCTCCTGCAGTACCTGTGCAGATCTGCTGAACAGTCTGGCCAGGCTCCCCAGAAACCTCTGCTGTATACTGGTATATGCAGTCAGCCAAAAGTCTGAATTAACCTTTGAGTGAACTCTGATAAAGTTAAATACAGGTTAAATATTTCTAGTATTGAATGCTAGAACCCCCCTATTCAATGGGGCCTAGAACTAGATGATCTTTGAGAACCCTTCCAACCCAAACTATTCAATGATAATTCAGCTATATAATTACAAATTGAGCCCAATCACGGAGTACTGGATTTTAAACACTGCCAATCCAAAATTAAAGGCTGCTGGATATACAGTGTGCTCCCCAGAGAAGCTGAATTCGAAACTTGACAGAGACATACCAGAGTACAGCTCACTTAGAATTTCTCTCCCTCCCTGAAGGTATTGCCCACCACTCACATACATACAAACAGGAAATCTGTGCAATAACACAGATAATTTGCTGTGTGGTTTGTGACATAAACCTAGGAGTAAACTGCAGATACACAGTTGCAAGCAGGAGGAAATGCGGCCTGTGAAATAATGACTGAAATAGCCATTGAAACATCATTGTCATCCACTGCCCACATGCTGTCCACAGATAAAAGATAAGAATTTTAAAGTCTTACAGACTCCAGGAAATTATCTATCCAGTTTATCATAAGAAAGGGGAAAAACTGGTTAGAGAAGGACCTTAAGTCACACAAATCTACTGCAAGAAACCGTCTGTTACGTGACACAAAGGCTGAATGCATACAGAACCAGAAGCAGCACATATCTTTCACAGCAGGAGGGATTCATCAATGAGACAAGTACTCAAACACCAGGATGAATCATGTGTTTTGGTAAACCATGAATGGGTATGTTCACAGAAGATTCCTAAATCAAGCACCCCTGTATTGAACTTGAAGAGGAAAGTGGATCAGGGAGATGCTAAAGCCTGTGGTATGCTGAGTTCAGTCTAAGCAATCATAGTCATGCCTTCGGGATGTAAAACCCCAAGACCCAGTTAACCTCTAAATGTACCAGCCATGTATGATTATGTGATATTTATGCCTGTTTATAGTATAAATAAAACAAACTATGCACTTGTGCAACTATCTCAGTGTGCACTATTTCTTCCTAGATACCATGTCCCTGCTACTGTAGCAGGAAACTCCAGTTGCTTATTGAAATTTGTTAGCAAGAAATTTGTCTTCTGATGTCCATTTTATGTTCTGCTTAACATGCAGCAGAGCAAGTAATTCTGAAAGGCCAAGCTTGAAAACTTTGTCTGCTCTCTCCCGGCTAAAATTAGCATGCTTCCAAGTAAAAGATTTTCTCCTGTTCTTTCTAAAAGAAACACCTCAAATCAGAGCTGATCTGGTGGATTTCATTGCTCTTATTCCATTTCCCCATGTGTAAAATGGGAATTGACTGGGGAAAAAAAAGGGTAGCTTGCTACTTATGGAATGAAAAAAGTATGTGCAATTTGTTTTCAGGGGCACTGAGAATCATATTACTGCAAGGGATGTTCAGGAGTTGGGAAAAGAGAATATCCCAAAAGGACTTTATAGAGGTAAATTCACTTTGCAAAAAAGAGCAAAGTATGGGAGCTCACTGATGAGAACTAGGTTGGTTGTGGAGGGCTAAATCCTCACTGTCATTGATGAAGCCAAAGAGTCAGAGACTTCAGCAGGGAAATGCCTGCCCTGTCCCCTCACTGATGGTCTCTGTCTCCATCTCAAGGCCTCCTTTTCTCTTGAGGAGAGATTTTTTTTGAATCTACTTTGTGAGGGAACATTAGGCTTTCTCCTCTACTTGTGACAGTACTTTAGGACAACCCTTAACCGGTTCATTTCTCACTAGCACTAATGGCATTTTATAGCTGAGTGTCCTCTCCAGTGCCTAAACGCCAAGAGGAAGAGCTGAGATGACAGAGCTTCACAAGTTACTGCCAGGACTTCCTGAAACAGGGATCTCCTAGTTCAATCTCCCAGCCATTGAGAATCACTGCAACTGGAAAAGACAGCAAGGATGTTTGAGTTGAAGAGTTGGGCTAAATTCCCCTGGACTGGCCAGGAGAAACAGCCATCCAGCCAAGACACATGCTATCTGTCAAACCCTGTTGGGCTGAGGCTCATCAAGCTGTAGTATCTATCACAAAGCCGAGTGCATGACACACTTTAGAGAGAGCTGGTCCTTTCTTTCCCACCTAGGAGGCACCCTGCAGGTGGACACTTAATACCATGCCTTAGGAGACATCTCTATGTAATCCATGGCTAAAGGTGTAGGGTAGGCACTCACGGCCCACACACAGGAAGAGGATTTCCCAGTGGACGGCCAGTTGAAAAGAGCAGGAGTGGAACAGCAATATGTGTACTCAGACCTTCTAGCCGAGTAAGCACTTTATTACTTGCAAGTATCTTCTTCCTTTCTGGTGTTAGTATTACTTTAAACCGCTTTACCTCTTTCCACAACCTCTCCTGCAGCTGAATCAGACTGCTACCGGTCTTCAAAACTGCACAGTCAATTCCCCAAATCTCCCACCAACCGTTCTAGGTCCACAGGCCACAGCACAGGTTCAAGAGAACATCCAGCAGAGTCTTCCCATATTTTGTTTTCTAGATAGGTACTTGACTATGCAAATCATTACCACATGAAAGCTAAAGCAAAAGGACATTCTCTGTACATAGGGGAAGGACAAGAGTATTGTGGTATATTGGATATATTGCATCAGCTTGCTGCAATTTTGCTTTCAAGCTCTTGCATTCAAGTTGCATCTTTTCCTTGTTGTTGTCTCTGATCCCTTGGCCCTATTTCAGTGTCACTGCACAATTGCATGACTCTGCTCCTGCACCCGTTCTTTGTCATAGGCTGCAGTAAAAAGAAGATGCACAAATTATAAATGTACTTCCTCAGTAACTGGAAATGGTCTTACCCTCCACATCTTTCTCAAAGTCTTTACCTGGGGGGAGAAAAATGGAATCAATGTCCTGTAATGGGTCTAAAATCAATTTTCACACTTGCTTCATATGAAAGTATGTTTATTTTAGTAGTACCCTTATCCAAATCACACAGGAATGATAGCAATAACTATATTTCTTAAAGAGCAGAAGCTTCATTTCTCTACACAGCATGTTGTGTTTATTTCCTATAAGGTTTTCAAGACATACAGCATTAGATACTGAATTACGATGTTCAGTTTTGCCTTATTAGAACAAGAAACTTTCTTATCTATTGATAAAAAACTCTGCAGGTTGGTGAACTGAGTACAAGAACAAATTCTCAGAAAAACAAACCCAAATTGTTATCACTCAAACCACAACTCTTAAATTTCCCAAATCTCAATTTTGCTTTCATTATCTTACTGACTTTCTCAGCTTTAACCCAGGCCCAGGTATTTGAACCAAACCACCTCTAAACACACCAGACAAAATTCAGTTGTCTCTCACATGGAACGTGCCAGTTATACTTAATTGGTCAAATCTAAGATTCCTCTTAGAAGCTGTCAAACCTTCGCCTGAAATTCTTCCATTATAAGAAGTGGCTTCCTTATTCCTCACAAAACAGAACAAACTGTCCACAAAGCCCAGCAGCCTCAAGCATTGAAACAGAAATGGAGCCTAAGCACTGATAGGTCTGTACTTGCTGCCATTGCACTAAGTAAAACATTTGTCCGTACATGAGTGACATCAAACTCTGCTGGCAGAGGCTAAAATAAACCTTCCTACTTTTATGTAGAAAATACTTAAGTTTATGAAGGTATAAAACTTTCATCTCCTATGAGATGCCATTTGCCACAGATTTGTTAAGAAAGTGATAAAATCCCATCACCTATGTTTAGAAAATGTCCTGGGTTTACCTTTATCCCAATTAGGATGTTCACAATTATAGCAAAAATATTTAACATTTGTTTTAATCAGACTAAAAACAATGCATAAACACTTAAGATTACATCTTTCTATGTCACCAGTGTCAGCTATTAAAAACAGGTAGGATTTTAAAGACGTGACTCGCTTTTTTTCATTGTATTTTTTCCATTGAGTAAGTGAATCTGTGATTACATTGTTTCATCAAGGAGAGGGTGATATCAGCAATATTGATTCTAATATTGATTTTAATATTAATTTAAAAATCCTGGAAAAATAAACTTGTAGCAAATCCAACCTACTGTCAACTAGGCTTTGTCTGCAAGATTGATCATAACCAGATATGTTTTGAAAGTTCAGATAGACTTAGGCCAACTCTGATGGAAGAGGTGGGTTTCTTATCCATTTCTGAAAGTTAATTGAAGAAGCATACGTAAAACAAAAAGCATCATTTGCTTTACATGCCTCCAAACTTTTCCGGCTGTCTCTTCAAACAGCAACACTGTTGGGAATGCGATCTGGAGAAAGGTAGTAGTAAGGAAGCTTTTTGTTCTTGTTGCGTTCAGTGATGGTGTTGACAATCTCATCCAAATTCTTGCGGAATTTTGCCATAGCCTCTTTCACTGGCTTCTCCACGAAGTGTTCATCTGGGTACATGCCCAGAAATAGCTAATTGAAAAACACCAAGAAATCATGCTTTGAGAAAGCAAAGGCAATTCTGTTTCAACATTATGTCATCCAGCAGAACAGCACCCAGAGCCTCACCTCACAAATACTACTATTAAAATTGTACTAGCAATATTTAAGCTAGCCTACATCAGCACTGTCAATGAAAGATGCTCTGCTACCTTCCCTCCAATGCTGGCTGCTTTATTCCACCCCTGCATCTTTCTGTGGCACTAGCTCAGCTGTCTGTGTGGCACCTCCTCCACCTGCAGAGAGCTCATCTGCTGAAAACCAACTATGTTTATTCAGGCCAGTGGTCAGTCAAGTGAGCTTCCTAAGCCAGATCTCTGCATAGTCACTCAAACGTTTATGCTGCTAGAGAAAAGGACAGCATGAGAGTGGAATTAATAGCCAGAGATGGAAAAGGAAGATGACTGCTTCATTCAGTGACAGTGGAAGTTTCTACTGACTTAAAACTGTCCTTCAGAGTTCAATATGATGTTTGCTTTAGTCAACTTGGACTCTAATGATGCTCTGAATACTGCATTGCCACTATGCAGACTGGCATTGCTCTAGGTGACTATTTCCCATGATACTACCCCTGGTATCAGCTTCTCTGCTACTATTCCTTTTAGACAGAAACTTAAAGCATCCTCTGTCCATCACCTTCCATTTAAGGATTTCAAAACACATCCTCCAGATAGAGCCCTTGGGTGAAACAACCTCAAACCTCATTTCACGTGAGGGAAAGGGCTACAGACCATGCTTGCAAAGCCTTCCATAGGCTTGTTTTGCTTTCACTCCTCACCTGCCAGGCACAAGCCATCACTGTAGTGCACATGGCACTGGAGCAGATTTTCCAAAGGGACAGGACACAGAGACAGAGAACTGTTGTACATTCTTCTCAGCATTGCTGGGGCAAGGAATGGAGAAAAAACCCTTATGGCTCTGCAGCCCTCTGCCTCTCACACTTTATTCAGCAATGCCATGCTTGAGCTTAGAAACTTTCATTATGGCTGAAACACAGCCATACTGAGAGTATATTTTACTCTGAGAGTAAAAATATGACTTCTTGCTCGGAGTTGGTGCACATCTGGCAGAACATGGGCAAATGCACACCACTGACAGATCTCTACAGAAAGGTTGACATGGCCAAGTCAAGCACAGAGCAGCGTTACAAACTCCTGAGTTTACACCCTTGCGGTCTCACCTACACCTCTCCATCACCTAGAGAAGGGAGGTTGACTTACTTCTTTATCCTGGAATTGGCTCAAGGCCCAGACAGCTCCAAGATGCCAACAAGAGCGTCCCCTGTCTGGCAGACTCTCCACAATTTGCTCGATGGTGACAGTCCCCTTTTCTGTTGGAGGAGGGCAGCGCATTGTTGGTGGGGCATTGGGAATCCAGGAACACCAGTCATACTGCACAACAGAGCAAGAGATCACAGTGAAAAGCAACAGTGCTTGGTATCTAGGAACACAGCAAAGAGAATCAGGAGTTTGACAACAGGGAGTTTGCTTCTGTAACATGAGCCTCTGAGAAAGAGAGGATATTAAGAACAGGTAGATGCTCTAAAAGAGGATTGGAGATGACAAGGAAGTCCTTACTGTTTTTGCTCAAGACTCACATGAGAGTGACCTAAATGGGAGCAGTTATTCTGCTAACCACAGGCATGTGCCACACAGCCCAAATTTACCAGGCAGGTTAAGGCCTTACCTTGTTTTTAAACAAAGACCTTTTCTGATAACCTGAGGTGATCTTGGGGAGGAGTGGGGTGGGGGGAGCAAATCCCCTCTTCTCCAGTTTCTTTTTCTGCAAAATTTCCTCCAAGAACATGTCCACAGTACTGTGGTCAGGCAGTAAGAGAGATAAAGGATGCTGGTTCATTATGGAATATGAAATATGACATGCAGATATGGCCATGGCGAGTGGCAGATTGGAAACTCAGAATCACTTCTGGCCTGCTTGAAGGTTGTGAGCTGGTGATGTCTCCTTTTACCTTACATATGACCCTGAGTCTTGCTGCTATCTGAGATGTTGCACTTCTGCTTAAAGCTTTTGATACTGTCTCTCACAGGACACTTCTGGACAAAATGTCCAGCACACAGCTGGGAAAACCCATCATGGGGTGAGTGAGCAATTTGCTCACAGGTCAAGCACAGAGGATAACAGTGAATGGGTGACATCAGACTGGTGGCCTCTCACCAGTGGGGTTCTACAGGGCTTCATCTTAGGCCCTGTGCTCTTCAACATCTTCATAAATGACTTGGATGTAGAACTGAAGGGAATACTAAGCAAGTTTGCAGATGACACAAAACTGGGAGGAGCTGTTGACTCCCTCAAAGGCAGGGAGGCCCTGCAGAGAGACCTCAACAAATTAGAGGACTGGGCAATCACCAACCAAAGCAAGTTCAACAAGAGAAAGTGCTGGATTCTGCACCTGCAGCTGCCCCGGATATACAGACAGACTGGGGAATGACAGTGACAGGACCCAAGGGAATGGCCCGAAATTGTCTCAGAGGAGGTTTAGGTTGGATATTAGAAAAAGGTCCTTCCACCAAAAGGCTGGTTGGGCACCTGAACAGGGTCCCCAGGGAAGTTGTCACAGCACTAAGCCTGACAGACTTCAAGAAGTGTTTGGATGGTAATCTCAGGCACATGGTGTGACTCCTGGGGATGGTCCTGTGCAGGGCTAAGGGTCAGACTCAATGACCCTTGTGGGGCCCTTCCAACTCAGCATATTCTATGATTCTGTGAAATTAGCACATCTTTACAACATCAATCCACAGTAGTAACCTGTGCATGTGCTCACAGCAAAGGCAGAGTAAACCCACTTAGCATAATTCATTGCATTGCAGACCGGTCCTCACACTACCAGCACATCTCAAATCCAGACAGTTCAGGTGATGTCTGGAAAAACCTGGTAGCTAGGCTGTGCACCTGAACCCTTCAGCATTCCTGAAAGAGGTCTTACCAATAAATGATTAAAAAAAATTGTTCCCTGTTCCCCATAAAAAAAAATAAATCAATAGAACTAAAACACACAAGTTTGAACCCCGGAAGCTGAGCTCTGGTAAGACTCAAAATGCCTTTCTTATCTTCCAAATTACTGCAGGTTCCATAGACTTCATGGGGATTTGCAGATGGGTCTGCAGTTATTTTAACCAGAAACAATAATGTAATTCTGTACATCTACTAAAAATTACTTCTCAGATCTCACCCTGGTAGACACACTTCCCAGCCCAGAAGGAAGAACAGTCCTCCCACAAATTCCTACCTGACCAAAGTTCACAGCTGCATGTTGAGCCGATGTGGTGAACATTATCACTGTGAGATATTCTGCTAGGGTCTCTCGTGTCCTGATCATCTTAGGAAACCCTAAATGAGGGAGAAGGAAAGCTTAAGTAAGTCAGCTATGAAGTAGCCTTTTTATCCAGCAGTAACCAAAAGAAAAGGGTAAGAGGGCCATGAAGCAGTCACTGAGGAGCAGGGCATTCTATGAGTCTTGCTGTGTGGTCTAACAGGAGCTATTCAACCTCTCTGTGCCTTGGCTGTGCAGTTGCAAAAACAGAGTGATCGTGCCTTACCTCATACAGGTTTGTGAGGCATCACCATTTGCGAAGTATGTTGTGTCCCATAAGGGAAAGACTCCTTTAAGAACAGTGTCCCTGTCCTACCTACCCTGCAGCAAGGAACCCAGAGTGTCCAGAGGGCAGGGGCCTCAGATGCTCCATTTTTCTTCAGTCTGCAGTGCAAGCAGGGAGGGTTCATGCCAAGGAGGAAGTGACCATGTGCTTATATTATAAAGGTCTGAAGCCCAGCAACCAAGTGTACTGTGAGAAGGAGTACAGGGAGAGCTTATTCGCTGAAACGGGAAGTAAGGAAATGAGAACTTCTGAAAGAAACAACAGAATGAGGAACAGAAATAGTTGCATTAAGCTATCTTTGAAAGAGAATAATCAAATGGAGCTATATAAAGAGAAAACAGAATAGTCAGGGACTAGGAAAATATTTTTGTAACCAAAGCAACCCCAGGCCTGTATCTCTCCTATCCTCATTAAATCACATTCCTGTGCTGTACTTCCTGTTCCATCCCAATGTGACCACAGGTCCCAGTAAACTGACAGATCTGTCAGCACCCTGAAGCAAGCTGCCCCTGCTCCAGCTGCGTGTGCAAGCTGCTTCACATCTCCACCACCAACCTTATGCAGATGTGAACTCAACTTGAGAGAGGGAAGAGGCACATGGCAGCTCTGGCCAGCTACCAAGACCAAAAAAGAGAGGATGCACCATCCCTTCTTGTGTCCTGCTATTCCCTGTGCTCATTTTTAAAGGAGTTTGGCATTCTCCCAGTCACAGCAGCCCTCCCTGGTGTGAAACAGAGACTGGAGGGGAGACCCAAGTGCCACACCCTCCCCCATTTATCCTCCTCCCTTATTTTACAGACCCAGCCAAGTCCCCTTCCTCTATGACACAGCCTTTGGAATGGCAGCAGTGCAGACAGAGATGCTACAGGCCTGGTAGGTTTTCCATCTGGATTCAGGGTCTCACCCATAAAACTGAGCATCTTTGGGCCAAGAAGAGAGAGGGTCTCTAACAGACCAAGGCATGCTGTGCACGCAGCACTGCTGTCAGCAGGGACTCGACATGTTGCAGACCTGGCTGGGCCATCACACCTTACCTGAGGCTTTCACACCTCTCATCCCATAGACATAAATGTCTTTGACAAAAGCCTGGAGCTCCACATCCTCACACACCACTTCGTCACTCTCATAGTAGATGTGAATCACATCCTCCGCAAAACTGTGGGCAGGAACAAATGAACAAAACAAAATCAAAAGGAGAAAGCAAGTCTGCTGTTCTTCAATAACTTCTACTGCCCTTGCAGATGCTGTGTGGGGAAAGGGAAAAGGGCAAGAGAAGGTCTCAACACCCTCCTACCTCCTTCCTACAAGCACTGGAAATGGACAGAGGCAACTTTGAATCATTTAGGACTGCAGCATCATTTCCTCCCCCAACAAGAAGAGGCTGGACCACATTGCATCCCCAGAACAATCCTGTGCACTTTAGTCTCTTACTTGAGCCTTTGATTTCGCTCAGACCTCTGTCATCACATCTACATCCTTCACTTAATAGACTCCCTCTTGCATAGCCATCTGACTCGCACACTGGGAAGTGAGGTTCCCCAAACTGTGATACCAGTATCATTCCCTGTATGTGGGACCCTCCAAGTTGCTTCTGAATACCATTCAAATAGCTGACCCCTTCTACTGGACATCCTTTTCATGAAACGCTCCAAAGTCAGCATGGCCCAGGAAACCTCTCCTGGGGAGAAGAGGTCTAGAGCTATTTCCTACACCCACTGAGGTTTCCTCCTTGTTCAGTTCCTCTTCTCAGGATCCCACTTTCTATGAAAACTCCCCAGATTAACTCATCTCTGAAAGAAAGGCTCTTAGAACACTAAAGTAACAGAAATAGCTCTGAAAGGAGGAAAAACAGGTAAGCCTGATTTCCTGAAGCTTTGAAGTTCATGACTGAACGACTGGTTAGCTGGGCTATGCTGAGATACTCTGTTAGCTCTGCAGGTAACTACAATCTCTTGCTAAATATTTTGACAACAACCCATAGGTTGAAATATTTGACTGCAGAACCTGACTGATACAACTAAGAACTGTTATCCAATAGAGATTTATCCCTTAATATGATAAAAACGTATAAATGTTATAAATTTATTGCAATATAGAGACTTGTAAATCTGTCATTGTGGTTCCTATCAGTCAACCAAGTCAAGAGTTGTCATTGCAGCAGACAACTGAGTAAACACCAAGAGTTCAAGTAATTTTAGCTTCTAGTGGAAGGCAAAGAAAAATTCTGCAAAATGCAGAGAAAGCTGCCCTACATCCGCGCTGTCTCCATGCATTTGGCACAGGTGCCAGGTGATATGGAATGGAATATTTCTATTAGAAAATGGCAGTATTTTAGACTCCCTTCCATAGAAACGTAAATTAGTATATGAGATGTGGGTGAGATCTTTTGTGCTGAAATATCTCTGGGTTGATATATCTATCTGCAGTTAGATCAGAAAGAGGAAGCTGAGTATTATAAGAGAGGTTTACAAATTTTACCTATGAGAATCCTTGTTTCTATAGGGACAACCTTATCAGCTTTATTAAATCTTGGCCATCTACCACATGTGAAGTAATGCTGGGGATAGAAATTATTTCATCAAAAAAGTGAATATTGATACCTCTGCAGAGTGTAGGAGATTCATGGTGATAAGACTCATGCACACCATGGGTTCATGGGTCAGGATCTCATACACTCTAAAGAGTACTGCCCGCACCATTTATAAAGCAAATTATTCACCTACGAAGAATCTCTCAGTCAAGTTTGAGGCAGTGCAGCATAAGCCCCCAGTGAGGTTAACACTCAAACTAAACTGAGTTGAATAAGTACTACCTGGTATTTGAAAGGCATACCTTGATATGCAAAGAAAACACAGGAAAGAGAAGGACAAAAACCGCCTGACTACATAAAAAAACCCAACCACAGCAAAGTCACAACTTCCTTTTCTCTCAAATGGGCACTAACTATTGCAGGAAATATTGCAAGATAACCCCTTGTAAAAACACAGAGAAAACACAGGAGACAAAGATATACCCAAATGTTGAGCATTATACTTGCATCATAAATCTCCTACTTTCTGTACACAAAAGATCTGATTTTTAATGAATGTGCTTTTTTAAAGTCATGTGACCAGGAACAGCTGCATATTTAGTAAGCAACAGATGCCGTGTCAAAATATGTTGTTTCTTACATTAAATGCTGCAGCAGAATAAACCCCATATGAATCATTCCATTCTGAGGTAGCGTTTCAGATCTGAAAAGGTGCCAAATTGTGTGGCTGAGTGACCTTGCAGTACCTCTCCTGACTCAGAATTGCTGCCCTCCTGATTAAACTCAGACCTTGCAATTTAAGGCATTTTAAGAAAGGTTTTTCTCTGATCAGTTAATACCTAATTTATTGAGTTTCAAAACACAACTGTCATGGAAGTCAAGCTTACATTTTCTCTCCATAAAAACTGTGGTGAACTCACATGGCTGTCTCAGAGAGCTGGGTCTTCTCTTTATTTCTGCATTGCTAAAACAATTATTAATAAATTCCCTTTGCAGGCTAAATTCCAACTCAGTAAATACTGTGAAATCCTATAGAAGGGTACTTATAAAAGGTCCTCTGAAACACAAAAAGCAAGAAAACTGAAAAAAGAAGGAATTAACAGTCTTTCAAGAGTGTGTGCTTGACTCTGTATTTTTTTTCAGATGAGATGTGTTGGATGGAAAAGGCACCACATGACTAAACAGTCCATGTATTGTTGACAAGATGTGATGAAGAGCAAAATGAGCGGAAAAAAAATGAGGTCTGTGTCTCTGTGACAGAGACTTAATTAGTAATTTCTAGAACTATGATATTTTACCTCTTTATAGCCTCCCAGACTTTAATGCCATCATCCCGGTAATAGTAGTAGGGGATATCCTCTTTGCTGTCCATCCCTTTAGCTTTGATCTCCTCAGGGAAGCAGAGTGAACTGTAAGTCAGATCTTTCATTGCTTTCTGCACCATTTGTACATGTCCTCCTCCACCGGTAGCATTTGCCTGAAGGGAGAATGGTAAGATAGGAACAGTAGGAGATTATGCTCACTTTGTGCCAAGACTGGCTTTCCAAATTCAATGGAGACTGTATTCAGAATGCTGATTAATCTGTTTTTCAAGGAGAAAACCATGTCTCTACACAAAGTACCAAACTGTAGAGGTCTACTGTGTACTACTGTGCATTTTGACTTCAGAGATTTCACACCTCTCCCATGAAACACTGCTAATATTCACATTTTCACCATAGGTACAGCACTTGCTTATACTGGAACACAGTAATAAAGTACAGCAACGTCAAAGCATGGCACTTTCTGCCAGTCCTATGCTTCAGAACCAGTGCATGTGTGAAGGCAGCCATAAGCGTGTTAGATGAGGGCTTTAGCTAAACCGCACCGCTACTACACACTAGTTTAGGAGAAAGTGTTTAGGGATGCAGCCTACCATTAGCCATCCTGGAATTTATGCCAGGACATCAATCCTGCTGGGTGACTACTGATGAAGACTGGCCAGGGTTTCAGTATGTTGTTATTTGGAAAACCCAGCATGTCCATCACAGACAGCACTGCAAAACTCTTCAGATAATCACTGCACAGAAGTTCCCAAATGTTGTTTTTTGAGTATTTGATGCCAGCATTGTAGCAGGAGTCACCTTACACTGACTGTCCTGCAGCTGGTTGTTCATCTACATTGGAACCAACAAATTCTGGAATTCCAGGGTCCTTACTGCTAGGTTTTAGCCACAGACTCATCCCATATGCATGGGGTTTGGACATGATGCCTCTGTTTAAAGGAATGGGAGATCTCCACAGTGAATAGTGGAGTACAGATGACTGTAGGCATCTGGACTTAACCTCTCTATTCTGCTTGGGTGAAAAACTCTGTAGCAAGAAAGCTATTTTTGGCCTGATACTGGTGGTGTAAGTGGGACAGAGTTGTTCTGAAACACAGGCTCCCGCTTTGAAAGGACCTCTGCAAACCTCCCATTTGCTACTAGCATGTTGTAACAGAGACTGCTGTGTGTCAACTTATTGTGGTTCCCAGATCCAGCATTCCATTTCTCTCACCCAACTTGGTGTCATCTGCAAACTTATTAAGGATGCACTTGATTCCTTGTTCAAATCATCGATAAAGGTACAATATACAGCTATGTTTCACTGGCTCAGATGAAGCTGAGATTTAATCCTAACAGATCAGCTGTTCATGGAATTCAAGAAGACAGGCTGGAATTTGTCCCAGAAATGTCTTACCTATATCTCTTTTTGTGATGAAAATTTCCATTTGCAATCACAACCTTTTTTAGTAAAGGATGAATAACTAAGTACTTGAAAGAAATTTTAGGGCTTAACTGTGTGTATACACGTGCAGGAATTTATGTGCACAACATGGTATCTTTCACTGTAATAACCCAAAGTCCCATCAACAATGAGTGATATGCCAACTGACATTGACAGTTCTGATTTGGTTACTTAAAGGTAAAAGAGAACATCTTTAGCACAACAAGCCATCAGTTCTGTGTACCAGTTTCTCAGGTGATATTAGTCATGTTTGCCCTTTAGTAGAAAGGTCGAGAAACAAGGCAATATGTGATGAATAAAGGATATGTGTAACCATAAAGAACAATGAAGAACCATGAACAAACATGAACAGTGAAGATTCACAAAGAGAATTACCTACCTTGTCAAAAAGGCCACATTCACAGATCAGCTGTTCTCGGGCTTTGGTATTGATGGCTATTGTGAACCGCATATGTGGCACCAAAAGCTGTGAACAAACAATGGAAGAAGGCAAATTCTCAGATTAAATTCAACAGCAACCAGAGTAAAATTGAAGTCCTGAAAGTCCTGGTAGCTTAGCTGCATCTTGCCTTGCAGTGCAGCAAGTTAAACTATTTCAGCTGAACTATCACCAGAACTTCCTTTTGGTTTGTCAAACTGATGTGATAACCACCCTAGTCCACATACATCTCCTCATGCAGAACCAACCTTGAAGAGGGGATGTACAGCAGGCAGCTGCCGGAACATGGCTATGCTGAACACCTCTGAGACCAAGTGTGTCCGTAAGAGGTGGGTCACTGTCTGGTGGATATGAAAATCAGACGAGCGGACCCAAATTTTAGCTAGCAGCCAGTCATATGTGGCATCTGAAGGAAGGAATATGGGATTGTCTGGCCCAGGCTTTTGACCAAGCTGAAAGATATAAAAAGAACATGAAATCCCAAGTAATTCATGTTTAAAATGAGACAACAAGCAATGTTTAGGGACTCTGACAGTAGGCCCACCTGGATTGCAATGGGTACAATTTTATTCTCCAGATTCTTATACAGCAGACAAATGGGTGCAGCCAAGTACTGTATTGTGCATGGGTCTGTTTTATTGGCATCCACACCATCAAGTAGCTCATAATCCACAATGAAAATGTTTCCTTGCTGTGGAAAAAACAAGAAAAAAAAAAAAAAAAAAGAGGCACAATGTGTTTTAATGGCGTGCAAAGAAATGAGAACTCTTGGCCAAAGACTGACTTATGCCTGGTGTTTACAAGCCACCATTGGCCTACCTTTGCTCATGGTGGCTCAGGGATGATGCCATTGAGACAGCAAATACCATTTCACAAACTAACTGACTTGTGTCCACAGAGTCTTTCAGCACTGAGTTTGGAACTCATGTAGTGAAACTCAGATGTAAACAAGTTTCACACTGCCAGCTGAAGAGAACCCCATAGTCCCTGTATAAACAAAATCAAGGCACCACCCTTGCCAACCCTTCCTCAGCATACTAGTTCAACTCTACAGGTGACAACCAGGAATGGAAAAGGCACTTTTCCCCTCTGAGGCATTCAGTCAATTCCTTAACCTTTCAGAGAAAATCACTGAGAAAGAACCACCTCCTGGTTACAGTTCTTCCACTGGACCTGGAGAAAGGCATAGCCTGCAGGTCTAGGACAGCAAGACAAAACAGTCAATAGAAGCACTGCCAATCTGCAGAGACAAAGAGCTCTGCCATGACCAACCACACAGCTCGAAGAGAGATGTGGCTGAAGGAACTTAGAACAGAATTTGGAGGTTATAGAAGATGAGAAGGAACAGATGGAGTCCAGCCTGACCCAGAGCCATACCTTCACTTCCTCCTCCAGTGTCAGGTTCCTCTCCAGACTGCATTCTACCATATCCATAGTCACAGGCAGCTTCTGGGGTATCTCTGTACATCTCCGTATCATCACAGGATTGCATCCATTCAAAAACTGGTAGCCAAACATAAAATCTTCCTTCCAGTGCTGCATCACATATTCTAAAGGAATATAAGCCTACAGCATCAATATTTGCACTGCATCAATATCCACACTGCCTCAATATCCTCTGCATGGTAGGATCCCTCCCTTCTCCACGACTTTTTTTGTTACACTGCACTGCAACTTTGACTCCAGAAAGCAGCAGAAAAGGATTCAAAAGGTGACATAGAATTTAAGGGGGAAAAAAAGAAACAAACAAAACAAACAACAACAACAACAACAAAAACCCCCAAACCAAACAAAACACAAACCCAGAAAAAACCCAACCAACCGAAAACAAAACAAAACCAAAACAACAAAACAAAACAACAACAAAAAAAAACCAAACCAAAACAAAAAAAAAACAACACTGAAGCAAAATGGATAATTTAATCTTTGCTTATCACTTTGAGAAAAATTAAACTGATAAGATTTTGTTTCCCTACGTACAGAAGCAATGAGGAGCAAAATATTCCACTTCTATGAAAAAGACTCCATCTCCAAATGACCATCTCAGGTCTTCCACTATATTTTTAAATCTCACACTTCAAATTTACAAGGCATGCAGTACACAGGGATAAGTCCAAAAGCAGATGGCACAGGCAGGAGAAAGGAAATACATAGCAACATGTGTAGGGAAAGGACAGCAGTGGCTATAGCAATTCTCTTAGTTGGAGCTGGGTGAAGGATACTTGGGGATGGGTTTGGGCTTTGACTTAGTAATCCTCATTCATTGTTTTGCTAATTTGTTTTTTTACCCTCCCTCTATTTACTTTTCAATTGCTAATATTAGCAAATTTAGAGTTGCATTAACATAACTGAGATCGACACAGTGTTTAAATGTCACAGAATTGGAGCTTTCCTCGGGCACATGGAAATGTTACCAGTGAAATTAATTGTAGATCATATCTAACTCTTGTTCTAAAAGTACTTTAGGAAGCAACCTCATTAAATTTGATAAATTGCTGTAATCAGCTTTTAATAGCTCTGCCACCTTGTACCTGAGACCGCATAATTACTCTTATTTCTGTGAACCGATCCTCAGTCAGCCTGAAGAAGGGTAAGTCTTCAGAGTAGGAGGGAAAAGATTTTCCTTTGCAGACTCTGAACAGCCCATTCACACACATTCAAGGAGTCACACACTGATCAATTTACAGTAGCTGTGCATCTATTATATCCAATGACACAATAAAGTAACCATGGGCAAGAGCAGAAGGTTGGGCCTGGCTAACAAATCCAAAGCTCCTTAGCCCTATTCTACAGAAATGGCACTATGAACTTCAAAACCCATGAGTGCCTGAAATTCTTTTTACTGAGTTTTCAAGTAACTGCCAAGATTTTCGTATTGAAAAGGGCTAAAGAAAAGCAGTAGTTTTTCTTTTATATGCTAATACTACATCAATGGAGTTTTTAACAGTAGGAAAGATGCTGCAAAAACTGAACATCCCTGAAATCAAAAGTGAACTCACAGTATTAGCAATTTTTGTCTTCTAGTAAGAAGATGTGAGTATGAAACTGCACACACAGTAGGATATTTCATGCTATATGCCTAACAAATTCTGACAGATTTTTGACAAGAGACATTCTGGATAAATGACACAAGCATTTTGAGGTCTAGCTCACACTGATTTCCAGTAAGAACCACAGTTCCTCAGACTTCAGGCTGATAACTCACCCTGGCTGCAGCAGGACCAGGTGAAGAAGTTACAGGTCCCAGGTTACTCCCTGCTCTTTGCAACCCATTCCCAGATCCACTGGCCTAACAGCATGGACTTTCGTATCTGAGTTCTGTCAAAATAATCCCTGTGAGGAAAAAATTATCCCTGGAAAGCATTTGAGCTGCCCCATGTCACTGACACAGATGGCCCATGAGAACCAGCTGAGGGAAGCTACAGGTCTCTGACAGCCACAGGTCTTACGACAGCAGAACTGAGGCAGTGGTACCCTCCCTGTGTTGGAACAGGGTCGAAAAGCCAGAACTTTTAGTAGCTGTGCAACTGAGCACATGGCTGAGCTACTAGGCAAGAGTTTTTGATCTGCTCTCTGTCAGAAGCAAGAGGGGTCACCTTCATACTTGCCCTTATCAGAGAACAGTACTGGATTTGCCTCTCTGGAGATTTTCTGTGTATTTAGATGGCTGAACTGGGACATGCACTATCAAAATTTCAAAAATGGCTTAACACCCAATGCAATCTGAAAAGCACTCCCACTAAGACATCTCTAGGTTTACATGCAAAATACTTAGGAAAATAAGTCCTATGGGACTTGTACATACTTAAAAATACATTTCTAAAAGCCAAAAGGGACTGTGATGGCCAAGTGGACTGACCTCCAGTATAGTTCAGGACAGAGAGGGTTACTGAGCCATTGCCAGTAAATTTAGTTCTTTTTGAGATAATATCTTTGGTTTTTAGCCTTGTGGGTTGATGCTGAGATCAGCAGTGTGAGATTAAAATTCATTTACTGGAGAGCAGAAGAGCAGGTCAGCCACTTCCACCCTAATCAGATATGTACAAGACAACTAATTAGTCATTCTATGACACAAACATGAGCAAATGCTGATAAACCCACCAGAGATCGTGTTGCTGATTCTGACAAAGATCCTCTCAAAATCTGCAAAATCACTCCAGGAGGACTGGAACATGTGCATGAAACGGTTGACATAAAGATTTTCCATCCTAAAAGTACATCAAAACAAAACATATATGAAAAAGATAATCTTCAGCTTCCTCAATAACCTTTCCCATTCTTTCCCAACCTTTTATATATCTAAACACAACACATTTGTAGTGATGGAATGTGGGATTGGTCACCCTACAGAATTAAATTTGCAGGCTGTGCCTTTACACACAAGCCTGAAAGGCATACCAAGGGTCCAGTTCCTCCTGTTGCACTTACAGAACTCCATTCTAGAGTTGTTCTGGGCAGCCTACAATGGTAATGCTTTAGAACTTCTGTCATATAAAAACCGTAGTCAGAAAAACTAGTCTTCACATGTTGTCAGTAGTTAGCATTAGCTGAGAGTGCCAAGATTATTGACAGCAGTTCAGAAAGGGGTATGGTAACACAAAGAGACTGAGTGATATGCAGAAAAGTGAAGTCAAAACAAACATAAGACAGGATCAGTCAGTCACTATTCCTAAACAGCTACTGTAAGTCTCTATGTGATCAAGGCCAGACTGGATCCCTACAGTGTGAGGTCTGAGTTTTTCAGCACTTGCAATTTACTTGAGCTACTGCTTAAGCTTGGCACTCACCTCTAACCTCAGGAACCAAGTCACTTGGTTGCAGACGTCACATGGACACAGTGGGCTGTGAACCAGAAATGTCTGACTTAAAGTGCTAATTCAGCAAAGTATTCTGTCTATAGCACAGCCAAGCAAGTTCCCTTTATATAAGATGACAAGTCCAAAATTATTGCATAAACCCTAAATTGTTGCTATTAAATAGAAATCCTTTACTTGGACCAGAAAGCAAATAATGAATTTGAAAAAGAAAGCTGGCTTCCCACTAACACTTCAAATGTGTACACAGTGCACGAAGATATGCAGGGTAGATGACAAGAGTAAAGAAAGGTCACAGTGTCAAGGGAAGTCCTCCCAAACATCATTTGAGGGAGGAAGAATCCCAGAGGGGTTGGTTTATAATCAATACACTTATAAAGGGGCCTGGATTAGAACTGTCCAAAGAGGACCAAAAGCCTGGAGAAACAGCAAGTGGTTATCTGGAGGAGGGCTCTATACCAGCAGGACCATAACCCACACAAAGAAGCTGCTTCTGCAGTAAGCCCAGATGGGGTGCACGTAGACTCAGATGTTTCTGCTGCTGCAGATGGCAGTCAAGGTTAAGAGGTGCCTGGAGGTATGCTGGGAAGTGAAACTCGCACAACTGTCTAGCCTAGAACAGGGCATGACCTCTCTAGAGGTCTTTTCACACCTGATGGGGACATGGAATGATCACACAAAGATCAAAGCAAGGTTAACTACTGGGCAGGAATTTCTGGATAGGGACTAGGCATCTGAATCACAGATGAACTTCAAGAGGGAGTATGACCATCACCAGAAGTTTAAATTATTTGAAAAAACGTAAGTCGGTAGCCTGAGTAGTTTTCTGAGACTATTTTAGAGTTTCCACTAAAAGTCCTGTAGAGCTTCTGTCCTTCAAAACTACTCTAAGGTTAGAAAACACTTAACACATGAGCTGATATGTACTGCTCCTCTCCTGCCCAGGATGCTCTTCTTATGTGGGGCTACTGATCAAACCAAGCAGTAGGCACAGCACCTGAGGTCTAGTCACAAATCTGCTGTGGGGTTTGATCTGCTGAGTGCCAGAAACACAATCATTCTCAGGTATTTCAAAGACTTCTTCCAAAAGGAGGAAGTTTTTCACATTTCCTATCTTGGAACTTCTGAAGGACTTGGAAATTAAAACTTTGTTTTTCCCAAGAAATCAAGTAGTTCTTGGATGTCATGCTGTCACATAGTAGAAACCAGACCAAGGGAAAAATGGCAGAGTTGCTTGTAGAGCTCAATCTGCCCAAATGCAACACTGGCCCAAAACAGCAACACAAGCCTGCATTTCTGGCACAGAATCCAGGCTGTTTCCATTTGCTAGATACTGTAGGTCATGTCAGCACTGGACACCTTCAGGATTATCTCCACTTACACACAATCCTATAAATTTACAGTAATCCACTGCCAATAGCATCTAAAGATCCAACCTTGCAACATCATAATGAATATCTGAGACATATCTTCCTCTTTCTAAGTTCATTTTTGCAGTCCCCAGCAAAATGACTTTCCCCTCCCCTCTTTCACTACTGCCTATTTTCATGTAACTCTCACAGCTCTCACATTTTTCCTTAAATGAGCTCCTTCCCCACTGCTACACCTTGCAACTCTACACTGGCCTTTGGATTTCCAAACACACCTCCCTGTCTTCCTTCCTACTTTAACTCAAACTGAAGGCAGGCCCCATGCCTTCCCCAAGTATCTCCACTCCATTCCTGCAGACAGTTGCCCTAAGCTCCCAAAGCTTATCAGGGTAGCTAGATAAGAGCTATCAAACTCATTCTTCAAAGCTTTTCAGAAATTACTCAATCAAAAGGCTAGGTCTAGTTTTTTAGCCAAATGTGTCAGACAAGAAGTATTTCTATTCTTTGGAAAAATCGCTTTTGTGTTATACCAGTCATTCAGAATGGCTGGCTCTCTGCAATACAGTTTCAGGTTCCTCCTTCATGGGGAGGATCCCTTGCAGCCAATAACAAAGACAGATGTTCCAGCACTCTGCTGAATTGCTTCCAAGTTTCATTTGGCTCAGGATCTCTGTCAACATGCCACAGCCTGGTAAGATGGGATTGCTGGAAAGGGAAAGTAGCCTCCAAACTGGTTATGTGTCCTAATGGCAAACCTCTCATTTCTGGCATTCAGATGCTGTTGGCTCCTGCATTGCCCAGGCCTTCTACAAGACCTGGGAAACAGCTGTTTTGCACTGGCTAAGACCATGATGGAAGCAACAGCTCTTGGAAAACACAGGATTTGTAGAAGTCTGGAATATCGTGCCATTGTCAGGTAGTGAGAAAATCTCCATGATCTTGTATGGGGTTTGTATATTTTCACACCTTTCACCTCTTGCTTGAAACCTCTTCTTGGTTTTGCCACAGGTTTATTCATAGAAACAGAACACAACAACAACTATGATGGATTTTTCTCTTTCTCAAAACGGCCTCACCCCTGAGTCTATTTCATGGTGAATAGGCTGTACTGCTGCTCCACCTGACTGATCTCAGAGCACTTCACAAATATGTGTGGGGTCTTCTCCCAGAATTTTCTGGGAGATAAAGAAAGTGAAATTATCAAATTTGATAAATCCAGTTTGATAATTTTACTTATAATTTTGTACATAGAGGGAATTAAAACCAGGAATAAATGACTCAATATAATAATCTGGTCTGTGTTATACTAAAGTCCTGACTACAAATCAAAAATTATCTCTTCTGGCCTTTAAAAAAAAAAAACCCAAACAAAAACCCCAAACAAACAAACAAAACAAAAAACAAAACAAAACCAAAACAAAAACCCAACCAAACAAAAACCAACCAAACAAAAAAACCAAAAAAACCACACTCTCCCCCAACTTGCCTTTTAAGCAACACTATGTAAATTTCCACAGTTTTCTTGGCTTATTTTATTTTATTAATTTATTTTCCCAAAGAACTATTTCTTATGGTCATTATTGAGTTCATTGTCTGCTGACTAAAAGGCTTCTACAAAGCTGTGGAAGAAGAACATTAGAGTTTTCCCTAGTTTCAAAGCCCCAACTCCTTAAAACTTGTAAAGCCTTAAGAATCCAGTGAATACTAAAGGGATGCTTGAGGTGAGAAGGGACCTCAGCTTCTAAGTCACACTAAAGAGAGATTTGGTTCTTTGGAAGTCTAAACACAGACATAAAGTGGAGACAATATGCGTGCCATCGGGCAAGCTCACATCTGTCCATCTTTTGTACCATTAATCCAACTTCTTGTGTGATCCCACCGCCAGTTCTCTGGTGTTAACAGACAGTATAGCATTAAAAAGGTACAAGAGCACACACTCTCTGGCTTGTTCTATCATTTTCCTAACATCCCAGTTTGCATGAGATAGAAAGCTAGAGAACCTCAGTCTTCAAGGTTATTCATCTGCCCTATTCCAGTTAGTCCTGAAAGATCTAGGTTCATCTAGCCACAGGTGCTGCAGAAACACACTCATCACCCTGTTCACACCTGCTGGAGATTCATTCTGCTAAAAAAAAATAAAATTTGCTGAGGTTACAAAGCATCACTCTGTTGTGAAAAAGAGATTCTAGTATGGCAAAGAGAGGAAGGAGGAAGAAATGTGACTTTGTTGCTATAAGCAGAACACACTCAGATGTGGATAACTGCTNCTATGGCAGAGCTAACAAAGGCTAAAAAAAAAAATAATCTTTTGTTCTTTAAGGCTTCTAGTATTCCAAATTAGAAAACAAGCACATAGGTTCTCTTGCAACAAGCCATGAAATTAGACTGTTGGTAGTGAAATTCAGCTGTATAAATGTAAAACCAAGAATGCTCTTACATGTAAAGACCAGTCTTATCTCATGTTAGTGTATCCCATCACCTGATAGTATGGTGGGGTACCTGAGCTACTATGATGTGACCTGGGCATTTAAGACAGCCCAGAAGGAGACTCACAGGTCAGAGAGGTCCTATTTGCCTCGATGACCCCGTACTGCTTCAGAGCTCTGCAGGATTGATTATCCAGGCCCATCCAATGGTCATCCAATGCTTTTCTTAATGACACGACAAGTGCAAGTGAGGGGACAGTGACTTTGTTGCTATAAGCAGACCACACTCAGATGTGGATAACTGCTCAGCAGGATGTCAAGGGTGCACTGAATACCATCTTTGGGTATGTGACTGAAAGGTTTAATTATCGCCAACAGTCAGAAGAGAGGTGTATCTCCAGGGGGAAACACTGACAACTAAGTCAAAAGCCCAAGGCCTGAGGGGCCTGTAGTCCTTCTGGTGATGCTTTTTCCCAATGCCTCCTCCGTCTACCTACAGTCAAAATCATGTCTAACAAGAATGCTGGGGTTCAGTCAGTTCCCAGTGTGAAAAGCTTAAATATTGATAATTAAAAATTCTGTTCAATTCTTTCCTACTTTGATTGACCGATGATCTATCCGGGAGAAAAGGATCCAATTTTGAGATTCAATGAAATCTAAAAGGTGATCAGATCCCTACCCTGCCCCAAAAGATTCTGAAAAACTCCTGAAGTACCACAAACACTTACGCTTTAGTGTAATTCAGAATGAAGTCAATTCCCTTCTCATTGTCAAACTGGATGTCACGAGGCAGTTCTCTGTGAGAATGAGCATCGATGCTCAGGGGAAAGCCTGGATGCCACTCCTTCCAGCTGAGAAAATAACAGAGTTTTGATTAACCATATAACCTTACCAGCATGAAAGCTGTGTCTTCCCTTTACTTACTCTGCTTCCATGACTCACCTCTATAAAGGAAAATTGTGGCAGATTCACTTGGGCCAAAAATAGTGACTTACACCACATAGTGTAAAACATAGTGGTGGAAGTGACTTATCTACCAGTACCCTACAGAATCTTCAAGGACAGTGGAAGGCCACCTACCTTCACAAAGCTTGAAGTAATTTAGTGTCTCTGGTATTTCAAAACACTTTTCACATTTGGTTGAAAACGACATTAGCTCTCACATATATTGGGAGGAGAGGGGACAGTAAGACAGTCAGCTGCCCAATGCATTTTCATTCTTGGGGCTGCATTTTTGCAGAGCTGAGATACAGCAGCTAAAAGTACTCAGACATGTATTTAGATTCCTTCAAAATGCATTCTCCAGGAGACTCAGATAGTCTTGATTCAATTCCTCAACCTCCTAATGGTTATGGCATTCATTCTATACCCCATTTTTATTTCAAAACAAAAGAAAGTGGATTGTAAAGAATACCATTTCAATGGTATTTTCAAACTGCCTGTCACACACAGACTGCATTGTGTGTTATCAGTTATGCTCCGGAATTGTAAATAGCTATTTCCCTGAAATTACAAATGGTTTTGCCTTCCTTCTTGCATATGTAAATAAAATGTTGTGTCCACCTGTTTCAGAACCATTTTTTTCCTCTGCTGTATTTCTCATAATTTCTAAGAGACTTTCTTATTCAAATGATATCAACAACACATACACCAAACCTCAATTCATCAATTCTGAATGGACCTTCTGCCTTAATCTGACGATAAGGAGATGCAAGTGCAAAAAACTTTTGTTATTTTAACAGTGTGTGTTGCTTGCACAAAGAAATGTCTAATGCCTTCTGGAGTTATCCATTGACAAAAGACAACACTTTCTCATTGTGACACTGATTAGGAAGAAAGATCCATGACAGTATAAGGGTGGATATCACAACTGTGTTCTGTTAGCGCTCAGACAGGGCCAGAATTTCTGCTGCACCCCAGTGCAGGAAACAGCTAAAAGTAGCTTGCTGCAGCAGCCAAAAACCTCCACTAAAAGCTGACATGTTCAGATCATGTTCCAAAACATGTTCTGCTTGCAATAGGCAAATGAAATACATGTCCAAATCTCCCTTGAAAGCACAACTGTGTGCCAGAGGCTGTATCACTGAATTCCCACTTAAGCCTTCCAGACAGGCTTATCTGAGATTCAAGTACCTCGTAATGCTCCTTGCACCAGGATGATCATCACTTAGAGTGAATTGTAAGTAAAAACCATGTATTGCTAACATGGTAACTTATGCTTTCTCTTATCCTAGGATTCAAATAATTAAAGCCATATGATAATCTGAACATACTCTGCCAAACTCTGAACTGATGAGAACAGACCCTGGACCTTCTGGGGAGCAGTGGGAAACTCACCGGTACATTTTCTGACGGGACTCGAGCTCTTTGCGTCTGTGCTGCTTGAGAATCTGAGTCTTGTCATCCCGGGGTAGCTTTGCTATGAAACAGGGAAAAGAGACAGGGTTATGAGGTTCCTCTACTGCCACTGCCCAGGTGTTTAGAAGGACAGCAAAGTTTTCAAACCTTCAAACTTCAGATCTATAGCCTTACAAATTTTCTGTGGGAAATGCTTACATGATCCAATTTAGTACTTTGAGTAGAAACACAGATCCTTAGAAAATCTGTGGAAGGAGATAAGCTCCTAAATTGGTGCCTCCAAGGGGCAATTAGCTCAAGTTGGAACACCTGTCTCAACTTGTACATAAAATGTGGACTCCTAGTGTAGACACTTGCTGTATGAATCTAGCGTTAAATGGTTTGAGGAGTGTCAAGATAATTAATTTTACAGTTCAGTATCTAAGGGAATTTTCATCAATAAGAGAAACCACAATATTGTTCCAGCTCATCTTCTCTACTAAAAGACATCTCCAGGAAACATCACTGAATCTCCCTTCTGAGAGGGAGCTGTGCTCTCCCCTGTCAGCTTGGGGCAGTAGTCCTATCTTCCTGTCATGAGAACAGAAAGACAAAACAATAAGTCTTCTTTTCCAGACATTTTGCTCCATGACTTCAATACACCATTAAATAACACAGAGTATTATTTGTACATTGTGATCTCAGTGATCACAGAGAGGGCAATGTACAAGACTCACTTTACATACACAAATCGTAGAGAACTTAAAACCAGCAGGAATTTCATGACAATAGCTGTTTGGGGTTTGGGTCTGGAGATATCAGCTGATAACACATATGGCTAATGGTTTTCAGCTGGTTGTATTTCATTTACTATGACGGCACTTGCTCTTGTTCTTTAGCTTGTCATATTCTGAAAACCATGCAAAGCTGCCCTCCATGAAAAGTGTTACAATTGTTATAAACAAAATTATAAAAAATGGAAAGTCCCTCTTGGAGACCAAAAATAAACAACACAGTGTTGTAATTATAGGACAAAAGGCTTCAAAGACAAAATTCCTCAGCCAGGAGTAGCAAAAAACTTATGGGGAAGATAAACATTTGTCTCCTACCACCTCATACTTGTTTCAGCTGTTTCCAAGCACTCATGCTCCAGACCACTACAGCAATCAACCTACCCTGGGTAGCACAGAGGGACAAGCAAACATTAGTGACAAATACCTGCCCCAACCCTGATCACAGCAAGCAGGTAATCAGAGACAGTTAAAAGGCTTTTCTCAGTTGGTCACCACTACCTGCAGCAATTCTATCCATCATCCTGCCTTGTCCTGGACTTGACAACATACAAAGAGGAGTGAAAAGTAAGCTGCTGTTTCAAGTCAGTCCTTGTACCTGCTGAGAAGCCTACTTTGGGATTTTATTTCATTCTCATGAAAACAAGACAGTTTACATGTAGTTAATCATAGGCCACTTAGGAGCTTAGTATGAAACAAACACAGAACACTAATTCTAATTAGATCAAAAGAGCCTTCAGCATTGGGGATGTGGAGCAGACAGAAATTTGGCATTAGGGTTATCCTTCATATTCAAGACCAATATAACAAGCCAGAGTAAGGACTCTTCCTTGTATGTGCTTCCCAAAATATCCAACTCAACTGCCAGTGCCTAGCCTAACAAACTGCTCAGAAAGTATTCCTAGTCAGTAGGGGAAACATAATTCTCTAGGATGCAGCAGGGGACTCCATATGAGAGAGACTATTGGGAGGCGCATGGAGAAAGAGGAAAGAGAGATGGAAGAATTCCAGATGTTCTGCAGAAAATCTGGTTTCTTATGGCTCTCACCTCTTCCATCTCGAAGGACAACCTCCTTTTCATCTGTAATCCAACGGTAACATGGGAACTCCAAATAGTCACCCACCGGTGTTTTAACAGTGACATACTTAAGGTACCAGTCATCCTGATACCAATATTTTCGTTTCTCAATTTTTATTAGCTGAATTTCACCAAGGTCTTCTTCCACAGTCACATCATAGGAATCAACCTGCAGGGCAGAATATAGTCAGTGACCCACAGCACATGCAGGAAGCATCACCAGCATTACACAGGCATACCTGGCCTTTCTTGATATGACTTTCCAGCTCCTGATGGGTCAGAAAAGGAAGACTGCAATGCAACAGAAAGAAGGATAAAAGAACAAACAAGAACATACAAAGCACTCCAGAAATGGAGAAACATTTTTGTATGCAACCTAAAAAATGGTTGTATTACTCCTTGAATTTTTTGCAGGCTATGAAACCATCCACTACTCTTAGTAATAGCTGAAAGAGATATTGCTAGGGCATTCATGCAACTGGAGTGGAAAGATGATAATGAGATTAAAACATTAGACAAGGAATCTAAAGATTTTTTTGTGTTAATTATATGTGTTTCAGACTAAGAACAGTATCCGGACCACCTGAATCTGCTTTGTCTTTTGCTTCCTGTTCTTCAGTTCTCCATATTTAAAAAGAGGACAATGATATGTTTGTATGGCTCAGATGTACAAAGGAATTTAAGCAGCTAACTGAAAACAAGGCTCACAAGAACCCCATCTAACTCTGGAGGCACTTCATTCTTTCACAGAATACAAGCCAGCATGTGGAAATGGTGTTTAGCTCCTTCCTCAGAGGCCTGACTCCTGCAACACAGAGGGACCTCAGCCCAGGCTTGCACAGTATGCTTGTCTGCTTAGTCCTTTTCTGTGCTAAAAGGGCATGGTCCCAGTCTTTGCACTGAGCTGGTACTGGAAACTATGGGGCCCACCCATACCCACTCCTTGCAGTGGATTCCTCCCATGCCTGCTCCTCATCAGTGGACTACAAGGACAGGTCCCTGAAATCTTGACTTACTGATCTTGCAGTCATCCAGGAGAGGACTAGACCAGTCCCAGTACTGCCTCTACACCCAGCTTTGTTGAGGCTTGGGAGCTACAGTTCTGAACCTTGTCAGGCTGAGGAAGCCACTGAATACCACACTCGCCCTTTCTCAATGACTGCTGCAGCAGGGCTACAGAAGAAGTAGCGGCTACATGGTCAGGACATGGAGCTGCACTTCTCCCCCATGCTGAGCACCCCCACCCAGCACAACAGCTGCTATGGATGCTGACCTGAAGGGCTCGCTAAAATGCCTGAGAGATTTAGGACAGTGAAAACAGATCACAGAATTATTAGGGTTGGAATGGGTCTCTGGAGATCATTTACTCCAGCCTCCCTGCCACAGCAGAGCCACCTAGAGCAGGTTACATCAGAACATAGCTCTTACAAAGGATAGTGCTGGTGACATTTGAACTATTAGGCATTACCAGCACAGCAATAAATAAGTAATTGTTTCAAATATGACTGGTAAGACACCATGAGGAGCTAGGCAATTCAGGGGAATGAGAATTGATTCTCACTCTGCAGAAGTCTAAACAGCTCAGGGCATTTTGGAGTAGCAAAGTGCTCATCTTAACGAAGCTGAATTGGGTACGGTGACCATGGGGAGCAGCAAAGCTCACCCCGCTCGAGTGATCGTGCTAAGCTTTATGTGGTTAGAATTAGACACTTCATTCTCTTGTGGTTTTCCTCACATGCTGCAAAGCTTGCAGACTCACTTGCCTGCATGAGCTCTCTCATTCAGCTCCTGAGCTAGACACAACGCTCTCCTTGCTCTTTTCAGGAGCACTTTCTTAGCTTTCCCCAGACATTTGATATATGCCCACTGTTACTGTCTTACTTGCTAGCAAAAGGGTAATTCACATAAGGATCAAAACTGAGAAGTGAAGAAAGATTACATTCCAGAGAGAAAAAAAGGAAGAAAAAAAATTTAAATAGCTTTAGATGGCACTTATTTCAACTGTTACAAAGGAAAGATTCACAGCAACTTGCCTCCACATGACTGAAAAAACACAAGTAAGAAGGACTTCTTGGCATCCCTTCCTTTACCATTTTAACCCAAGTTTGCCACATTATTGATGCAAAGTACCATTTTGTATGAGCTATCCACGAATTATCAGCTTTAATGATCATTTTGAAATGAAGACAACTATCCGTACGCCAAAGTATGAGATGACAGAACTCAATTCTATCATAATCCATTACATAAAATACCAGCTTTCATAAAGTTTGTCATATGTAATTCACTCATAGATGTCACAGGAAAATAAGAAGCCCTTTAGGTTTTGAAGTCCATCCTACACAAAATGAAACATTACTTTGCTTGTCTCTCTCCAAAGATTCTCTTCAATCAACTTTAAAACTGTCAGGCTATGACTGCTATTACACTGCAGCTCATATCAGACTGTTTCATACTAACATGAATACTGGAATTTTTTCTAATATGCAGCTTAATTTCAGGGTCAAATATTTAAAATGGGCATGGATGGTGCTTATTTTGATTTTCTGAGACTTAGCAGACTAATCTTAGTCTGAGCCAATAGTATCCCCGTGTGTATTAAAGCAAACAATGTTGAACTGTTTCTCTAAAGAGAAAGTCAATCATGTCTTAAACAAAAATTTTCAATGTTCTTGCACACCCAGACACACCAGGTAGTAACAAACGGCTTCACGAATAGTATAGCAGTCATTGGCAAGCTCGGGATGACGGCATCTGTCTGCTAGGGTGTGAGCTGAGAGATGAAAATCACAGGGTTGAGATTTCAAGCAACACATTATAATGATGTTTATCACTTTTCCTTGCATCTCCATAGCAGAAGAGATACAGTTCTCTCTGTAAAGAAGTACAGTAATTTGAAACAAATTTTTTTAAAGTTTAAGTTGCTGACTCTTCAACCCTGCCACCCCATCCCAGAATAGCTAGAAGGATAATGTATAAAGATAAATTAATTCCCTTGATGATTTATGATTTTGAATCAGCTGTGGAGACTGAAAAATGTCAAGTGGCTTTTCTCAGAAATCACATTATTTGTACCTTGCGAGAGAACTATGACAGTCAGTGACTGCAGGAACTAACTTGTACTCCTGGCTAAGTAAACAGAGATTCTCCTCTCCCACAATGCTGCTTTGAAACACCACACCTCCCTCATCTTTGCCTTCCACCTCATGCCCAGTATTCTCGCTTCACTCTTGTCAGCTGGCACAAAGAATTCTGGATGAAGGCTGAAAAATGTAAAGAGCATATTCGGATTGATTCCCATTCTTTAAGTCTTCTTTCTAGAAATAGGCAGCACTTGAACAAATTCTATTCCATATTCATTTCCCTGCAACTCCTGATTTTCTCAATAAAAATTGGCATAAACTCTTTACCAGGCTCAGGATTCACACTTAGTACTTCTGCAATTCTGTATGTCTTCCCAGGACCAGATGGCAATTAGCAGAAGAGCTCTCATCGCAGGCTGCCATACCATGTTATCTCAAACTCAGTTACTTCCTGCTTGAGCACCTCTTTCTGCAATTAAATAAAAAACCGAATTTTCTCCCTCAATTTTATCATGCTCTTGTTGCATTTGGCAGTGAGAAGCTGGAAGCCTTGTAGAGACAGAGTCCAAACAAATCCAGAAACCTATGTGAATTATTACCCATTCGTGTTTGTTATTATAAAGGGAATTCAAACATCTAAAGACTAATGCAATACCCTACAGAAGCAAATTATAAACTGCATCTGCATCAGATTATCTTTTTATTCAGCTACTTGGCATTTTTATGCTCCATCTTCTCACTCATTTTGAATTTTAGGGCTAATTGTGTACGGAGGAAGAATAAGGTGATCAAAACCACTGTCTGGTTACAGAAAATGTACTTTTAGCTTAGGTCCTCACGAAAACCCATTGCTACCAGGCAATTAGCATGGCACAGAAAGTCTGAAATCAGTCTTATTTTCTTATCAACTCCTTGTTGTCCAAGATATCTTTTGTTTGTTTGTTTTTAATTTATCTCCTTTAAAGGTTCAGCTAAAGATTTCATTTTTTAAAATCTACATTTACACATATGTTTTTCTGTATTTCTTATGTCATATATATATGTACACGTAAGATTTAAATTAAAGAGCAATGTGAATCAGATCCAAGGAGCTGATAGAAACTTCACACTAACAGCCAGTCTTCAGAAGAAAGTCATTTTTCTGATAACAGTCTACTTGGCAATATTACAAGACGCCTAAAATAGTTACTGTTGATGTAATGTTAAAAGGATATGCAATTAACCTAAATGTTCCTGAAGGTTTTGAATCTTTTTATGACCATCATAAATCCAATTTTAATGGCACTTCTGAAAGGGACGGCTCCCTCCTTATATTTCACACAACCTCCAAGTCAGCAATGCCATGGGCTCACCTAAGATGCCAGTTTTGCTAAGACAGTAAAGGTGTCTCACATTACAGAGAGGATACAAGGTCCAGGTAAGAACTGACAGTTGGTTGCTCAAGGTTTCTGTGACATTTGTTATATGAGGTCTCTTGTTAAAATACCAAGATGACTGCATGGTGAGCCAGAGATGCTACAAGGTTTTTATACAGTTTGAATTCAGAGTAAGAGAACAGAATTAATGAGAACTATGAAAACTTTTGAACGGTCTAAGCTCCTGTGGTATCCTGTTTAAGCAACTTAATTTCATGCAAAACCTAAGTTTTCTCTTTTTGAGGAGTGCTTCCTACTGACCACCCTTATACTGGAAAAAGGATGGCACTGGCAACCCCTCTTTCTATAAGCACAAAGCTCTAAGTAGAAAGAACTATATTTCCCTTCTGGAAGTGCCTGTGAGCACATTTCTTTCAACAAAACTGAAAAGCAGATGAAGGAGGAACAGGAAGAAGAGAGAGAACTGAGCAACACCATAAGACTTGCTTTGAAATCACTCATCACCGAAGGAACTTACTCAAATGACGCCGAGTAAAGTAAAGCAGCTATCGCTTTCGACACTGCCTGTGTCCAGCATTTGAAGTAAGGCAGACAAAAACTGAGCTACCATTGTGCAAGTCCTTTGAGGTTTTTTCCCATACTTTTCCCCTCAATCAACATCTGGCATGCAAATCTCCTACTCAGAACTGACCCAAGCCCTCTTTCCTCATATGCACTAATATGCACAATTTGCAATAATTCAAATGAAGACATTACCAGCACAATGGAACTACAGAGGCTGGCTCAACATTTAGGAAAAAAACCCAAAACAAACAAAAAAAAAAAACCAACCCACCTGGAAAGTAGACAAAGCCTGACAAAATAATACTGCAAAGTTTCAGCCATCCACTAAAAAGGGTTTTTTTGTTTGTTTTTGGTGGGGTTTTTTGTTTGGTTGGTTGGTTGGTTGGTTTGGTTTTGCTAACGTAACAATTGAATTGCCTTGCAGAAAATGGAATTATAGAAAAGTTATTGAAGGAAACACTAAAGGCAGAAAACAGTAGCTTCATTTTGCAGACCAACCAAAGTCTTCTGGCCTTCTTCAGTTTTATTTTTTGGTTCCACATTGGTATTTTTCTTTTTTTCCTTGCACAGTGTATTACTAAGACTCAAAGTGTTTTGGGCACAATGTAACCTGACCAGGTGCCTGGAGAAACACAGTTTGTTCCCCAAGAAAACATCTTCAAAACCAAAACTTAGCACATTATACTGCAAGTGGTCAATGAGCCAGACACTTCATGGAACACAGAGTTATTCTCATTATCCACAATAAATATGTGCTGAAAAAACTGCCTACGTATTTGTTGCTACTAACATCCACAAACATCTGTTCATTGCTTCCTCTCCCAACAGGGTCTATCTCTGCTTCTGTTGAACCTGGTCCCATAGCAGCCCAAGAGTTGCTGATGGGCATACACTGAATGCCCACATCATGTCATTTTCTAATCCAGTCAGATGTGCAGAGTACTACCAGGCTCTCCACCACAGCCATCTCTCAGACAGTGAAACCCTCTTTTGTAGCCCAGGAATAAGAGCAAACCACCTGGTCACTGGAGACGCTGGTGGTTACCTCCTCAGATGGGCAGGGCTCAGCATGCCTGGAGAGAACCCTAACCCTGAGTTTGCAGGACAGTCTGAGGTCTCTTTTAAGCTCTCTTGTTAATGCTTTTCAGTTTTGTTTAAAGTATGTGACTATTCACCAAATAAAAGAGAAAGAATGCCTGGATGTACATGTGGGAGATTCAGGTAAAAAAGTTCTAAGCTAATGAATGTTTAATTATGAAAGAAAATTAACTTCAATAGCGGCAGCTGGTAAATATCTGAGGACTGTAGTTCCACATCAACACCTACTCAAAATGCTGACATCTGTTAACTACGTCTGCAATGTCTAACACAGAAGAGACCATGTACCTAACTTAGGCTGTGAACTCCATGGTTGAAAAAACACACAAAGGCAAAGCAGCACCACGACAGATAAGTCTCACTTGCACATGCAGAGGTAGGTCTCACTTCCAAAGTGACTTATAAATACTTCTTTAAAACTTTAAAAGTTGCTTAATCTCACCAGACCTTTTGGAAACCGTGAATTAGATTTCCAAACAAAATACACATTTTGGGAGGGGGGAAAAAAAGGCCTGAGTCTATTATTTCCACAATGGACAATAGGCAAATAAAGGTCATTCTAAATCAATGCTCACAGTATAAGCAATTACATACGGATAGTTCAAATACTGTGGTAAGACCACAGAGAGGATAGGGCAAAACACACATCATAAATCGAAGTTAGGAAGAAGAGCAGAGCTGATAGCGCAGTCACAGTTTCATTCTCACATTTAAACAATCAAGATGGTTTTCAACTTTCATTGAAGTTACCCTGTACGTTTCCCTTGGCAGGTGTTGTAATTCCCCCTGGAAGATCTTGCCTCTTTAATTCCTTGGAGACATCAGGGCTCTGACTACTAATAAATACTGATCCTAAACATCACCTAACAAGAGGAAGCGCACAATTTTTTTAAAGTTGTTATAAAGAAAGTATGAGAAGATCTGAAAGTCCATTGTAAGCAAGGACGAAAGCGCCCCATCTTTCCCTACGACTGACTGACCACATCCCAGGCTAACCCTCAGGACAGGCTGCGGGTGACGGGCGGCCGGGAATGGCAGCAGGCACCTCAGCCCCAGTGTCCCACTCCGGAGCGCCGGCACACGGAGACAAGGGTTTGAAGGAAGCCCAACCCTGCCCATCCCCTCCGGGCGCCGGAGCGGAGCGGCCGCGGTGCCGCTGATGCTGCACTGCCCGCGGTCCGTGCCGAGCCGGGCGGGGGACACGGCGCTGCCTGGTCCGGGGCACCGCGGGCGGGCGGGACTCACCGCGCCGCGCTCGAAGTCATTGTAGAAGGGCTTGTCCAGGAGGTGCCTCTCGCTGCAGCCCGACGTGCCCTGCAGGGTCAGGTACACGTAGTCGTCGGTGCCCGCGAACCACTGGGTGCCCGTGGCCACCGTGACCGTGTAGGACGGCATGGTGCTCCCCCCAGCGCGGCGAGGCGAGGCTCTGCACGCCCCACCGACCCGACCGGCGCTGCTGAGCTGCGCTCCTGCCTGAGCCTGAACCCGGACCCTGCCCAGCGCCGTCGCCTCCTCCTCCGCCACCGCCCGCCCCTTCCCCATCGCGGGGCACAACCCTCCCGGCACCCCGGCACACCTCTCCTGTCCTTGTACAGCCCTCCTGGCACACCGCTCCCGTCCCTGCACAGCCCTCCCGGCACCCCCGGGCAGCCTCTGCTGCACTGTGCCCCTGGCCCTGGCATAGCTGCCCCGCATCGTGCTCTCCAACCCTGCCTCTCGCTCTGCGCTCAGCCTTCTCAGTGCACCTGTCCTTCCGCTGCACGCCAGCTCCACGGCAACACGCCTTACACAGCCCTCCGCGCTGTACTTTCCACTCCACGGTCGCACAATCCAAAGCGGCGTCCGGAGCTCTGCAGAGCACTGCGCAGCAGAGCAGTCCTGCTCCTGCCGGGCATAGCTCACCTTCGCACGGCTCACTGTGCCTCACCACCTCTACACTTACGGGACTTCGTCTCAGACTGCTCTGCACGCTGTAACCTCACCTCTGAACCTCTCCCCCCCCTCCCCGGTGTGCAGGCATGTATGGTCTTCTGTGCATTTCTTACACACATACTGTGTTGACCCAACACACGCAGATCTACCCCCACAAGCACACTGCGTATATCCCACTGTCTTCATCACCCAAAGTTACTCACTCTATCATAGAATCGTTAAGGTTGGAAGAGATCTTTAAAATCATCAAGTCCAACCAAGTTCATTGTTAAATCATGTCCATAAGTGCCACATATACCAAATCTGCAAATCTGTGTACAACTAACCCTTACCTCAGGGCTAGACCACATTATGTGCCCTTGCTTTAGTCCCTATATTCCTCTCAGCTCCTCAAACACCCTGCTGTTTTTGTACTACTGTGTGAACACCAACTGCCAGCATATCTACACATCAGAACTGTACATACACAACCAACTCCCCATTTACACAAAGCTGTCTAAAAAAATCCCACAATTGCACAGTCCCCACCCTGAGAACACCAAGCACCTGCTATCATTAGGAACAGAAGGGCTGTCTCTGCTTCCAGACTCCAACTTACTCCAGAGAAATAAACCCATAGCAGTGACACTGCACACTTGGCACTTTGACACCATGACCACTAATTCTGTTGTCTTGTATTTTCATCAAGCAAACAAATAACACATGCTGTCACCCCTGTTACCTCACTGATAATCTTCCTTCATACTGCTGCCAGCAGCAGCTGCATGATACTGAGCCAGGCTGGGGCTTTTGCAGATATCAGTGCCCTTCCACCACTGCTCTGTGATCAAACCAAGCTTCTCATTTCCTTGCTGTCAGGCACTTTATCTAGCTAGTCTCTGGGGTCTTGTGAATTTCTAGTGATAGATATGCAGAACAAACTAAATTAAAACCACCTCAGAAGTGCTTTACTCATGGTACTTTTAGACCTGATGTGCTGTGCTTGATTAATTAGTATACGACAGCAACTGGTCAAATCATACTTTGTTAGCGGTTTCAGTATGAGGCCCTCTGTGTGAGACTGGATGGGCGTTATGAGCTACCTTTCAAATACAGAGGAAGCAAGCAATTAAAGTCTACAGTTGGAAGTTACTGCTGGTTTGCCCACTTCTGTTCTGGCAGGTCCAGTTGCAAAATGCCTTGTGCCTCATCATCTTGGACTACGGAGCAACACTGCAAAATATGCTTATGGATTCTCTGTTTTACCTTCTAAAACTGCAGCTACTCAAGATGTGTTGTGACCTGTCTTACTTAGGTTGTGAGTTACTTACATGTTGTGGCCACACAGCAATGGGGACAGCCTATGCTGCCCTTGAAAGAATCCAGTTCTTCTTTCGCAGAAGCATGATGATACTGGGCTATTCTTACCCAGGCAGGTCTTACCCTATGTCTCTTCTGGTCAAGCAGAAACTCAACCTTATTTGCTACATTGTGACTTAGATTTCAAGGCTCTCCCACACTCAGGACATGCATGCACATATAGACATAGAAAAAATTCAAAACTACTCAGCATTAATTTCTTGTCTATTGCTACTTTTAAAATAACACCCAGAAGTGCAAAACTGTCAACTGTTGCATGGCACACCTGAGACAGCTGCAGAATCCCAGTGCGCAGATCTGACTTCTCCTGAGATTTAAGCAAGAGATTCTTGCTGCTGCACTGCAATTTCTTCCATGGATAAGTTACCACATAGAAGGGCACCGTAAACTCATTAAGATCTTCCTTGGTTTCATTTCTCCTTTACGTAAGATTTCAAAGAACTCTCACGTCAGTTTCATTTTTGCACAAGTACTGTCAGCCCTAAAGTTCCTAAATTTAGGTTTGTAGCCTTCATTGAAAGATATATCTGAAACCCTTTTAACATGTCAAGTGCTTCAGAAACAGATTTGTCAAACACCAGGTTACCTTCTGGGCACTTTAATTTTCACTGCAAATATGGAGCAAAGTAGCGTTCAAACCTTGATTGGTGGGTTTCCATGTTTCTTTGCTTTTCAGCTTTGATGTGGCATTTGAGCCCAGTTCCATTTCCCTGAGCCATGAGTTCTGTTTTCACATGGTTTGAGTTCTTCTGTACAAACATATGAGTGGGAGTCTCCTTACAGGGTTATAAATTCCTCATTAAAAAATACTAGATGAGCTCAGTCCTGTACATGAAATTTGTAGGAATTCATTTGTCACCTCTCACCAGCCTTTTCACAGCTATGGTTCTTTTCTTAGTCTGTTCTTTTAGCACCTCTTGGTTTTATTATGAGGTCTACCTTCAAAAGTTTATTGACATTTACTTTTGGTAAAATTTCAAATGCTTCATCAAGATCCTGCCAGATGAAATGGCAGGATACACAAAAACCAAACCCAACCATTTTATCCAGAGAGTACATTACTTCAACCCTGAAGAGACCCATGCTGTTTGAGACTTCAGCACTGTTCCCTTCCATGTCATATCTAATGGCTGGTGGATGCCCAGGAAACCGCTCCTGGAAATGACAGTTGGATCTCATAGCTGGATCTGAGGCACATGTCCTAAAGTTTAGGCTGTGGGATCAGACACAAGCTTCCATTGCAGGGCTTCCCCTACCCTCCCAACATCACCCTGAATCCCCCTTGGCACGGTGGCCGAGATGCAAGGAAAAGATCATGCTGCACCCCACACATGTCACATCTCTAGGGGATGGCCGGGGGGTGTGATTTGAACAGCTCAGGTCAAAGCAGACCCTGACCCCGGGTTTCCAGTTTCCTATTTGACACCGCCAAACCCTTCAGGCCTGTGACCATCCACACCACTTCTGGCTGCTCTTCCAGCTGCTGCATTCTAAAGCATACTATGGAGCCCTTTGGCGAGGTGGCAAGGGCACAGAACCCAGGGGAGATGCAGCCTGTGAGGCACACTTTGCGACCAAGGTCTTCCTAGCCAAGGTGCCAGCCCACACTCCTGCTCCAGTCACTGAGGACAGAAGCCTGGGCTCGGTCACCACTGCCACCCCTGAGGGCTGAGGGCCAGCAGGGGACTGACCTGGGAGTTGCAGGTCCCTCTGGCCCCCAGCCACCTCCAACTCCCACCTCGACTGAGCCTGCACGGGGTCTCTAAGTGCCATGCCAGGATACCCCGGCTGAACACCCAGAAACGGGGAACGTAAGCGGCGGGCGCAGATATGCCAGTGGGACAGGATGCTCTCAGAGGGGGAGCGCAAAATTACCACCTTTGCCAGAGCGAAAATAAAATATACTTTTATCCTCCCCGCTGTTTTAAGCTGGGGCTGCTGTTGGTGGGGGACAGTAGAACCTGCTCTGCCAGAGTGAGCAGTGCCGAAGGCGTCCGAGAAATCACTGTCTCATGGCTCTCTGCGGCACCAGCAGTGCCTGTGCACGGCTGCACAGCCGGACAGCCAGCCCGGGCTTATTCCTCCCCAAACGCCTTTCCTGGGGAGCTGGGAAGTGTTCCTTGCATCACCTCTGCACTCCAGCCCCTGTGCATCTCACCCACCTCACTCCTCTCTTGAAGGTAGTTACACTAGACAGTGGTGGGATCCATGCACTCACATGTAGGGAGCTGGGAAACACGGTCCTTAAAACATGAGCAGCTGCTATTCCTGATCTGGCCGATTGTGAGCGGGGCGGGGGGGCAGGCTGGACAGCTCCCTGAAACTGGCACATCTACTTTGCCATGAATTTTGCTGCTTATTAAGCACAGCTCCCCTCCACCTGAGCATCCCATAGATTTACTTACATGGAAACTCACACTAGAAGTCAGCTGCTGTGCCTCTATCTTCATGCATAGCTAGTGAAAAACAAGATTGTTCTGTCCAGATATCATGTATCTTATAGCCCTCTTGGAAGTACAGCATTTTTGGCGGGCAGATGGTTCTCCTGAAGTATGCTAAAAAGGACTGGGAGTGGGGAGGAATGATACGACGTGGTAATTAAAAAATGACAGAGGAGAGCAGCAGAGCCTACATAAATTTCCAGTCTACATAAATAATCTAAGGGACATGGGTTTAATAGCTGAGAACATATGAGTACTAATTGCAAATTGCTCCACCAGAATGGGGAGAAAAAACCTCAATGTTCGTCGAATTGCCTTTGTCCCATCCCAATGTCCAGAAATGAACTTCAGAATTGCAAAGCTCAGCACAGTGTCCTTGCTCTGCCATCCCGGTGGTGGCAGTTCTGACACCAACTGAATCTTTCAAATCGCAGCAGGGTTGCTACATCAAGACTTACTACAGTATCTTTATACCTTTTGTGCAAGAGACCATGCAGATGACAAGGGACAGTCTTTCCTGTCATGAACTTCCTACCCTCTTTTTGAGGGCTTGTTCCTTGGATCCTTCATCCCATTTAACGTTATGTTAGGACATATTCCTCAGCCCTGAGGACCATGGGACTGCCTGACCTCATCATTTCCTCTGAAGTGTGCAGATCCTCTCACTGCCTCCACAGATACAGCTGTGCTACCCTGGCACTTAAGGAGATGAGAGAAAGAGAGAGCGACAGAGACATGGAGCAGTGTGCTTTCAGGCTTCCCCTCCCCAAATCATTGCAGGGAGGCTGTGCAGGAAACATTGCTAAAGAGGAGGGGAAAGCAAAGGCATGGGAATGTAAGCCACAAACAAGGCGAGCACAAGGAATACAGCTGCATTAGTGGCTACTCTTCTGGTATCGTTTGGTGCTGCACACATCTGACAACTGCAAAACTAGTACAGCAGTGGGAGACTGAAAAATGCTGCAGAAAGCCTAAGCTCCAGCAGCAAAAGGAGAGTCCTCATAAAGGCTTGTGCAAGATCAGGCAGATCCTAATTCATCCCTGAAATAATAACTTTAATTTCTACCACAGCTTAGTTTGCTCAAACAGATAGCTTGAGTTAATTTTACATCTGAATTCTCTGGTATATATCAACTGCTTACATGTGATCATGAATGTGACATGGTCCTGAAAGCAGAGTTTTGGAATAAAATAAACCATCATCTTGCTGGCATGGGAAACACTGGTTTAGCTAATCCCACGATCAGAACTGGTTCTCTTTTAACACAGCATTTTAAAAAGCAACAGTGTAAACAACACAGCAAGGCGAGCAGCAAGCTGGGGTCTAGTGACATCAAATTATCTAGAGGAAGGGAACAATGGTACTTGGTGAGGTCTTTTTGGATGCTCAGGGGTAAAGCAGATATGAAGTACTACATATACTCTCCAAGACAGCTGTGCTCTCTCAGTTGGAATCAAGTCATCTGCCCAAGACATTTCCTATTCTCTCCCAACCACATGGATAACTGTTTCCTGTGACAAAGGAACTGCTGTCTCAGCTTCAGACGCTACAGCTCTAACAGTGATGAATTCTCCTAAACCTCCTTGGCCTGCTTTGTTTGCAGGCCTTTAAGACAGTATCAGAACCAACCAGCACAGCAAGGCACTCTCAGCAAAAATGACTGGGAGGTTAATTTTAGTGAAGTCTTAAAGTTAGGAATTGTAAGCCTGATACCTTAAAACTTCAGGGATAAAATAAGCACATCCTGAGTGCTGATCTCCACCTGCTCTGCTCTGTGTACCCTTCTTGTGTTTTATTATTTCAAACCCTCCTCTGATCTTAAAGCCTTTCAGACAACTTCACTGATCTCCCTCTCTCTAAAACAAGGTCTACTCTCTATTTTCAGGTTTCAGTTCCTCTGACAATTTTTTTCTGGAATTCATTTTAAAGCAGTGTTCTTAAAGTTCACCATCACTTGACTCTATCTAAGCAATATTACATTTTCAATTATTTCACCCTGTGTAATGCACTGAACTTGCTCCCCACCCCCATTTCCTTTGTCTGGGGCTCTTATTTTTTCTCCACTCCATCTAGCCAAGATGAACTGATTTTTTCTTTGTTCAGTTGTTTTTCTATGAGACATTGCCTGATTTTCTCAAGTCATACATCCATCTCAAGGCTGTGAACAATCATCCTTTTCTACCTGTATTGTGATAACGCAATACAATGTAAATATGTCAGAGAGCATCCTATACATCAGAGACTGGAGCCTAGAGGATTTACAGGAAAAATGGGGATCACAGGTGGGCACTGACCCTTATTTACACAGTGTCACTTACGGGTGCTTCCATGGTCATTCCTATCAACCAATCTGATTCAATTTGGTTCACCTTAGCATAACCCTGTTGCCCAGAGGCAAGCTGAGCAACTGAGGAAGGGGGAAGGTAATTTGGGTTGCATGAGTAGACTGAGATGAAAAGGACAACCACACCATGATATGGGTAATCAGACGGGGGACAGGGAAATGGAGGGGTTGGTAATGGAAGAGGGTAGCTGTGGGAAGTGGCATTGGATGAGGATGTACATTCCCTGCAGAGGTGCAGGGGGCTGGAGCAGCACTGCAGACACAAGCCTGGTTCTTGAGAAAGGGCTTGGTTTTCAGAGTCAGTTGCTGGAGTTGCATCTTTTGACACATCCATAACCTCCACAGAGGTAGATCTTCCCAACTGCCTCTTTCTGTCCTGCATTGAGAGGCAAGTCATGCTGGTCCCACGAGCCAGACACCAGTAAACTACTCACCAGAGAGCTCCAGTTCCTGGGCAGCAGCTGAAAAATCCTGTTCCTGGAGTTGCAGCTGTGCCATGGGCTGCTGAGCCTCAGAGATGGACATACTTCATGCTCTGACAGTAATGCTCTTTCAGATGAAAATAAGGTTTAAGAGGAAGTAAGTTATGTTACAACTAACTTGAGATGCCTGAACCTAAGACAAGGAACACTTTTTAATGAGCAGCCAGATGGTTTTACAGGCTCTGTTCCTTAAACCATTTATCAGTTTTTCATCTCAGAGACCACCAGAGCAGGCCCTGGAAATTATCCTATCATCTCTGCAGCAGGGTATTTTTGTACAGAGGTCTCGTTAGGTTTCCAAACTTCATGTAAGTAGTTTCATTTACTACAATCAGACTTGCTTTACAAAGAGAATATAGGACAGAGACTTATTTTGCATGGGAGACATCTCTCTAGGGTTGCAGACTTAAGATTTCCTTCATTTTCTTACCTAAATGAAAAACTAATTATTAGTTAAAAAGAAACAGAAATGAAAAGCTTTTCTTTGAGCCCCCTTGTGTCTGTTTCAGACACAACTCTTCAGATTTCCTTTTCTATGGCATGTATACCTTTGTTATTTATAAGCTCTCTCAGAGAAGTGCAGGTAGCAGCTTCCTTGACCTACTGTTCGTATACAAAATTATTTTTCTTCTTAGAGGAAAATCACAGTAACAAACATCATCTGCTCTGCACTTCTACACAGACGTGTGTGAGAATGCTGACTTCAGAAATGAAGCATTTGTAGCACCACTCAGTGTTGATTTCAGGTCCAGATTAAGGCCCATGGCAATCTTCTCTCCTTACCTTCTTCATGGCAGAAGCCAGAAAATTCTCCCCATGATCCCTGAATTTAGAGCCAAAAGCACTTACATCAAAGGAGTTGCCCAATTTTTCTGATGGTTACTACACCTTTATCATTATGAATCATTTTCACATCAAATTGTCATGGGATGCTACTCTGTGTTGATCTGCTACACTGAAGAGCCACCTAGTTCCATGTTTACACCAGTGAAAGAAATCACTTTGATCATCTACCAGAGCACTCATTTTTTCTCTCTATGCTTTTTCAAACAAAATGGATACTATAATGGTTCAGTTTTGTTCTGCTTTTTTATAGAAACACTTTATTGCTGCAGTCAATAACCCTGCATATCACACACCAATAACCAATTACAGTTTAAGAAACTAAAAATAACTCTGCAAGTGGCAATACTGAGAAAACAAACATACATGAAAGGGTACAAAACTATACATTTAAGTTACTAAAAATTTACTAACTAAAAAATTCTGCAGAAGTGTGAAGTGTCTTGTATAAACTATACAACACATGCCAGTGTAAAGTTGTTGAACATTATACAATTACCTATCTACAGATGTTTTACCTAAATACAAGATTAGCTGCAATTTTTAAACAGTTATCTTCTATACAAAGACAAGTGCTTTCAGTACTTCATTGGAATATACAGACACTGCAATATCTCAAAACTAAAAAATAATCACAAAATAAAAGGTCCTGCTTATATGTTTTCTTTGCATATCTAATATAATGCTGTGGAAATCCAGCTAACAATATCCTTGCTTTTTTATTTGCCCGGTTTCACCCATATTTGGGAGCGATTCAGTCCAGAGTCATCGACCATCTTTTCATTGCTGGCCACAATCTCTACAGCAGACTACATTAGAAATCTGTATCTTAACACAGTTCAACTTCAGGAGAAATTTGCACCTCGGTCCCACTCTGCAATAGATATTTACCCTGCCACACACAGGGCAGAAGCAACCAGCTCCCATGTGTGGCCATATCCAGGTATCACTTCAAGGGTTTCTGATGAGTGGCACACCAAGCAGCCCCCTTCCTTACAGCACCCCAAGTGCTACTAATGCTCTCATCAGTACAGGAGGTTGGCAGAAGTGGGTTTGGACAGAGAGTCACTGTTGCTTCCCAGAACTTCCCAGGTACAGCACAGAGGTCCAGTACTTCTGTAAACCCTCATTCAACCTTCACTGAAGCCTCCTGCTGAGGCAAAGCCAATCTCAATGACGTTTAACCAGAGGAAGCTGTCCCCAGGTCAGGTCATCTTTTCAGAACACGGCAACATTTTAAACACCACTCCCGCTCCCAAAATACAGGTTTACAGTTGAAGAAAGTCCTGAGAATTCATAGGAATTTAACATCTCATGATCTCTTAAATGGGATCAACCTTCTGCAGCACACACCTATATTTCTAACATAATGCATGTTCACAACCTGGCAGATAGATCAAATGTGACACAGAGGGAAAACTTCCTTGGCCCACATGGTGCTTTTCTGGATAGGAGTTATCTCAATAGAACGGGAGTCTTGTTTTATGTCTAGGGCACTGGACATATCAGAAAAGGCTCTGGCAATCCTTGGCAGGGATTGCGGTAGATGGTATTAAGCTATATTCTCTCCAACTTAAATTCTGGGCTCAGAAAAGTCCCAAGGTTATCCAAACTAACTTTGGCCAAGGCAGAAAGACTGGACTATTATTTCAGTTATTTTGAAAGCTGTCAGAATATTGGAAAGCCTGATCTGATAGGGGATGGTTGTTCCCCTTGCTGACATCTGGGAAGGAAGGACAGAGCTCACCTGAGCTAGCATCAGTGCCTCACAGCTGGAAGCTGAAAAAAAGTCAACAGTAACTTCCTGAAAATAAAGAATTAAAAAAGCACCATTCAGCCTTCCCAAACATTAGATGGCACCATGCAGACGCAGAGAACTGCAGCTCCAGAAGCCCACCATTTACACCAAGGAAGAAGTAGCACGAGAAGTGTGACCAGCATAAATTAACACCCCTAACAGATGGATCTGTTCTGCAGGCTTTCCTGGTATGAGCATTACTAAGCAGTATAAAGAGTTAAAATATTAGGCCTTAAGTTTTCACTCAGAAAAGACCTGCCGGGAGAGGGAATGGCTAGCAGCAACACTGGCTAAAACACTTTCATTCTCAAATATTTTTCCCCAGATGATGTTGCTGGAGATGACTTTTCAAGTTAAGATACTCAGGGGCACAGCAAAAAAATCTTCAGTACCCTGAATATACCAAACACTACCAGCCATTTCCCACATGGAGCTTCCAAAATACCAAATGAGATTTTACAATGTTTCAGCAAGAATCATGTATGACAATGACAGCAACAGAACCAGTGAGTTACAATATGATAACAACACTTGTCAGAGCATCGCTCACACACCAGCATCTCTCAGGTGTAAGCTGGAGAACAGCCAGGTTTCATACCAGAACTTGTCCATCTTCATTTCACCTACTGGTCACAGACTGGATGAGAACATGCTCAGCATTGGCCAGCATCTGATTCTGTGCAACTTGCAGCTTTAACGTGAGTGTCTTGCAGACATGTAAGCCTTGTGCACTTGGACATTTGAGAAGAGCATGATGAAGGTATGCAAGACCTGATATTTAACCCACCTGAGTTTATCTAATGAATCTTGCACAGAACAAAATAGAAAACAAAACAAGACAGTGTATTATCTGTGTTCTCATAATAGAAGAGAATGACCCACAGCAGAGTTCAGGAAAGGGCCTGAGTAATTGCACTTAAAATTATGGCAGACACAGGCAAAAAGTTCCACATGTGTATGGTCATGAAGACTGCTAGCCTAGTACCTGCAGGGTATGCAGGGTTTGTCTGCCCATATCACTTAAGCACGGGATGTCCTGATACCTAGTACAGTACACAGACCGATGCCTGTGCAGCTTTACTAGGACTGCCTAGAGGTCTGGATGTTTTAACATACCTCAAGAACAAGGTACCTTGTTGTTCAAGATCACAGAGAGTAAGCGTCAAGCATGAAGAGACAGAGGCACACGTGCACACACAATGCTTTTCCTCTAACTGCTCTTAAAAACCAATGGTGTGTGTTCTCTCACCACTGATCCTTCTCTGCCTTCTATTAAGTATTGATTCAGAAATAAATTAACACTACATTTTGAGGAAAAAAAAAAAATCACTGATCTCCTATTGTTATTGTTTGAGAAATCTTAAAGTAACTATTTTACTATGAAAAGAATGTACCCAAAGTTGTACTTGAAAAATACTAACTGAAACTTGAACAAGTTTGGAATTCAGTTCAGTATCTCAACAAGTAAACAAAAACTTTTACCTGAGACGTCCAGGCAACAGCTACTAAAACCAAACAGAATATCATCTTTGACTTTACAGAGATTTAGATAGGACTCATGCAGGCAAGTCAGCTTCCAAATGCAGAGGCCCAGTGTGCTGACTTTTCATGGCGCTTCGTTTCTGCTCCAGTCACACTGAGACTTTGGTTAAATGGGGGTTTGGAGGTGGACAATGGTGCAGTGAAGCAGATTGGACAAATGAATCAAACAGCAGACACCCCAGGCTTTGGGCAACTCTGTCCAAAGCCCTGCAAATTGATTTTTAAGCTATCCCTGTCTTTGCATGAAAGCTGACTGATTAAAAAGCAGTCTCAAATTCAAAAGCACAGAAAAAATTATTCTCTGACCATACAGTGCATCTCATCTGGACTAAAACCAGGCAGGTATTTTTAAACTCATTCACTTACTATGATATTTACTTCCTAGACTTTGATTTCAGCATCTCCTCTGACAACATCAAATTCTTGAGTAATTCATACACGACACAGCACTAAAGAAGCAAAACCAGTTTCATTTGTATTGACTAGGTTTCTTTTTTTCCATAACAGCTCACATTTTTATCAGTATAACTACAAACCCTTTGCCAACAGACTGGAATGAAAGTAACATCAGGTATATATGTGCAGGTGTGTTGATGGTCTGACCTGTTGGGGGGGAAAAAAAAGCAAAATCAATCCCCAAAATGGAGCACTGAAACCATTATGTATTGAAAGTGAACGCTGTACACATCCACTGCTCCCCATACACAAGTCACAAGTGCAATATCCTTTGAAGAATTGTTCCTCAAAGGAAACCCAAACAGGCAATGTTTTTTTAGTGTTATGTTTAGTAAGATAATGTGGGCATGTGTTGGAAATCACAGGCTGGATTTTTAAAAATTTTTTTATAAGGCAAAAGATTTATCTTCCAGAAGAATAGATGGGGTAAAGCATGAAGGAATGTTTAAAAAATGACACATTCTTTCAAGTTTCATTCTCATTTGACATACATATTACAAAATAAAGATTTTTAAAAGTGCTATATGCTTTGTAAGTCTCATCACAATATGTAAAGCAAAATTTTGACACCTGCTGCCCAAGACAAAATGTTAGTGGCAGTGTTAGTGGTAGATTAGACTCTAGCTCTCTCATTTCCCTCAGTGTCTTTATCATGCATAAAGAAAACCTCCTTCATCACATATAAAGAACAAACAGACAAGCCAACCTACCAAACCCACTCTACACATCCTCCAGAATCAGAGTCATCTTCTAAAGTAACAGACTCCATAAAGTTGATGACAGCTCGCTAGCGGTTTGCTTGATACCAAACCCAAGGCTCCTTCTACCCAGTATCCTGTGGCTCTTTGATCAGCCAGTACAAGACACAAAATGTTGAGAGGTATGCAACCATGATGACATTGACAGATATGTCTAAGGATTTAAAAAAATTCCAACAAAAAAACAAATGTAAAAAAAGTCATCCACCACCCCTCAGCTGTTAGCCGATTTTAAAAAGGTAGAGCAGTTTGCAGTAAACAATGATATTCAGATCTTCAAGGACATAACAGAAACACCCCTTCCACCCAGCAATCAGACATGAAGGACTTCTGCAGCACAGTCTTCTGGCTCCGTGTAATGTGAAGAGTTTGTGTCTGAATGGTGAACCCCAAACATTTCTTTACTTTCAAAGTTTGGCTCCATTAGTGCAGGTTTCTCAAAAATATTCTTTTTGCTAGTTTCTGGGCAGTTTTGTACATATATTACTCGATTATAAGCTTTGAGTCTCTTCCACAGCTGTATGTACACTTTGCATTGTACATACATGAACAGAAGTCCTCCAGTGAAACCAATGGCCACAACTACCAACTTAGTCCAAAATGGCCACTCTAGAATCCCTGGAAGAAAGAAAATAGAAATAAAGAATTAAAAAAAAATTACCTAGTCAATACTAGCTGGACTATACTGGAAGTCTCAAAAATGTCAGGTAAGGAAACTGTCAGAGTTTGAGTCATGCGAACTATTCTTATTTTGCCACTTTTCTTGTTTGGCCTCTTTTGTTCCCTTTAAGTGAAACACACACGGACTTCTACTTCACATATGATATTTATTCTCCCTCAGCAGAGGAAAACTAATTCACTTTCTGTGCCTGAGTCATTGTGCAGCACAATCACAGACTCAAGGCAACCACCAGGAATATGTTTAAGTTCTTTTACGCCTGTTTTTAAACAAAAACCGGATCAAATTTTGAAAGGGATTCTATGGCACAGTTTCCTCTTCATAGCAGGAGACTCAACTCAGTGACTCAACAAGTCCGTTCCACTCTGCAATCACACAGTATACAGAGACATAAGGGAATGATTGTTACCATACAGCTTGGCATGTTTGTTATGCAGACCAGAGAATTTTATCTGCATCAGACCCAGCAACTTGTACCTGAACTAGAGCATCTCTTCTGATACAAAACTGCAAGTGCTGGAGATCCCAAAGCATTCTAAGATTACCCTCTGTCATAAAAATTGCCACCATTACTTTTCATAGATTTGTGTAGTTTGAACTATTACACGGTTCTATCAACTACTTTTAAATGAGAGACTATTCATTTTATACATATTCTGCTTACATAGGTCCTGCATTCATCCAGCCTCTTTTCTCTTTAAAGTTAAGCACCATCACAAGGTGGATATAAAACCATGCTGAATCACCCACTATGAGGTTATTCAGAGAGTAAAATCATGTCTTTACAAGTCTTCAAAGTTTTGACCAAGACGCAGGCCGGTGTTGTTTTGGAAATGCATGGTAGCATGGAAAGAATGAAAATATTTTAGCCCCAAAATACAAAGGACCCCAAGGCCTTACTACTGATAAAATCCCACCCATGACTAATACCTGAGCCTCTGATTTGCAGGTGATCTGATGCCATCTGTAGGCAGTGACAGTATATGCCTGACACTGTATCAACATATATCCACACACACTCCCCAAATGACAGGAGGAAAGAAGCCACTAAAACATATACGAAATATTCACACTATTCCTTCTATTAGTGTTCATCTAATATATTTAGTGGTTAAAATAACCTGGAGACAATAAATCTTTGAAAGCATATTCTTTTCATTATCACATGGAAACTTCACACTCAAAGGACAAAAATTTTCACTATACATGGAAGAGACGGGGTTGGATGGAACATATACTAAGAGGTTTCATTCAAAGCAGCTTCCTGACTAAAGTAATAAACTGGAAAACTATAGCCCAAGTAAGAAATGAGAGGAAAACTTTAATTTCAAGCAAGTCTACTCTGTAACAGCTCTATGGATTTGCAAGTTTCTTAATGCTCAGCCACCTCCACAGATGACATTGTTCAATCACCTTCAGGCACAGCTCAGCTGCCTGAGAAACAGACAGTTCTGTGAGAGCTTCAAATCCGCAGCTCAGCACACCCAAGCAAACACATTTCAGTTTGGTAAGTTTACTGCTGACACACTAAAGAAAACCCACTATTCAAGAAGAATTTATGACATCCGTGCAGTGGGGTGGCAGCCACGACGTGAACTGCAGTGCATCTCATCTCAGTTGCATGAACTGGAGTCCTAAGAATCAACCTGAATTTCTTCTGCTCCAGGCACAATTGCTCATAAAAATTTCTCCAGTATAACATGGCTTTCCGTGGAAACGTGTGCTAACCCACCTTGCAGATGACTGAGCAGAAAGAAAACCCTGTTGATTTACCTCAAAGATTGGATTCAGGTTCCTCTTACGACTTCTGCTTTTTTTAAAAACATTCTGGTTTTGCCCAGTTTAAAGGTAGCCATAGCAGCAAACAAATGCTTACCTCCTCATCTGCTCAGTAAGTGTCCAATTCAAACCTAAATTTGCTAAGGCAGGGCAACTTTGTGTCTGGCTACAGTGGATTAGCTCTCATATCTGTGCATTTTACAAGTGCAAACTAAATTGACCTGAAATAGATTAGAAAAGCACCCACAGATTAATTTACACTGGTTTAACTGAATCACTTTAGAACTGCACTTTTAAAGCAACCCAACCTCAGGGTAAAGCTGGTTAGTTTAAGTATAAACATTACTGGCACACTTAACGTTCTGCGTCCTTTCTGCATTCAGGATATTATTCCACAAGAGTAAGTGGAAAGCAAGTAACATACCAGTAGTTTGTCCCTGTTTAATCTCTTCAGCCGTCCTGTCTATCAGGACATAGAGAGACCACACAACGCAGGTGATGGCAATGATATGGAATGTTACAGAGCACATGATCTTCCTCCTCTCGCTGGCTGTCATCTGCAGCTTCTCCCACTGGAAAGAAACCCAGAACCAGAGCAAAAGATTAGCTGTTTATTGTAGTTATAGAGAGCATGAAAAGAGAACACTGATAAGAACAAAAACCAGGCAGAAGACCAGTTTCCTCCTAACAACTATTTTAAAAGTCAGATGGCATTTATTTTGTCAAAAAGCAAACATGTTAAATCTGTTTGCAAATACATTTACAAAGCCCCGTGGACCTGTGTTTTGACTAATTTAGTTCTCTTTTCTGTTCCACAGCTTGAGCTCCTCTGCTGGACAATACCTCCTATGAATTACTGGCTTCAGAGCCACCAAACCAACATGCACCACCTAATCTCTTCAAGGGAGACGACTGCACAGCAAAAGAGAAGATACTCTGCAAACTGCACACAAGCCCAGAGAGGAAACTCACATCTGTAGGTCACTGCTGCATTATTCTGATGACACAGCATGGGACATTTCCCACTTAAAATAGTCAGCAGTTCTGGATTTTTGAAGTGTTGTTAAAAAAAGTTAGCAGAAAATTTAATGTCCTTTTTTTTTTTTTCCCCATTGAAATTTTAAAATGGAGCATCTCCCTTTTGCCTCCACCATTACTGGAGTTATGACACATTTTGTTTCTCATCCTCTTTCCTTACTCAGTGCTTGAACAGCCCAATGCTGCAAAATAACCATAAGATGCCAAAGCAGTTTAATTCCATTTCTACCCTAAAGACAAGCACAAGCCCTATTATTTGTCCTATCCCATTCATAATCACCAGTTCCAGACTGTTTGCTCCTGACTGAAAGGACATCATATGGGTTGAAGATACAGAAGCATCTTCTTCCTGCAGCTGAACCTCTAAAAAGGCCTTTTAGATGTTTCTGAGAGGTAAAATCCTTCTTTTTATGACTTCATCCCTACCTTCTGGCATCTTGTCTGTCCCACAGATGACCTGTTCAGATATAACTAATGATGTTGAGTGACTCATTTCTGAATGTGCCCAACATTTTTTTCTCACAGGGCACAAATACTCAGAAAATGTTTCCCACTCGCTTCAGGCAGTGAGCACAATAAAAAAAACAAATTAAAAAAAAAACCAAAAAAACCCACAAACACAAAAAACCCCCCACAAACAAAAACCAAACCCACCAAAAAAACAGCCAACTGACAACCATAGCAACTGTTCTTACTTTGAATTCTCTGGAGTAATTTCTTTACTGTTCTACAGTTGGGATGTGCAGAGTATTGTCTGCACAGACTACAGAGTTGATGGTGGGCCAGTACTGCAGCTTAGAGGTTGTACACTCTGGGCAAGGGGCTACCTAGGGAATATCTGTGGTTCTTAGAAGGCAATGATTTCCCACTGTCATAAGCAGAGGACATCCTATTGACCAGGCACCCTGTAGAAACTGTACATCTCTCTAAAAAAAAAAAAAAAAAAAAAAATTTGAAATCTGCTTTATTTTGTGTTAGGAGTCACTTTTAGGACTTGGACAAGTAACAGTTTTTGAATGGCTGAAGTCCAGAATTCCCACTTCTACATGATTTAGGCTCCTCATAACTGAATTTAATGTTTCTCATTTATTCTAGTTCCACACTGAGGTTACTGCTATTAACCTCTTCCACTTCAGTAGCTACAGCAAAATTCATCTGTGCTAAGAACAGCAGTGACTTCCATCTCAGAAATCTGATGGTAAGGACAACTGAAATTGAAAGCTCAGAGGATGTGGAAGAACTGACGAAGGACACGAGCACAAAACTGACTTTATAATAAAAGTAGCATTTAAGTACCTCTACTTGAAGTCACCAGATTTATGAAAGGTACTTTTCTATAAAACAAAAACAGAGGTTCTAGCAACATGAAGTACTAAAACCTGGTCATTCACAGCCTAAGAAAAGGTGAAAATGAAAACATATTCACCAGGAAACCTTCTTCTACTTACAATGTAATATTTCCACTAAATAAGTTGGTTCCTTTAAAAAGAAGAGAAAAAAAGCTAAAGATTTTAATGAAACTACACTCAGAAAGTGTGATTTAAAGTAAGTTTAATGTGAAATACTCATAGTTTCAAGAGAACTTAAAAGCCATGTGAATCTTGGGGCTGCAAACTAAAACAGGTAACAGTAATAAAAAACTCTATATTAAAAAAATGTAGGTAACTGTAAATACTTTTGTACTCTAAAATCTGACTGTAAAGAAAAAAAATCAAGTTGCTGCATGCACACATATATGTATTTGTGTGCATATGTGTGTATATTTACGCATAGAGCTGTTGGTCTATAATAGCTAACTATCAGAGCTGGATGCAGTGGGCATTGGCTGAGTGGTGTAAGTCACTGCCTCTGGAGCCGGTTCCTCCTCTGAGGATGCCAGTTCGAATCCCGAGGAACTCGCTGTCGCCGTCCGAGTTGCTCGGCTGTGGCAAAATGAACCTCAGGAGTAAAGGGGGTGGGGCCAGGTCCGCGCACACTGTGCCTCACCTAAAAAATCCATTGCGCAGGCTTATCCCAAAATCTTCGTTGGCCAAGTCCAGCCAACAACAACAATCAGAGCTGGATTCCACTCATGTTCAATTTGCCAGGCTGAGTGCTAATTCAAATCCTTTTGTACCTATACAAAACTGACCAGGCTTACTAGAGAGCCACAAAAATGTAACAAATACATGACGAGTGTTGCACGCTCATGGGCACGGACAGCCTCTTTTCAGAGTGGATCTGTGTTTAACAAAGCATATCCCTGGGGAAGCAGGTCTCGTGCCTTACCTTTCGCAAAGGCTTCAGCTTTGTCTCCATGATGAACTCGTACTTGCACAGTTCGCAGCATCGCGTATCTGAGCTCTTGATCCATTGCTGCAGGCAGGCTTGGTGCACAAAATGAAGACTTCCAGTACAGTGACAGGGGGTAATCAAAGGGCTCTCATCATCTCCTTCACAGTGACATATCCTGAATGAGAAGCAAAGCTGCTCATTACGAGAAGAGGAAGCACAAAGGATGTGGAAGAGGCATGTAATACCTGTGATCACACATGGTTGCTCACTGAGGATACTGAGACACACATATCAAAGGAATCTGTTCAATAAAAAAGCTAAAACTAAAGAACTTCATGGCTGCACAAGCACATACACAGGCACAAAATAATTGAGCACAGACACAGATAACTAGAGAGCTGCTTTCTAACAGATGAAGCAGACACACAGAGTCTGACAGATGTTGCAGTATCCAAAAGAAAAAACACCAAGAAATGACAACATTTCATCCAGACCAATAGCACTTAATGAAAAGAGCATTTAAACAGATCAGACAGCACTTCCCAAGACAAAATATGCACAGAGAGGTACAGCTACTCATATATTATGGTGTGAAATAGAATATAAAACAAAATTCCCAAACCACTGGTGAAACAGCCCACCCCAGTATCATGAATAGTTAATTTAGCCTGGATTTTGCACAAGTGATTAATTCCAGTGCAAACTGCTAAGAGACAGATTAACACTGCTAAACTACAGCACTGAAACTAAACCCCAAAACACACCTACTCTAAATGGACTAATAGTTTTGCTTCTCCAATTCTTACTTTGCAAGAGCTGCCAAGGAAGCATAGCTCTGCAAAATTCCCCATTTTCCTCACAGCCTGTGTATACAGCAAGAACATCCAATACACTGTTATTACCAGCTGCTGACATTTGATTTCCAGATTCAATTTATACACAACCCTTTGATTGCATCAAGCATTGTGAAGTCCTTCTAAACATGTGGAAGAGGTCATGAATTGAAAGGGGGATAGTGAGGAGCTCAGGGAATGAATACAAGTTACTAAGCATATGTGAAGTGCATCCTGGCATGCTGCCATCCCTGTCTCATTACTGAAATCTCTTACTGATGTGTAGCATCTTGCTTCTTGCAACCTTGCTGATAGCTGGCAAGTGGAAATGAAGAAGTGGGTGTGTTACAACAGCATCTTGTTGATGACAAACCAGTAGTGAACTAGATTTTAGTGGTAATGAGTGGGGAAATAAAATAGTATTGGCAAACTTTAGAAAGTGCTGTCAGGGAGTAGAAAGACTAGGATAGTGAATGGTAGATAGAGGGATTGGACCTTTGCTCCTATATGTGATGACTCCTGCTCCTCAGCCACATTGTGGAGGTGGCATGTGGCAGACCTGCAGAAAAGTCTCCATGAAGACAGTCCCAGTCTTTCTGTTCACACCACCTGTGCACATGGCTAACCCTCTGTGGTTGGAACAAGGACACCCATCCTTTCTGGGCCTCACATTATGGGCATCACACTGCCACTAACAGCCAGTGCTCAGATCCCTCTTTTGGCCAAGGCTCCTTCAAAAATAAGAAGTGTGGTGGGATACAAACTGAGGAGAAAAAAAATATTAAGCTACAGTGACCTGAACTCAGAAGCAATTTTCAAGCAGTCTGTTTTCCTCCTGATTCCCACTCTCTGACCAAACCAGCAGTGGCTGTCAGGACAGCACATTGCTCATTTAAAGCTAAGACATGTTCATCTTGGTCTTTATTCATAGCTGAATCTCTCATAATCCCAGTTTGGGCAATGATAAGAATATCATCTCAGAATCCCAAACCTGCAACAAATTGTAAGAGAATTTATTTGACTCCAAAGGCAATTATTTTGCTTAGTAGCCTTGTTAAGTGCATCAGAGAAGTGCAAGACAGCAGAGGAAAGGCTGCATGCTTCAAATCACATATACTATAGCAAGGGTGAAAGAAGAGACAGAAACAGTACAAAGGCAAGGGAAAGCAGAATGATGACCACTGCACATGGGAGGGTTCAAAGGTAGGTGGTTCTCCAGTAGACCAACCTGCAGGTATCCCCCGATGTGGACACAGGGGAGAGAGGGGGGAATTTTTCTGAGAGGGGGGAAGGGCAGTCAAGGTCACTGTCCTTCTCAACTGAACAGAGTGGCGCCCGCTGCTCTTTTGTTTTCAGTTTCACTGAGGTGCTGTCCTCAAAGACGTCATCATCTCCCATATCATCAGAGCAGAAGTCCGTGCTTTCCACCAGCATGCTAGAGGATTTCTCAGCTTGGAAGTGACTGGAATAGCTCTCCAGTTCATGAAATTTATGCAGGCTGCTGATGCTGGAGGTGTGGGAGAAGGAAAACAGGTAACGCAACAGTTTTTTGCTCCTTGAGGTGTCATGGTCCACTTTGTCCTCCAGCAAGGGGATATGCACAGCACTGTGGTTCTCTGCTCCTCCCGATGCACTTGAATAGTTGGAAAGGGAAGGGATATAGGAGTGCTTAGAATTGCTAAAAGAAAGAGGCCTGAGATTCAGCGGTTTCCTCTCTTTAAGATGAAATTTGTTAATCCTTAGACACTGCTCTTGGGTCGGGGTCAATTTGCCTTCTGAGCGTGTTCGCTCCACATAGTCAAAGCACTCAGTGGTGCTCTGCGCCTTCTGGTCCACGTCATTCAGGGACTTGGAGAATTTCAGGGTGCGGGTGGACTTTACATACTTAGCAGATCTGAGTGCCTGGCCCCGATCCTGCCCACGGGAGTTTCTCTTTGCTGCATGTAACGTGTCCTGACAGATTACTGTCACTGTGACCCCTTGTGTCAGAGGGCTCTGGCAGTGCGGATTTTTCAAGACAACAGCAGACTGCACTGGACTGTGATGACAACACTCAGAAAACACTGCACTGGAACTGCATGCAGAACAGTGGAATAAAAGCACAGAAAGTAAAAAACAATTACAAAAGAGAACACATAATTAAAAGTGAAGAAATGAGAATTACAGCTAGTGTGGCAATGGCAAACATAGCGGGGCCAGTCAGTAGGATTCAACGAAGCAGTGTTAGACAGCAGTTGAGTCAAACAAATGGGATGCTTCGTTTGGGGAACCCCACGTTGCTTACTTCCCTGTAAACATGCTTTTTGAGTTTTGTTTTTCCTTAATTTGAACCTTGCACGAGCCTCACTGTAGCCATGCAAATGACACACTTTACCTGCAGATGTCCTGGTTGGATGGTGTAACAGAAGTCCGAGAGAAGCTATGAGGGGCAGAGATAGAGGTTGGACTTCCAGCCTGCAGTGAAATGAAAACAAACAAAAACAAAAAAAAAAATTCCACATCACAAGTCAGTATGCACAGCAATCACCTTCAGGGTGAAACAACAGCATATGGAGTCAGATATCCTCTACAGCAGATATTCCAGGGCTAGTTGCAAGAAAGTGGCGTTACTGCTGAATGCGAGAAAGGGAGGTCGCACAGTTTTATTCTTGGAAAAGTACAGATCAGAACAGAAACATTTCACCCCAAGGTCAAATGCGGACATCTCTGGAGTGGAACCTGCCAGATGTCAAACACTGCACAGAACAATAGTTCAGGAAATGAGTAATGCTATGGTAATTAGAATAATTAGACGAAAGTGTGGATATAGACTAGTTGGAATTTAGCTACCATCTAATAGCTAATCCTTCCTCTTCTAATGATGACAAGAAATTAGAGGCTTGGAGTTTTCTTCACAAGACAGAACCATCAGTAATTCGGTAACTCAAACACTACTTGAGGACTTATATTCTGTACTAGCATATGCACATGAGCACCATCTGCCAAGCCAGACCATTACCTTTATCCTGGAAGCAAGCTATGGTTCTTTACATTTTACACCCCCTGCATCTACATGCACTGTACGATAAGGATCCTGATCTTACAGTGAGTGAATTCAGGTGTTGAAAATTTGGTATCTATTTGATGGTTAACCTCTCCTAAAAGCAGGTACATCTCTGATTTAAAATCCTATCTTTTAAAAAGTGTTTGCACAGTAATTACTTTTGTTTTCTACTGAAAGTTGGACAATGTAGTGAAAGATGTGACAATCTGTGAAAGATGTGAAATCTGCTGACAATGTTTCATTATGCAAATGAAAATTAATAAAACTTAAATAACAAATTAGTCAAAAAGATGTATTTAGGAATCTTCTAAAAACAAAATACTGAACCAGTAAAACAGTATGTTGCATTCTGCCATGGAAACAGATATATATTGTTGGAACTGAAGTCATAAATCAATTAATAAATTTGTCTCAGGTTTTGTTATGATCAAATCACAGAAAGTAACCTGCTTAGAATGAATCCAGTCTCTTAACTCCATGTTTTCTAAAAAAAGACAGCAGAATATATGACACGACAGTTTAATAGCAGATTACTAGATTCAATAATCCAAAATTTCCCTTCCAAAACTATGTTACTGGTTTTGTGATTCAATCGCCTGGTACCAAGACAGTATCAAAGTCTCACCACTAGGGAAATCCAAAGCCTGGGACAAACAAGAAATTCTGGAATTGCATTTCAAGTTTATTATTCTGTTTCTAGATGCCAGCACTCTTCAGGACAGCTTGCAAAAATCCCACATCTGAAGCACATTTCCTTTTCCCCCTATCTTTCTGCTTCAGAACAGAAGGTCGTTTTCTCCATTATCATACATAATGAAAATGCAACCAAAATATAAACAGAAATTAACACACTTGGTTAGGTACCACAAAGAGGAACAACAAATCACTGGAGGAAGTTATGCCCCCCCCCCGTTTAAGCTAACGCAAGCTGTGGCTACCACCATTAGCCATGGTCCAGTGAGCCTCCAATCAGGCTGTTCTCCTTTCATTCCCTGCTTTTTGCTCATGCAACTATTTACAGAGCTGCACTGCAACTTAGAGTAGGATAGCTGGATGAGGTAAAACTAACTTTAATGCCAGCCACTTCCCTAGCCAGAGCTACCAGAGGAGCATCAGTCAGTGAGAACAATCAATCTCTAACAGCGCGGCAGAACTCCCTGACAAGAGCATAGTAGAATGCAAGCTGCTGCCAAAAACCTAAGTAGAAAGATCTGCCAGTTCTGGAAGCAGGGTTACATGCAGTTGATGCTGGCCAGTCCACTCAGCTCACCTGGGTTTACTGACTCAGACACAGGTGCCACAGAAAAGAAGAAACATGGGCAGCCTTGAGCCAGAAGAGGGCAAAGATGATGCAGTGATGGGTGAACTAAACAGTAGGGTGGGTCCAGCTAGCTTGGAGCTCCGATGTTGCTCTCACATACAGCTGAGCTCTGAAGAGGCTGGGAAAATAAGCAATGAAAGCCCTCTCCACTCTGTAGTTTCTGGCACACATACCACCCTTACTGCCCCAGCAGCAGCCTTGGAGCTATGTGCTAGTGAGTTACTCTGTACAGCCTGCCTGGTTGCCTAAAATAGCTCAGGACTGAAGGTCAATAGTTCGTTACCTGTGCATATTGACATTCCTATCTAATGCAATTCAGTGAGGTCACAGCATGGCCTTCTGCACTGGTGCTTGGACAATCACAGCAATTCTGAAGATAACAATTCCTGGAAGCCTACAGCTCTCTGGAGGGCTGCCAGCAGGAACATACACATTTTTGTTTGTGCATGTGTGTGTGTATATATATACACACACACACACACATAATACAAACAAAATACTATGCTGCCATAGCCGGTTGTTGTCATTCTGCCCCCATTTCATGAACAGTGTTATCGGTTGGTGAGAGAACTCAGCCATGACCACTTGTGATTACATGCTACACACCAAAAATCAAAAACACCACCCTATCTAAGAAAATGAAGTCATCTTTGAAGGGAGCCATAGTGAACATGCCAACAGCTTCAGAATATTTTAAGATAACCTGCTTATCTGAGATGGTACTTCTGGGGATAGTCGTTGTTGTCCCACTCTGGGCTGTACTTCTGTACTAGCAATTATTATACAATTTTAAAGAACAGGGCCTGCCATATTCTAAAAAAAAGTAAAAATGTAAAAAATTAGAAACAATTTAACTCTTGTTAAAAAATTCAGCCTCAAGTGGTTGAAAATCTAAAGTAAGGAAAGAAAGTTTTTCATCTGCACCTGCACATTTTGTCATTCCTAGGTGCCACATGAATAGGAACAATACTGTGACTCTACTATTTGTGCTGCAAAAACATCTAGAAGTCTCAGCTAAGGATCTGGAAGTAACATATTAAGCACTATCCAAATCTAATAATAGAGAACACCTCTCATTTGGACAGACAGAGTTAGAAAAATGAAGCACAATTTTAAGCTTTTTAATCAGAAGGAAAAGCAGCACAAGGACCATCAGGAACATACAAATTTAGCAGTAAAGTAAGGAGCCAAACACTCCACAATCCATATTTCAATATGGTATTTTGATTATGGACTTCCCTTTATTTTACATGCTATTGGCAAAGAGCTATTTTGTGTTTATCACACAGACCCTACTTAAATGTATTAAGAAAGCAAACCTGCTGCTAGACAAGGACATGGTAGGCACTTATTCTGCATGGTGCATCTCCAGAGGCAGCAAAAGCCCCAGGCTCTGCTCCTCCCTTAGTTTACACTTACAGAAACCAAGACCCACTACCCTATACCTATTCCTTTGGCAGGATCTTGGTATAGACAGTGACCTAGAAATGAAAACAGCAGTGATGGGGGGCCTTGTGAAAAAAGGCACCAAGGTGTTCCATAGCTAACCTTGCTACTGTTCCACTAGCGAACAGACATCTGTGAAGAGACTCAGGGAACCTGGCTCTGTCTATGCCAATCCTGCCCCCATTTACCTGCCCTCCCTTTGGCAAATGGAAATCTAAAGGAGGGTTCTGGCAGGAACCTTCTCTATAGATTGCAGGGCTGCAGACACTAGAGAAAGAAGGTTATCTATCCCTTTAAAATCTATGCAAGTGTCATACAACCTGCCTACAGCACAGAATTAATGTTGAATAAACCCAGTAACAACTCCACAGGTTACGCAGGGGGAAGAGGAAATTAAAAAATACATACGGCCCTTTTTCTTTAACATCTCCCTCAAAATACCTTGAATGGACGGAGGGCACAAAAGAGGAAACTCCTGCAAGTTCCCCCTTCATAATGTGTCCTCATATGTATATGAAATTAAGAATCCAGCCCCAGGAGAAGGGATTTATCACAGCACAGGGAGACTATCACACTCCTTATGAACATGACTGTGCTGTGTCCCAGCACAAGATTACTTGCTCTTATGCTTGGGGAAAAGAGTATACCTTCATCTTCACACAATACAATTTTTCCTGTCTTTTCCTTTCCCCAGTACCTCAGTGGAAGGATTAAAAAAAATTTTTTTTAAGCAATTTCTCTTTCCCTACCCCCAGGGTCACATACCTGAACAGAACACCTCTGAGCAGCAGTTCTTTTCAGTAAGCCTTGGTGATCTGATAGACTACAGGACAGCTAAGCTCTGTGACTGAAAATCTGGACTGCTTTTCCATGGACAAATGCTCACTGAATCCATCAAAGCTTCAGGCACAGTAGACACGTGTATTCATATGCATTTCTAAATCTGTTCCAAGCTGATGAACAGCCTAAATGGATTTTAAATTTCATAGCAAGCTTAGGCTACCACTTTGGGTCTGCACTCACGGTTGTTCAGCCTAAGAATAATCTAATACTTTATGGCATGCTTCTGCTCAAAAGATAAAATATAGAGGTCTTCAGAAAAGACAAAGCATTTACATTTTTTAAGGAGTGAACTTTCAAGTCCTTTACTGTGATTTCAGTATAAGCATTTTCAAAATTTACCCCTTGGAGGGCCATGAAAACAAGCCTACAAAGTGCTTCCCCATTACAGCTGTAAAATCAGCACTTCAGAGCAATCGGATGATAGGGACAGCACACAGATGACCTGAAGATATTTCTATACATCACATTATCAATTCCAGGATATATCAAATACTTTGAAGCTAAACAATACCACTAATTTGAGAATAACTGTTTACAGACCAGCTTGCTCAGCGACCTAATTTCATCTGCGTTTAAGCACAATTCCTTTCTCTAAAAGCAGAGGGCATGAATTACCACTACTGTGAAAATCCCTTTTTGAGCTTCTCCCAGTGACTAGCTGTGTTTTAGGGTCAATTTTGTCTATATTTAGAGGACAAAGCTTCCATAAAATTTAATTATTTCTCTACGTGGCTTGTATGATGAAGACAGTTTGCAGCAATCAGTGGCTTCTTGGCAAATATGCTGGCTTAGAGTAAATAGCTGAGATGTGGTTCTGGGCTGTATTCCCCTGTGCCAATTTGGGGCTGTTTCAACGAGCATCATCTACTTGAACACGGCAGGTTAGGAACTGGGCTGTGTTTAAGTCCCCTGACTAAATCAATTTAAGCTGCCCTCAACATTTTTTATTTTTTTTATTTTTTTTTTAAATTTCAAAACGAACATAAAATATTCCAGAAATTCAAACAATCCACGTGGAGCATATTTAGAAGGAGTGTTTGAAATGTATACACCAAAAAAAGCAAAGAAGTGCCTGGAGGAATGCCACACCCCCCAGCGTGCAACATACTGCACAAAATCTCATGGCACCATATGAAAATCCTCCTACATCTTTTTCCCTGTTCCTTCTTCTGCTGTTTCTGGCCTCCATCCCTAGTCAAGTATCCAGGTGATTGGTTTTTCTTGACCTAGCCACACGTTCTAGCATCTCTTCTGCCTCTCCTAGCATCTGCCTCTTGGAGAACCGCCTTTTTACCCCTTTCTCCTCAGAGGCAGCTCCACCTGGCCCTGACACTGGGAGTTTATATTTGGGAGAGGTCCTGTTAACTCTGCAGCTGATTTCATTTTCAGTGGCACCATCTGTCTGCCTCACTCCTTGATCACTTTTCGCCCTAGGGCACTGCCTTGCTTGGTCACAGCGAGTAACAAAGCATCCTCTTTTAGCTAAAGGCTAAGTTCTGACTCAATCCTTTCCACTCAGCTTGCACTGTGCAACTGAGAGCAGTGGAAAGATACCCAGTAACAATCACAGTGGGTTCATAATGACATACCAGAACCAGAAAAGCTTTGAATCAAGTGTCAGTGCCAAGCATTTGTAGAAGCTTTGCCAGGTTGCTATGCTGTAAGCTAGATTTGAGTGGAAAAACAATGGCTGAAACAGTCATTCCCAGGAAGCATCATCATTATTTCTGTACACACACACACACATATGCACATCTACATATCTGGAAATGCAGTATGTAATTGATTTAACTCAATTTTGGTTAACAAGCTCCTCTTAAAATGGTGTAGTATCAACAAGTTCTGTAGATTTCAGACAAGGTTACACAGGCAACTAAGCATTTCTGAACTTATTCATTTCCATGTATTCAATCTGTTTTATTGGCCAGGTTGTTACACTGCTCTAAACAATAAAAAAAAGGACTAATTCCTATTAAATCTCAGAACTGAAGAAAAATTTCCCATGTACTTAACTTTCCATTCAGCATCTCACTCTTCTAATCTTTCCTGATTTGCCATACAAATTGCTTGAAACAGCCAAACCACGTGTAGACCACAAAATAATTTTTGCATCTTAGTACTGAACTGCCTTGGATTCATGAGGCAGTGTTCCGATGTAGAAGGCAAATCAGGGCTGTATTCAAAGACGGGACTTCCACTCTCTGCCCTTGTTCAAACTTGTCTCCAGAGTGGAGCAGGTGCATACAATGGATCAGGCACAGAGGCAACAGAGGAGCAGTAAGAACATCAGCACCTCTGAGAAGCTCATTTGCAAACAAAGTCTCCCCCATTAACCTGGCAAAGTTGACTTCTGATCCCCTTGAGAACTTCAGCTTTGGCAACACACAGCAATTGTGTTGAATGTTTCAGTGCTTCAAGACGAATGAAAATACTGATGTCTCACTTGCCAGCACTACCAGGGAGAACTTTGCCAGAGTGCAAAGTCCTTCCCACTGCCACACTACCAGTCCTTGATGAATTAAGAATGAACTGTGCAGATTTGCATGAGTACCAAACTGCTGCTGCCAAAAGGCTTGTGCTGATTTCATACACTCTGGGAAAAGTACGATGACACAATGGCAAAACTACTATTTCTGCTGAACAAAATCTGAAAATCCAATTAACTATTCCTAAGAAGGGAAGAGCCAGAGCAAGAAGGAACAGGCATAGTCCCATTTTAGAAAAGTTCAGATGAGAAATTATACTCACACAGTATTTATTTCAAAACCCTTTATGTGAACGCACATTTTCTGATGCCAAATGAAAACCACAATTCTGCATCAGTCCATGATAACACCACCTTCAGCTTGGTCAATACCTTGTGCACTGGACAGTTGCCCTGCTCATTATTTAGGACATCCAGTAATCCTGTCTTTTGACTCCAAAGTTAAAGTTGTCTGTGCTCGCATAAACCATAAATTAAGTGCAGAAAATGTTTCCTGTGCTGGAGATAGTCATGAATAGATCCGTAAGTACCCAGAGCACAAAAAGAGGACTTGAGCATGTCACAACCATTATGACTTGTCCTTTCACTAAAAAGTCACTATCATCAGTGACACGAACTGTGGCAATGAAGGGTTGAAGCTTATACATGACATGAAAAACACTGGTCAACCAGCACAGCCTTGCTTGCACGAAGGCTTTAAGCAATTGTACTTGTTTAAAAAAAAAAAAAAGTTGTCAGGCTTGCAGTTAAATAAAAGTCTTATTTGCAACGCAGAATTAGGAGCAGGGTATGTTTTGCAATAATTATCTTGGGCAGAAGTTACTTTATTCCTAATGCCATAACAAAGAAATTGTGGCTTTGATTTACTATACTGAAGTGTGACTAGAAAGGGTCAAGCATCTCTTACATGAACTGTAAAAGCAAACATTTAAAAATACTTACATAGTCATGTCCTGTTAATAATTTCAAGGCACTAAAAATAATTCAGTGTTGAAGTAACAATAAAATAATATTTAATCCCTATAAATCCTATATATGTTACGGGATGCACAGCTATACATACCTTATGTAAGTTTATCTTATAAAGCAACATACTTGAGTGATATTTTGAAGCCATTTTCCCTCCAAGATAAGATCTCAGGCATCTATCTTGCCCCTAACCAAGCTAAGGAGGCTGACAGGGTGAAAGAGAAAACCTACTGTAGCTTCCATTTCATCTGACCTGTAAAGAGTCTACAAAAGACTAGAAGTTCTAATGTTTCAGGACTGACCATCAATGACAGACAGGCATAAACCCCATTTTTTTCTGGTCACATTGTCACATATATCACCCCAGGTTTGAAATGAAAGAAATCCCAGTATCTCCAAGTTTATCAATGACTGAGTTATATCAAAGAACATACCTTTGAGATGTTACTAGAACGGCTCATGGAATGCCCCAAAGACTTCTCATTCTGAAAGAGGAAGAACAGAATCACTGTCGCAACAAGTCGCAGTTAAGAAAACATTTTAAACTTGGCATTAGAAACCAAATTCCATATAGAAAGTCTTACAGCATTGGCTTTTAAGGATGTTGCTTCTATTGACATCAGCCTTGATTTATGATAATCACTAAATCACTTTGTTTGCTTAACAAGATATATCACATAGGCAAGACAAACTGAGAAATACTAAAACAATTATTTCTTCTCTCTGTGAATACCATAAAGTCCTTTCCTCAGATGGCATCTATTTTGGAAAAGATATTCTTAGTGTCATGAAGACCTACTTCACCTACATTTAAAAGGCAAACATGCAACCACTAAAACTGAAAGCTCTTGTTTAAAAAAAAAAACAAAACCAAACCAAAGTACCAGTGTTGACTGGAAAAAAAATCTGAATAACCACATGCATGTCACTTCAGGAGAAAAAGCAGAATTATTGAGGAAGTTCCTATCTACTACAGAACTCAGAATTAAACTGGAAATATCATACAAAATAGAAACACAGAAGCTGCAATTCCCAAAACTGGAATCAGTGATGACTGTATCTACTACTCACTTTTGAGTGTGCAGACCCTGACTGATAAGGATGAAAACCTTATCTCCTATGAAAATAACTGGAGGTTTCACAAAGATATATAATTCTTTAAGGATACTCAGTTTCTGAACATCATTTTCCAGAAGTGTAACTGGACACAATTGTTCAACTGGGAAATGCCTAGAAATTGCTCTGGAAAAACTTTTCTAAATAAAATCTAACAAAAAAAAAATTTTTTTCTTAAACATATATATTAGTGCAAGTTATAAAATTTGATTACAGAACAGTACTTACATTCCACTATGTTTGTGAAGCAGGAATGCAATTAGTTGGAGATTTAATCCCTCTGAAAAAAGGGCAAACTTACTACTTCCTCCTATGCGCTCTATGCTAGGTAAGAGTTTCTGGAAGTGCATCTTTTTGTCAGGGATTTTAAGAAACAAACTCTTCATCTCTATTCCTGAAAAGAATTTAACCTAACAGAAACAGTTTGAGTGAGAGCACCCTCTTCCAGTTCTTCTTGGCACTGACAGATCAGACAGAGCTTGAGATCAGAAGTCCTGCATATACAAGAAATAGAGACAGAAAAAATTCCCTGCCACTCTACTGCTGTTACTCCTAGATCAGCTTGGGAATAACACACTGGTCTCAGACCTCTTGCCTATGGTTTGCTACAATTCTAGCGACCCTTCAGTGAATAAAGCCCACATGAAGTCAGTTTGGCAGGCTGGGCACTCAGAGCTCAGACCCATACTTTGAGATCCCTGTGCTCCCAGATACGTCTGCCTACAGTGCATCCTCAAAGCAACTTCAAAGCTTTGTCATGAGAAAAGAGAAGGCAAGGCATAAAACTTCAGCATGTGCTTACAAAAACAGGGTGTTCCTTCCTTACAGTGCCAGTTCCCTCTCAACACAGTTCAGGGCACTACACCAATTGACAGATAAGAGTTTCATTTCCTTCCTTAAAAACATGAGGAAGCAAATACAGTGTTCTGAAATCCTCTGTATGTAGGAGTCTGAGTATCCAGAGGAGAGTAAAATAATGTTTCAAAGGAACAAGAGGAGAAGAGACCAGGGAACACCACATGCTAGGTTTGACTGATGGCCAAAATAAAAATCAGCAAGGATCAGTTTGAGGTCTGGAATAGCTGCAGTCCAAATCTGAATGCCAGATTTGTACCCTGCAGGGCTGAGTCTGGTTTTCAAGATGACTAAGAGCTTTTGTTACCTAGATAACAGCATTCATGGAACAGAAATGAACACAAAGACCCCCAAAAACAATGACATAATGCTTATGTGAAGACTAATGTTGGACAGAACACTACTGTCAGAACCCATACAGCTAAGAACCAGCTCCAATCATAAGGGAAAGATCTAGCTGATTTCATCAAAGGCAATGTAACTATAGCAACAGGGAAAAAAAAGTTCATTGAAGCTACCAAAAACAGGAGAAAGAAAAAAGGGGGCAGGAATACGTTCTCAGGCTATGACGAAGAGACCTACACAAGCTGGCAAGCACAATTACTTGTCACTGCATTTGTGTGAGATGTGGGGGAAGCAGGCTACGCTTGGCCTTCCAGGGATGCGTGGGAGGTAAAGAGCAAGGCTATGTGGGACAAGGAAAAACGATAGTGAAGAGTGGGACTTGTGGGCAAGAAATCTCCCTGAAGCAACACGTACAGCTCCACACAGATGACCATTTTAAAACAAAAAAGCAGTGTTGAAAAATATTCCCTTAAGGGCTACAGAGTGCATGCACACCTATATTTAGGTATCTGTGATATTCCTAATGGACTCCCAGGCACCTAAGTGCTTTTTAACAGCTCTATTTCTTTACCACACAAAGCTGGTACATCCACATAACAGCAACAGGAAATTCACTATAGCCCTAGCCCAGGTCAGCCAAAATATGTACTCTGTAAGAGCTACTTACCCCAACATGGAGGAAAAGCACCAACTCAGCTGTATTTTCAAGGAATGACAACTGCTCCAATAGCCACTACCAGAAACAACACAGACTTGCAAATAATATGCAGTTTTCAGTCTGGTTGACCTGTCAAATACTAAGCAGCCACATCACCCAGATTAAACTGCGTCAGACCTCGGACATCAACTGACCCTGCCTTACCCTTTCATCGAATCAAGCACATTTTTTGAAATATCTCATAGTTTACATACATAGAGACTTTAAAATGTGTTGGGCTGAAAAACTGAGATAAACAATTGAATTTTGCAGAGCAATAGAAATTTCCAGTTCACTGGGACCACTCAAGCAGCATTCCAGCTGAAGGAATGTACTGTACTTTCTTGCCAGCTTCTGCAAAGGACTAAAAAAATTCTTTTTTTTAAATCATTAAACAGCAACAGAAACACATCTAAGTAATACAGCTGATGAAGTCTAGCTGTGCTCTTTAATTACCTTCTACAAATAATAGACATCTGCCCTTCAGGACAAAGCACTGCAGAAGCCATTGAATAGAGCCAGCACTTGCTGGTGTTTCCCATGCTGCAATACATTAAGATGCCCTATGTTTTTCAGTCATTAAGATAGAAAAGAGCTATAAAGCCATGGAAGTAGCTCCTGAAACAGGTAGATTTTAATAGCAGGAACAACTAAGTGAGGAACAGAAATAACAGATAAGTAAAAATTATTTTAAAGGCAAACAAAAGATTACTTTTCACACTGTATCCATATCAGTGCATTCATCCTAGGATCTTTTACCAATTATTCAAAAATTAACACTGACATGAGAGTGGCAAGGCTAACCTTCTATTATGATACTATCACTATCCAACAAATAAAAATCTTCAGCAACTATTTCTAATATGTTCCCACTGCACAGAAAGACATATTCCAGTCTGGTAATTACAGCTCCAAACAAGCTCTCCTTCCCTCTTGCAAAAGCATGAGTCTTTGCACTTGAATGAAAGGTCAAGACAAATGCAACATCTGCTGGCATGGACCATACAATTACCACCAGTTAAAGGAAGTGTCACTCTATTTTGGCAGTTCAGTCTTTCCATATGGGATCATGGGAATCCTGCCTTTCAGAATCATCCTACTCAACTAGAACCTCCTGACAGGCACTAAATAAAGCAAGACACAAAACCAATAAAAAACCCCACCTAGATAGGAAAAAATTACAAGTGCAACTTGTCACTGCGCCATAGCCATTCACTGCCAGTTGCTGCTCTGAAGTTCTCATCAGACCCTGGCTCTAGGGAAATGACTGAAAACCAGAAAAATTGCTACCCATTCCTACAGTGACATAATACTCTAACCTTTGGATGCACGCACTTGCAATTGCCAGAGTTGAGTGACAATGTTGCCTCTTCCATTCACCAGTTACTTCAGCACACATTTGCTTTCCTGCAGGGCTCTTCACCTTGCCTTCTCCATCTTGCTGGCTCATTTTTCCTTTCAGCCATCATTTCTTGGTTACTCTTGCATGACATCTCTTCCTTTTCAGTAGAGAGATCTAGAAGCTGGTACCTCCCCTTCTGTCCTTCCTTTTATCTCAGTCTTCCATATATTCACCACCTCAGGTTATTTTGCCCTTGCTTCCCTACCATAACATACTCATTTTCCAATAAGCACAACAGCTACATAACTCACATAGCCAAAATCAGAAGCCTTATCAGCCTCAACAGATCAGTTCCTACCACCTGAGCCAGAGCAGCCACAGCTGCTCTTGTGCACTTATAACACCAATGTATCTTGCTGATCTTCCTCCAAACTTGGCTGCAGATTCAATGCAGCCTCAGCAAGCAGACACCCTAAAGAAATACAACACACACACCATTGCCAGGATGGAAGTAAAAAATACATCAGTAAAATGATTCCCCCCCCCNGTTTCCAGTCATTAAGGCAGGTAAAGGACAATAGAGGAAGTAGTTTCATAGCTTGTGCAGCCTGGCTACATCACTGACTACCTGGGTTTAGACCAAAATAAGGTTAATGCTAATCCCATCTTCATCTCTGCTCACAGACCTGCAAAACAGACTGTAGGTCAGAACCCAATGAATTAGCGTGATGGCTTTTATTCTCTTTCCATATGGAAAAAGAAGACAGAGGGCACCAGAGGACAGTCCTCCTCTGTCCTCAAGACACCAATAGCTATGTGTAAACGCAGCACAGGCTTTTGTCCTGAAGTCTTAGTTCTTTAACACACCAGTGACCTGACAGGGCACTCCATTCTCTATTTTGCAACACTACTTTTATATTACGCTATCTTACATGATAACACATGTTAAGAGTGCCATGTAATGATAGTCATTCTCCAACTGAAATCTCACTAACAAAGAGCAGAGACCTTGTTTTGAGGATGGTGCTACAGCAGTGCCCCAGACACAGATCCCTAGAAGGCAAGTATTAATGTCACAGCCTAAGAAGAAACACAGTTAAACAAGCCAAGTCTGACCAGCTAGAGCACTACAAACTTGTGGTTTTAAAGTGGACTCTGTATTTTAATCTCATTTTGTGCATTACAATTGCATTTTATAATGACAGATTATGCAGATTAAGATACTACATCAGCACCTGTAGCAAAATCACTTACTGTTATCAGTGAGTGTCATGGGTACTATTTCAACAGTCTTCTGGATAAACAGCTGCTTTCTTTAATAAAAAACTTTGCAGGAGAGAATGAGTAAGTAATAATTGCTCCCATTCATATAACAATTCTCATTCTTTGATCTGATGAGAATTACAGAATGGGACACAGAATGGCATTGCTTGAAATGGTGAAGTGCTGAAGAACTGAGTAGCTGAATGATCCCTACATGGCAAAGTAACAAGTCAGAAATGAAACTCAGTTCTTCCATCCAGTCCCACAACTTGAGCATTGTTGTTCTACCAACGTGCAGTTGTACACACCCAGATACTGTTTCAGGTTTCATCACTGTATCAAGTTTCCTAACAACTTCTTCCCAGAATTTCTGCAAATCTTGCACTGCAACCCTATACATGAACAGCAGATATTAAAAAGAGGGGAGAGGAGTTGTTCCTGACAATACTGGCAGTTGTACTTAATTGCCTCAAGAGAATAGAATGAGAGGAAAGAAATGGGAGAATGGTTTGTAATTATTTCTTTCATTTCTCAAAACCAACGGATTGTTAAATTACAAATGCTTTGTCAGCACTGGATCTTGTGACTGACGGAACTCAACATTTAATTACTTGCGTAGGTATTGGTATTTTGCATCATATCAACTGAATATGGACTTTATTTCTTTGGCAGTCAGCAGGTAATTGTGGAAGACCAATAAATATTATTAAGGTTCATCAATGATTTTTGTATGCAGCTAGAAGAGCAATGAAAGGAAGAATAACTCCATCTAATCAAAGAACACTAATGGCATCTATGCTTTGCATCTCTGCTCTTGTGCAGTATTAATTCCTGGACACTTGAAACCAAGGGGGTGATGGAAATCACACCACTTCTATCCTTTTTTGTCTCTCTGAAGACACAGTATAAATACTGATATAGGAATCCAAGCCATGACCCTTTCATTTAGTCCAGTATCTTCTATTCTTGGATAATCCCACTTGACTCTTTGGGACCAGCAATCCATGAATAAGTGCAGAAAGCCAATATAAGATTTCAGATCTATCACAGTGGAAAATATGAACAAGTTCACTGTGCATTACTCAGACAGCTCTCTAACTTGTTTATTCACGTTCACATCAAGCTGCTTCACATAGTGGGAGACAAACTCTTAAAAACAACCCGAAGGCAAAAAATAAGGCTGCAAGTAAAACAGGAGAATTAACAAGTTTTATTCCAGGTGCTGAACTTACAGCTGTGCTTGAAAAGATCAGCAACAGAAATAAAATCACGAGATCATATGGTTTAGAAAAAATGACCAACAAAAGGAAAAGACAACAAGATCAAATAGCTTCCATTGCAAAACTTAAGGAACTTAGGAATTCAAAGAACAGGCTGGGCCCTTGGAGGCTAACAGATCGCAAACAAGAAATATAGCTGAGAGAAAAGTCAAAGAACAAAACAAGCAGTACAGCAGAACGTCGAAGCTAAATCAGATTCTTTTGCACCACAGTGTAGTCAGAAACACAATGCACTCCATCTACAGCTTGCCTTCTGAACAGCCCTTAGAACTTTCATGGATATGAACAATACTACAAAAACTTCACAGGCACACAGGTCCCTACATAATCTAGATATGGTCCTTACCCATTGCGCATTACTGTGCTCAGCCTTGCCTGTTTGGTCCTAGGACTACATAAGATACAATGACTAGAGTCCAGCCATACACTGCAAAGGTTAAGAGAGCATTCTCTTCAAGAAGGCCCTTTTCTCCATGGCTTTGTTCTTCAGACTTCATTCAAAACACCATTTTTCTTTTTTTTGCAGTGCTTTGCTTTACTTTCAAAGACTGAAAAACATGCAACTGATTATGGATAACCTGCATCCCCAGCCCTGCCCCAGCTTGTGTTGCAGGTGTGGCTGCAGTGCCACGTTTGTGTCATTCGGTGGCAGAGAGGAAAAGGCGAGGTCTTCCCCTGGTGCTCTGACCCACGTGGGCTCCCAGGATTGCTCTACAACCTGACGTTATTGCTTTTCTGTTTGCTGGTTTTTTTCTTTAATGTTAATCTGAAATGGGTGGCGGGCGTTGGCTGAATGGTGTAAGCCGCCGCCTGTGGAGCCGGCTCCTCCTCTGAGGACGTCAGTTTGAATCCTGGAGGAACTCGCTGTCGCCATCCGAGCTGCTCGGCCGTGGCAAAATGAACCTCAGGAGTAAAGGGGGTGGGGCCAGTTCCGTGCACACTGTGCCTCACCTACAAAATCCACTGCACAGGCTTATCTCAAAATCTTTGTTCATGAAGTCTAGCCAACAGCATCCCCAGCTGCCATTTCAAAATGGATGTAGGATGTCCATCTTCCTTCTTTAACTTTTTGACTTAGAAGACGATATAAAAGCTTTCCTCTTGATGACCTAAGGCTGCCTCACCTGAAGAGCAAAATTTTATTTCTGTACAAGACCAGTCTGGTACACTTCACCAAAATTATATTAATTGGCACACTTCCTACATTCACATGCCACGTGCCCAATTTCTGACAAAGAAAGTCAATTGCAAAGTTTGGCACCCAGCATGTTTTACGGATGTTCTTATATTGCTGTTGCCAGACAACCTGCCTAAAATGGATGCACGTCTTTATGTGATGCAACACATAAAAAAGAATCCTTCCGTCAGGGAACAAATTATTTGAACTACAAAAGACATGATCCAAAAATATACACCTTTCTTGATAATGGAAGCAGTATGCATTAAGCTTACTGTGAAAAAGCCATTTCAAACAATTTTGTGTATTTAACAGCAGAAAGAGAGAGACACACTGAGGAAGTCTGCAATTATAAACACACTAAAAGGAATTTGTGAAGTAATTGCATTTAATGCAACTGCTGGAATTCTTATGGTACACTAAAACATAATAAGCCAAAGCAATTGACTATTTTAAACATTCACACATTAAAAAACCCTCCAGGCAACTGGCAATTTGAAATTTCTCAAGCTGCAAGCAGACAGAGAAAGCCTGCAGCCTAGAGGACCTCTGTGAAGAGCTGGCCTTTCTCATGTGTGCAGGACTTTGCAGGTGCAGTTGTTTGCTGCAGGAGCAGTTTGTGTTGTAGCACCTGCTCCTGGGGCAGAGAGGTGGCTACTGTGCCATTTGCACACTGTGTGCAACCCGGACACGACACATGTGCCTGGATCACTGCCTCTGCTCATCCAAGGCAGTCCACAAAGCTGCTTGCATTTTCAACTCGGACCAAAGTATACTGCTAAAAGAGTGAATTATCAATTAATCTCTTAGCTGAGGTTACAGAGGCCTCCTGAATCTAAAACTAGATTCAGAACAATACTAGAAAACTGGGTATTTCCCAAAACAAACTTGGTACTTCAAGTAGCTTTCTATTTCAAGGATTTGACCTTCTTTTCCTCCCTTTATATCTTAAGATATGATGGTTTATTAACCTATTTCTGACTGCATGGACCATAAGGGCAAACAACGTTCCCTATACAAAATAGAGAAATCACTTCTGAAATGATGCTAGGAAAGTGTTCAGGATATTTTTGTTAACATTTAACATGATATGGCCAAAAGCTCACGACAAAAGAACTCTTGAAAGAGCACTTGTTTAGAAATACCTAGTCAGTACAGATCAGTTTGCTTTTTCCTGAAATTTTATCTTTGCATTTTTATCAGTGCAGTTTGCAAAATATTCTGCCCTACAGCATTCCAAACTCAGTGTTAAATGATCACAGTAATTTAGGTAACTGATGAACTGGGGCCTAGAGATACCATTGGAGTGACTGAACTGAACACTGACTAGAGCGATCCTTGAGAAAACCTCACCTGTGATGTTCTGGAGAGCTTTAAGCACATTACATTTTTGTACAGTTAGAGAACTCACAACGAACAGTGTCTATGAAAAACAAGATATTCAGCCATCCTTAAAGAAAGTACTCCTCTGGGAAAAAAAGATGATTCATAGCTAAAAGAAAGGTACTCTTCTTTTAAAAGGTAGCGCATTTAAACTGCAGAATGAGAATGTTTTAAAGCATAAATGTGCTAATAAAATATATTAAATGACTATTCAGAGCTCCTGACAAATTACTCAGGGAATTCAGGGTGTTGACTCACTATTTAATCTAAATCATTTAAAGAATATGCCTATATAAATGTCAACTTTTACATACTTTAAGTTTTTTAAACACACACACACAAAATTAACCACAAAACTACAGAAAGCACATATAGAGTCAATAACCTTCCCTTTTCCCAAAACTCAAACCATGATACCAGAAACAAAGGGGAAAAAACTCTTCAGATGTAGCAGGCTATTCTAACCAGTAACCCAAGAACATTTTATGTCATGTCAGCAAAGCACAGCTGGTCTCACCTGGGGCCTCATCTGATGCTATGGGATGCAGCCAACTAGTATGAGTCCAGGGAGGACTACATGGTACCAGGCAGAAGACCACTTCTGGGCACAGCATCGTTCATGGTCACTCCCTGGTGCTATCAGTGTTCTGCACTGTTTGGTGCTGTGAACATTTAAAGTTGTACACTATTACAGTACCAGTGCATGGCAGGGCAGTGCTTTGAAACACCTGGCTACATCCCCAGCCTCCTATGCCATTTCTAACCACTCCTTCTGAAGGGTGGCCCAGCCAGGACATCTTTTGCCATTGTGTCTTTCAGGGTTTCCTGCAAAATTCAGAGCCAAAGCAGCCAAGGAATGATGTCTCCTGCTTTCTTGTGTCTATCTATCAGGGTCATTCCATTTGCTCACAGTTCTGTGTGAACAATAGTGACTCAAGGTGGCCAGTTATCACTGACCAAGAAATTCCATGATTTGCACAGTTTTAGAAGTTGCAAAAGCCTCTTCTCTTTAAAACACAGAATTTAACACATTTTAAATGTACTTCTATTTTTAGCCTAAAAATCTACAGTCATTAACTTCATTTCCACATCTGGAGTGCTGGACTTGAAATGTCAACATATTCAGTAATGGTAAAGGAACTTAGGGTGCAGGTTCCCAAGAGTCACAGAACAAACAAGTTGCAGAAACCAGCAAACAAAGGCTATGCTGAGAAATACTGCATTCTTCAGTCATAAGCAGACACTCCATCCCTCTCTCAGAGCATGTTTAGAATCTGTTACTCATAGGGGAAAACCCTGCTGGTTCTGGTAACCTTCCAACCATACAGCAGGAACAAAGAAAGTACAGTGAAGCACCCTATACCACAGATATCAAGGCAAGAAAAATGAAAATGTAGGAAAAGTAAAGGACAAAAGCAGAATTTTAATGTGCTCCATTCGTCTTTCCTGTGTATCAGTAATTAAGTGGATCTGTGATGTAGGAGTATGATACAAATTCAGTACCTATCTGCAAGTCACTTACCACCACCTAAACCCATGTCTAAGAGTCGATGCTATCCAGTTTACCAACACTGATCATTGGTATATGTGTACATCATGTTCCCACCTTCTTTACTGTGTCTGTCACAAATGCTTATGGCACAAACGAAAGTTGATTAAAGAAATCTTTTTGGTGGATGAAGAGTGCTCAGAAGGTTTAGATTCCCTGTGTTTTGGTATTTTTCCTACTTTAAGAGAAGGTAAGGTCAACACAGGAGGCCAACAGGATGAAAATAAAACCCTAAAGGTCATTTATGCTTGTTTAGGAAGGTCATTTCAACTTTTTGACTTAAAGAAGCTATTGAAGAAAAAAACAGATGGTGTGGTCATTTAGAATAAGAAGAAAAGTCTTTCACAATGGCACTGAAAGCGTAACTGGGAGCCTCATTCTGTCATGGATATCTTTTTTTTTTTCCCTCTGTATTCAGCAGCAGTCAACAAAGCGAACAAAATGACAACACAGAGAAGGAACAGGTGGAAATGAATAATGAAATAGTGTTAAAAACAGTGGCAGGTCAACAACTTGTGCATATGGTCAAATAGATGTTAAATCCTGAGCATTGTATTTAACCTCCACTAGCATCATTTGGCTCAGAAGTTCAATCTGTTTAGCAAGAGATGCTGCAGAAATGTAGAGAGTTCACCAACAGACAGATGGGGTGATCAACAATCAGACAAGTCATAGAATCATAGAATGGTCTTTATATGAAGGCATCTGAAGCAAAGTAAAGTAAAAGAAAGTAAAATAGATTTTAAAAAAAGACACGCATCTAAGTATCAAGACTTTACAGTTGTGTCCCACACCGTCACAACACGGGGAAGCAGGTGACTCAAACCAGCTATCGAAGGCTAAGGCACATAAAATTAAATTAATTAATTCCTGGAGGAAGCAATAAAACAGCACTCCAAGAGAACACAGTGGTCCAACCAAAACCAAGAAGAAATGCCAGTAGTCTCAGGAATGACAGAAGCATTAGGTTGGAAAAGATCCCTGAGATGGAGTACAACCTATGCCCAAACACCACTGTGCCAACTAGACTATGGCACTAAGTGCCATGTCCAGTCTTTGCTTAAACACTTTCAAGAACAGTGACTCCACCACCTTCCTGGGCAGTCCATTCCAATATCTAATGATCCTTTCTGTGAAAATTTCATTCTAATGTCCAAACTAAAACCTCCGCTGTGCAGCTCAAGACTACGTTCTCTTGTCCTACTGATGGTTGCCTGGGAGAAGAGGCTGACCCCACCTGGCTACAACCTCCTTTCAGGTAGTTGTAGAGAGTGATGAGGTCACCCCTGAGGTTTCTCTTCTCCAGGCTAAACAATTCCAGTTCCCTCAGCTGCTCCTCATAAGACATGCTCCAGCCCCTTCACCAGCTTCACTGTCCTTCTCTGGACATGCTCCGGTATCTCAGTGTCGATTTTAAAGCAAACCTGAATGCAGCACTTGAGGTGCAGTCTCACCAGTGCTGAGTACAAGGGAAGAATCACTGCCCTGGTTCTGCTGGCCACACTATTTCTGACACAGGCCAGGATGCCATCAGCCTCCTTGGCCACCTGGGCACACTGCTGGCTCCAAAACTCTGTCCAAGCCACTATCAACATCTTGATTTGAAAAAAGTATTTCAGTAACTACAACTGGTAGTAGGTATACTTCAGGACACCAGGACCTAAAGTAATTTTAAAAATACAGATTTAACCTTAAAGCATGAGAAGCAGAGATGAAAAAATTGCACTAAGAGTCAGCTAGAAAAACATGCATTTGCCTTTACGCATTGAAACCTATATATATTTAATGTTCAGCTTGGAGAAGCAGGAGCACATCTTAAAGAACCCCTGAGCAGTGCTTACACTGAGCAACACCGAAGCCAATGAAGTTGTGTTGGCTAAGTTAGGCAGGGATGACCCAGCACAGCAGACACCTAAACTGAAGGCCAACATAGAGTAAAAGAAAAAAAAAAAAAGTTTTTAGTGTGAATACAGAGTATGGTGCTCAGAGCACCCTTAACTACCATTTTTGGTCAGGACACCTGTGTGGGCAGCCCCATTTCCCATCACAGAAAATCTAAAAACCTAAAAGGCAGTGGAAGACTGTCTGAGGCAATTACAAGGGAAACTAACAAAACCTATCAGATGCAGAGAAGACGCCTTCCAGAAGAGCACTGCTCTTCACTCAGTCGGGAAACTTCAGCATGCACAGTCTAATAAGGAGTGCTGAGGTTTTTGTGTGTCTGAATGAGCTACATGCCAGCAGCCATATAAGAACTAACTTTATCACTGCAGTCCCAGGAACGCCTGTGTTTTCTGCTAAAATAAAATCTCTGGGCCATTAGCCTATTGGAATAGCAGTTTTTCCACTTAACTGAAGACATTTACGCATTCTCTTTCGGTAACTCTCATGCTCCAGTTCCAGTAAAATCCTGGTTGGTCTCTGAGTTTTTTTATGGAAACACACACGCATCTGCTCAAAAGTACTGACATTATGCAAGTAGTATTAAGCAATTCACTTCCCTGGGTTCCTCTGCCTCACTCATTTATTCCTATGAAAAAGAAAATGAACTGCAGCTGTGAAGTGTGCTGGCTGACCTACTGGGGACAGTGCTGCATTCCTGAACACCTGCTGACATAGCATTTTGTAAAGTTTATTTCCTAAGGGGAAAGGGTTATAAGTAAGTTTCATATTCACAGTAAATCCCCCTGTTCTTCATTCCCTAAAGCTTTGAGTGAGAGTGGTTTTTTGTCATAGGAAATTGCATCCAAGATTTCAGGAGAAGTGTTAGCTTATATAATTTGATTTTTGTCAAATTTCCTTTGAATTGATCCCCACCAAAGCTAAGATTTTAAAAGCTCAGTGTCAATCTTTTCTATGCTCACTGCTCTACACACTCATTATCTGCTAAAATCAGACTGGATTTCTGTGAAATCTGCAGCTGTTTTAGACGATAATAGATATTACTAAAATACATAATTTTGTGGGTTTTAAGTAACTTTTAAAACACCACAAAGAACCCCTAAACAATTAAAGGTATTTCTGTATACCTCCTGCAAATACATACAGTCAGACCTCTAGGGAGACTGTTTTCTCTTAGGCTATACACCTGTAACAGAGAGAAAAGCTGAAGCCATACAAGAGGTACTTCACTCCTGGCTCTAGAATCCAGTAAAGATTCATTCAGGGGGTAGGATCCTCAGTTTGTATATACTTACACCTGGAGCATCCCACCAACCACATGGTTTGCTGATCCCTTTATACCACAGTTCTGATCCAGAACCGAAACTTCCCAGTTTACACACCCCCTTCCCCAAATCTATTTCTGACTCCTCTTAGTTTTGAAAATACAAAAGATAAAATTATCCCTAAATGTAAGTACTATATTTCCAGTTTGAAATTACCACTGAAGTATTTTTCTGGAGAATGAAGAAAAGTAACTACTGATTTGGAAATCCATTTTTCTTATAAGCCAAACCCTAGGCAAGCAATAGTGCTTATCTGAACATTATAAAATGTCAAAATTCTCCCTAAGATTTTAGTTTTAAAGGGGCCCTTGGGAAGACATCTGGGGCAGGGGGGGGAAATCAAATAATGTGCAAAGCATTCTCTAAAAGATGAAACAGATGATTTGGCACGATAAGCACTCTGGGGAAAGGCGGGAGTGCAGGAGGAAGGATTAGATGCTGCTGAGCTGCATCTTGCAGTGCAGACACTGAAACTGATGAAACAGTACCATGGCATAAAGCTGCGACCAACTGAACTGTGCTCTGAAACATGGAGACTTAAAAGCATGAAGGCTCAACCAGATCATTGTGGTGCGATTAACACTTTTGAGTTTCAACACAGACATTTACCAAATATGAGATTGATCAAATTTACCAGGAAAATCTAAGGGTTAGATATGGTTTACCTGTCTTTTCCATTTTAATCCTTTGCTTCTCTGTCACCATTCCATACATAAGTGCTTTGCTTCAAGGAAGTCACAAATGCCACTGTGTTTCCACAGACATCCAGAAGGAAATTCACCAATGGGATTAAATAATTCCTTAGGTCAGGCAAGACCTAAGGAATTGCTGGTGAGCAATGAAACAAGCATCATGAACAATGGGAACCAACCCAGAGGAAAATGCAGAAAAGACTGGTGCTTGGAAAGGGTAAACAGTTACAAGTGATCAAAAGATACAGTTCACCCTGTACATATGACAGCTTCCTATTAATCATACAGGTCAATTTTCAATAATCCTCAAGACAGGGATAAGGGGAGAGTTAAATATCAAGTCTGTGGATCCTTGGACATACTTACTGTAGCTTTCCCTTGCAAACTATTGTTCAATGCGTGGAAGAGAACACCCCAAACTCTATCAAAAAGCAGCTGGGCAAACCTCTTCCAATCACTTAAAATTCAAAGCTCTAGACCCTCAAAGTAGTGAAATAGACAGTCTTATCCTGCAGCTAAGAACAAAGTAGCACAACAGAGAGGTAAATAACAAAAGCAAGAGCAAAGAGACAAGTGGCCAATTCTCTACACACACACAGAAAAACCTAACACTTTCATGAGAGGTTCCTTAATGCCATCTGCTGTTAGTACCCAAAAGGACAGAAAGTACGACAGCAAAAGAAGGATGTAAAATTGGAAGAATCTCTCTCAATACAAAAATGCATTTAGGTAACACGCAAATTGTCACTGCAAATTAGGCTGTACTACGGGATTGAAACTTTGGTGCACAATGCATGTGCTTCTTGTATAACACCTTTCCCGCGAAACAGCATTCCCTCAAAAGGGAAATACTGGAAGTTGTTCAGTGCTCAGCAGCACTAAGGAGCAGCCCAAAATAAGAGCTGAATGAGATGATAGCTGTGAAAGAGAGATGAGGCCAGTTTGCAATTTATAGCCTCCTGCAAAACACACGTCTGGTGTTTGACATCAGTATCCTGAAGTAGGCAAATGTGGCTGTCACTTGGCAGAGGAGAAACCTAAGGCACATGGAAATTAATCTGCCCTGAGTGAAATTCACCTCTGCTTGTACTGCTCTTGTGTTGTTTTGGGTCACAGCCAGCAACTGTGTCCTGTTACAGCTGAACAGTGCATGTGGTTTGCACAGGATGAGTTTCACATACACAGAAGCCATGTCAAAGCAAGAACACGATCAAGAGCTCTCCCTTCATTCTTCTTCACTATAGAATGTAAATCTACAAGGTGGATTTCGTCAGGGCATTGATTTTCACGGAGAATATCAGACTTTGGCATCTGCTTTAAGAGCTGTCTCCCAGAGTCCTCCACCTGGCAAAGCACTAACTGTTCCTTAGGAACTGCTTCCTCCAAGTCAGGAGAACAATCTAATTCACTCCATCCTCAAATCTCTTTTATCTGTTGTCACCACTAGTAAATGTGATCCTGAATTGTCCTTGCATATCCCTGGTTGCATAACGACCTTTGGTTCTCTAAGCATGGTGGGTCCATGAGCACGCAGAACATGCTCCATGGAGGAAGCAACTGAAGGTAACAGAAACAATTAATTCATGCCTAATTTTTTGTGTGTTTTTTTTTTGTGTGTTTTGTTGTTGTTGTTGTTGCAGGTGAGTCACCACAGCATAAGAAATCCACAGGCCTTTCCAAAGAACTTTGGATTTGAGATTTTGAGACATGCTGGGATTTGGAGATGCAAGATTAAGAAACACTACTTTGGACAACAGTTGTGTGGGACTCCTTATCTAGGTAATTGGCTATTTAAATTTTTCCAACTTTCGACACACTCAGAAACCCTGCTGCCTGTGCTTCCAAGCACATGTGCATAACTGGAGCATAGCAGTGTAACTAAAGTAAGAGGATTACATTTCAGGAGGGACATGTTTTGGTGCAAGTCTAGAGGCTTATGGGGATTAAAAGATAGGAGCTGCTTCCCAGAGTGACAGGGTGAAAACCAGCAAAGCTCACACATGAACACTGCCTGTAAGTAAGCACTGCTTTGTATGCTTCAGCAGCAGGGAGATAACAGTGAGCAGAACAGTGAATGAACCAGTGACCACATCAATCACATATTCAGTCACTGCCACTGTCCCCAGCACCATCTTAGCTCATGTCTCAGCTACATTTTCCATCTCCTGCAATGCGGATCTTCCCACATGAACCAGCCCTTTTCTCCTGCTTTTCTGCTAGTATCCATATTATCTTTCTCTATATCCTTCCCCATCACTGCAACAATTGGGAAATGCTTTTTAATTCAATGCAAGAAATGGAATTTGTGATGCTATACAAAGGAAGGTGACTTTCGTATCAACAAGTTAGAATGGACAGAAATATAGCCATCTTCACAAGATCTAATCCTGGGTATAACGGGGAACTCCTGAAAGCTTTATAACAAAGGTTTGCAATAATTTTTAAATCCAGAAGGATTTTATTTCTCTGCTAGCTAACACTCAAAGGTGGAGCATTACTTTTGGCTTTCAGTTCAATATACCCTTCTAACAAATACTTAGAGAAATGGTGGTTTATTCCCTCAAAGATATTGAGTTAAACTCATTATACAATAATTACAAATGCTGGAGGGCCTAGCATGACTGGAACACCCTGTCTGGATGTAATCTGGAAATGGGAAAACCATGCCAAATTCAACTGATGCTTTCAAGAAAAAAGAGAATTCAGGAGCAGGGCTGTGTACTGCTAAGCATTACAACATGTGGCAAAAGGCTGGAATTGCTTCAGAAATATTATAACCCAACACAAGAAAATTCAAAGATGACTAGAGTAACCTAACAAGCGACACCTCAACGGACAGATACTAGTGTAAAAACTGGAGTTTTTACTGGAGTAAAAAGCTGCCAGGCATACTTATGTCAAATGTATTAAAATACATATATATATATACACACACACATATATATATTTAAAAACAAACCCTCTACAAATTACATTTTGTTTTCATTTACTGGAAAGAATCTGCATTGCATAGGGCTGAATCAAGGGTTACAATAAACCAAGACAAAGAAACCCTCTCAATAGAGAAATGTTGCAAGTGTCACTCAATTTTAATGAAAAGGTAGTTGATTTCATAATATTACAGACAACAGCAAAGAAGAAGAACAAAGATGACCACTGAGAAAGGACTCGGGAACTAGAAGGTACACTTTCTGTAGTCAGACCTTTATGGTCTTGGACACTAAATCGTCACAAAGTCAAGTTCAAAAGAATGGGACAAAGTCAGAGATCAGCTCTGAAAAGCAATGACAGATAAAACTGGTTCACAACTATAAATGGTAAAGATGATGACAACCTGCAAAAACGCTCGCATTACAAAGAGCATACTCACATTCTCTTCCCACAGCTGATCAGGAGCTCATGTTTCCTCCTTGTTAAATTTACACTTCTTGTTATTGCAGATGCTCTGTTTTCAATTCAAATATATCTCTGTTCACCCTTCTTTTCCTTTCAGTGAAAAGCATGTTAACATCTTCCCTGGAGTCAGACATGTGACAAGGCTTCTACTTGTGCTTCCACAAATCAAAAGCAGCTGCTACATGGCATAGCATGGCAGAAGTGAAAACTTTTAAATAAAAAGCAGAAGAGCAAAAAGGGAAAAGGAGGATAGACCAAGTAGTAAGCAATACGATCTGCAATACAACTGAGAAAACCAAAATAAATAATACTCCTCTATTCTTAGGAAAAAAAGGTTGCTTTGCTTTTTTTTTTTAATGACCCTTACATTTCTTTATTGAACTTGGTATAAGAAATGTAGGTCTTCTGATGAGAGACCATTTGCAGAAACCATTAACAGTTTGAAGCATCAAGAAAAAGTAGACTGAAGGGCCTGATCCCCATGCTTCTTCATGGAATGGGGGAAGATTAATGGCAAAGAAGAATGAAGAATTGTCTTTCCAACTGTATGCACCCAAGGAACGCCCTTGTCCCTGATGTACCTTGTCCAACTTCAAGAAAATGGGCTGCAGAAATGAGGCCTAAAACATCCATCCTACAGCTGTTTCATTTCAGAAATCCTTTCACAGAAGAACATCAGTTCCCACCAGTAAGTCTCTTCCAGTTGTCATCTATCATAATATCATACAGAATTTTTAGACTATTTAGACTATCCAGTTTCTTGATCAAAAGACTAAAAAAAGAGCCAGTAATCTGCTTTTGGGTCAGATCAGCACTGCATTTACCTAGCTTTTCAATGACATTATATGAATTTGGCCTCTAGTCTGTTTGTTTTTAAAAAAGGGTACCTTTCTTGAATTATCACACACATTGCTCTATGTTCCTCTCCACGCAAGACAGCTAGTGACACTGTATGCTAGGTAATCTGGAGATAGACTCAATCTTACCTTGAAAAGGGCTTTGCTTTAGTAAAGCTGAGGGAAAGAGAAGAAGACGACAGGTTTATAAAAATGGTGTATTCTGCTTGTAATGAGCTACATTTCTCATTATCTGTAACACTGGTGCTTATAGTTTATTATGAGAAAGGATGTCCTCTTATTTTTAAACCACACTGTGTAGGTTAAGGAGACCTTACTTAGAAACTGGCCTGGTCCTGGCACCACTCTTCAACACCCCTTTATATTTAACACTGTAGCTTGGATAGGGATGTAATTTGCTTAAATGTCACAGGTATTTTATGAAAAATCATGATGCAAAAGCAACTCATACCTACACAAAACTCCCTGCCTTGCACAGCCAGTGACACTTTACCAATCAAAATAACCTTTACAGATTTTTTTTTCTTTTGCCTGTCTACAGTGTATTTGCCATTTGAGTACAAGAATTGGTGGCAAATTGTGAGCCTTCAAAGTACAGCTCAAGTTTTCAGCTCTCCCACCCTTGCAGCCATTAAGAAAAAAAAGTGAGAAAATACCTTTTTATTGTGAAAATGCCTTCAGTTAAATACCCAGGCAGCCTGAAACATCTGGTCAAGTGGGGGCAAGCCATTCAGTTGAAACACTGATGTGGCAATGATGCAGAATAGTCGCAACAATTTGTCACTAAAGTTCATTACTTTAAGGTTGATGAGAAACCAGCAACTTCCACGCTCTCCCATAGACAAATCTATTTCAGGGATGCTGACTGCAGCCAGGCTCACCACTTCTTAATTTAAGAGCCTCTGTATGACTGTAGTAAGTATAACAGATCACAGCGCAGATGATCACTTAAGTCAACTCCTACTCTGATCCTTGATTGTAACCTGGGAAATGGGAAGCCAACACAAGTCAGGATATTAACTCAGCTTGAAACAAGGGATGCATTTAGGAAAAACAATGCACAGTCAGTACTCTCATGAAGACCAGAGGGGTGCAGGACCACAATTATGGGAGAGGAAAGTATTTGAAAAAATACAAAAAAGCAGAAGTATAGTTCCTGAATAATGCAGACAGAAAACACAGGGATTATTACTCTAACCACGATGGCCCAGCCTGGATTTGAAATCAGAGCTGGTGCTTCAAATAGCCTAAGGTATAACATCTGGTTCTTCAAACTAATCTGACCCCTTTGAGATGGATAAATACTTCCTTGGGAAAGAGTGTTGTTACATTTCAAAGTCCTAATGTTAACCACTGACTGTCAATCGAGATAATATAAGCACTCCAACGAGTCATAAAACACTAATTTTCCACTAGACAGCAACAGAGAAACTGATGACAAGTAACAACAAAATTAGCTGTTAACAGAAACCAGACGGAATGGTAAAAACCATTCCACTATTAACTTAATATCAAGAGAAGAAAGTAACAGTGTGTTCTTGGAACCACAAAATGTTTCAATATAGAGATCAACCGACCATCATGGTCAACATAAGGGAGCTTAAATTGATTGGTTTTGAGACTGCTTCCTGCTACACTAGGTTAAGCTGGGAATTTGACATTAAATTCGGAAATAAAGGAAAAAAAATCCCCAGACAAGAGAAACATAAAAAGTCATGTCGACAGTAACTCAGCTGCCCATTAGAAGGTGCAGAAACCAGTCTCTGGAAGAACATCTTAAAGATACCTTATCTTCCTCCTCCCAACACTCTTCTGCTACCTCAGCGCCACCTTCTCTTTTGAACAGCCAAATTCTATCACTGAAGAGCTTCAGATCACATTTTACAAAAAAAAAAAAAAAAAAAAAAAAAAAAAAAAAAAAA
>VXAU01001835.1:206857-249897 GCA_013399695.1 Formicarius rufipectus
AAAAAAAAAAAAAAAAAAAGAAGGCATCTTCACAATTAGAACTAAGTAAAGTATCCTACTAAAAGGCATCTTCAGGTATCACTCTAATGAGGAGCCTTTACAGCAGCCTCTCTTGACATGCTGCCCTGACACATATTTATTTTGCAATGCTCAACAGCATCCCTCTGCTGACAAGACATTCTCCTACCTGAAGCTTCATTTTCCAGCATGAATGCATGTGTGTATCCTCAGTGTGGCTTTCCCTGGTTGCATGACTCCTGTTATCCAGACTAAAGAGACAGAGCTGTGTGAGCAGAGCCGCTGCCTGCCCTACATTTGCCTGCAGATGAAGAGAAAGAGTTGGTGCAGTACTTGCCTGGGCTTGTTTAAGTCCCCTAAATATAAATACTAGTGTAGCTCAAACTAGACTAACTACTTCCTCCAGCTGATTCCAGTGAAAAGAGCTTGTGATGAATAATGCATGAGACTCCTATGAACATGCTCCATTCCTTGCGGCAGCTGATGTCCACCTCTCCCCGTTTCCTGAAAGCAATCCCTAGCAATTTTGGTGCTATGAAGCATAAAAATTCTCCAAATGTCCAAAGAACAAGGAGAATTACCCTTCTAGATTAATTTTCTTTCTTAATTAGTCAAACCAAGAGAGCTGTTTTGTTTGGTTTTTTTTTTTGTTGTTTTTTTTACAATAAAAATGTACACAGCTAGAAGTCAAAGAAAGCTTGATAAGCACAGAACCATATCTCTGGGACTACACAACACTAGTAAATTCAGTTGCTTAGCAATTAATTTTCCTTATTCTTAAGGGCTTTGATGCATGAGAAGTTGTGTAAAGATGAACACTGAGGACACAGAAAGAATGTGACAGACCAGAATATAATACACTCTAAAGAGGGTGGAAAAAATGCTTAGTGAAGCTGGCAAGTTCAGTTGACTGTTTACAGAGAAAAATATTGTTCAGGAGAACTTAGTGGGTGGATTATTACTGGAGATAAATTCACATGCTGCTTCTCATAAGCCATAAATTCTGCCATGTCAGTACTTTTCACACTAATCACAAAAATCACTTATTTTAAGGTATTCCAAAGAGTGAACAAACATAGGACTAATTGGCAAGTACTGTATTTGCAAGTGAAATTACTGCAATAGGTAAATGTCAATACATGTCACTTGTGGATTCAGGTCTATTTCTCAGAATTGTTTTGCTTTGATTTCATTGTTAGATACACATCAAGTTATTTGGCATCTCTGTATCAGTTACCTGCTGCAATCCAAGTGACACTGCCATTCAAACAACTGAAAAGGCTCTCAAAAGCCATTAGTTACCTGTAAGGGAAATGTGGCTTGTTGGTCTCATTTCCCAAGCAACAAGAGTTAGGATCAGAGGAAATGGACTCAAATTGCGACAGAGGAGGTTTAGATTGACTATTAGGAAAATTTTCTTCCCTAAAAGAGTTGTCAAGTGTTGGAACAGTCTTCCCAGGGAAGTGACTGAGTTACTATCCCTGAAGGTACTTAAAAGATGTAGATGTGGCACTTAGGGCCATGTTTCAGTGGTAGACTTGGCAGTGCTAGGTGAATAGCTAGACTCAATTATACTAAGGTCTTTTTCGGCCTAAATGATTCTATGATTTACAGTGAGAAAGTTAATGCAGCTTCCTAAATGCTCTTCAGTTTGGCCATTACTTAACTCTCTAGACATATTTGAGATCACATTTCTCAAGTCACATCAAAACTCGAGTGACAGTCTCTGCTTTCTACCTCTGATTCACAAAGAAGATAAGAGATGAAAGGTGAACAGAGAGACCAAAAAGAAAGGAATATTGAACATATTAGTATATCTAATGCTTAGTTATGACTTGTTGCTTCTTTGGAAGGACTTCTCTTTCACCTCTGCTAAAGGGTGATCCTCCTGCAAGGATCAAAGTTAACCTTAGGAAGCTCCAGATGAAATTATCCAGACAGTTTCATTTATTGTCATGCTTTCCCTGTGATACCCTCTGACCTTGGGAATGTGACACACACAACACAAAGCAGAGGAGAGGATTTCCTTTCCCATGAACTGCATTTTTTTCCCAGACCAAGCCCATCTTTTCACCCTCATCAGTTCCTTGCCATATCCACTTTTAAACTGAGATTTTCAGATAACTGTACCCCACTCAAAATTACCACAAAGTTACATGAAACAAATCCAGTGGCAAGGATCACTCTGTACATACTTGCTGTGAATATGTTTCTCATATTCTCTTTCTCACTCAAAGTTAAGGACAACACCCTGAACTAAACATACCTCTGATCTCATCCAACACAGGTGGCCCCACATCCTGTGCACTCTGAGTAACTCAGTGTTTCTGTCTCCGCCCATCCCCATCAAATACTCCCTTCAAAAAAGAAAAACTCCAATGCAAAATCAAATCCAGACAAGCATTATCAGACCTATAGAAAAGGCTATGGAAATACTTCACTTATCAATACCCTATGAATAGACTTCAAGGAGGTGATGGGTCTTAACATTTAAAAAATTGGACCTTAATGCCCTCCTCCATGATGATATTTAAAAGTGGGAATTAAGAAGCTTCCAGAAAAATTAGCAGGGCTGCCCACAGTGAGAAGGCAGGGCCTCTGCATAAATCCAGACTTGTACACCATAAACTCCAGGGTAAGCAATCAGGCTGAACATGACAGATGCAGAAGAACTACTTTACAGAGAGTTTCTCTCTCTGCCAAGGAAGCCAAAAGGACTACATTTCGTTAGAGGAAGCATACTCATAGGGCATACTCAGATTCTGCACTAGGAACAAACAGTAGCAGATTAAATATCTGAAATTAGAGTGCAATACACAACAGTTTTGAAACAGGGTATGTTACATTGATTTTTACGCAACTGACTTTATTTCAGAAGCCCCAGGAAATAGTAAATAATAAGCTGCAAGATTAGTTCTATTAATGGCAGGGTTCAAAATTCATCTCAGTATTTTCATAGCAGATGAGCTTTGGTTAAACAACACAATACTCCTCCCTCTCAGTGTCACCTTTGCCAGCTCTTGCACATCCCGAGAGCAGTGCCTTTCTGTTCATACAGGAGTACTGCAAACAAGCACTTGGCAAACAAAATTTCTGCCTTAGCTTAACCTGTGCTGCCATGGATTCACTGCCCAGATGTTTTCTTTTATAGCTAGAAGATCGTGTTGAATTCTGAGATCTTTTTTTTCCAGAGGCTGTAACTCTGAGGCTAGAGATGAATTGGTAGATGGGAAAAATACATCACACACACACATTTCTAAGGTTTTATATAGAGAAAAGTATGTTATTTAAGCTCAGTTAAAAATTTCATATAGCCCTTTGGATATTTACCCTCTTCCTCTTAGTACTTCCGGAGGTTGACTCTAAGGTTATGAGGGCTGGTTTCTAAATTCAGTAGATGTATTACTACCGTTACAAAAAATTATGCAAACACAGCAAACTGGAAGAGAAATCCAGTTTAATTACATTCTGCACCAGCGTTATGCCAATGAACTCTAGGCAGAACTGTGTGTGCACGTGGTACGACCCCCGTGACAACCAGGTGTTATAAGTTTCTGGGAGAAGCAAACCAGAACACAAACAGATGAGCATGACAATAATTGAACACATTTAACTATTTCAGACCATTTCTCAAGACCATTCTCTCCATTACATATTCAACTTAAAACATAACAAGAAAGAATTAAAGTCTATCTTCCTTCTAACAAGAGTTCTTTATTGGGATTTAACTAAATGGTGTTTTCCTAACTTTTAAAAGAATGAGTTCAATTGCATTTTGAATCTATCTGTTCATTTGAAATCATGGAATTTGCAGTAAAAAAAATGCTTGTCCATTTAAAAATACCTACTCATATACAGACCCTCCAATTTCTAGGTATCATAGCATCAGGAAAAAACCCAACAAACACATTGGAAACGTGGATATTGAAAGTCTAAAGTCACATGGCAAAAAACTCGGAAGTGACTTGGCTTCACAGTTCTTTAAAGGGACATGTAACATTTCCTTACTTCAGAGTTAACACAATCTTGAGTCTTGCATCCCCAAAATAAAGCAATTTGCTGGTTTTTTTTCCTCCTCTCAAATACTGAATATTTGATTATTTAATCAAATACTGCAGTTTAACCAAGATGTTAACTCATGTTTGTGAAGTTAAAAAGAGCAGTTTAAAAATTAAAGGCATTCAGTTGAACAGTTTTATATTTAATTTTAAATGAGCAGCATTTTGCAGCATTCTTCTGCATGCCTGTACAATCATGTTGCCACAGTGAAAGGAAGAGATGCAGAAGAGGGTTCAGCACACCAAGAAGAGTGCTTAGCAAAATCCTCTTTCATTCATGTGCACTTACTACATGGAACTTGAAATAATGTGTGTGGAGTCAACTCACAGACACATCATTTCATTATATGCTTATGCTAGAGGCCAAGCTGAACCATTTTGGTTAAGTATTTAGCTACTGGCTGGCCAGCTAATTTTACAGTCAAATTTTGTACAGTCTATTTCGTTTCTCCCATTTTTAAATAACTGCAACCTCCTGGGGAAATTCTCTAGTAGACCATCTGCTCATTTCCTATAAATCCTCCTTTCAGACCTTACACAAATTTCTGAGCTGCCAATCAGAACTTCTTCGATGGTTGTGTGAACAAAATCCCAACTATTCTGAACTAAAACCTGCAGTACAAAAAGATTAGTTATCCCCCAATCAGTAAAATGACGACAGCAAAGCGGGTCATTTTTCTGCAGCACATCTCAAGCAACAGATACTCTCTCTGTGGGATGAGCCCTTACAGTCCTGCCCTGGCCACAGGACAGTCACAAGCCAGGGAAAATTTACCTCACATTTTTAGCTTGTTATTCTCTCTCAAGTTTCTGCATGTCCAAGGATCTTGTTTGCGACCATCTCAGTCGGTACTGCTTGGGAACAGCTGATGGACATTTCCCAGGTCTAAGCCCCAAGGAGGGTTGAGAGAAGGAAGAACCAATTTCAATAGAACCAATTAAAAGAGTGTAATGAGGAAAGATGGTGTAATGAGGTGTTAAATAGCAAGCAGTGGTTCCTGTCTGAGAATTCACATTATCATGCTTGTGTAAGTGCTGCACAATTTTTCTCTGGCTTGTGAAACACTGCAGGCTGTGAAGATCCAATGACACAACAGACTTTTTCCAAACAAACAAGGCTGAAGGGAGTTTCAGCAATCAGGAATACACGGAACGAGCTAACAGACTTTGATCCAGCAGATGTTTCTCTGAGCCTATGTGAAGGTCACGGTGGAAAAAAGAAGTGAAGATTTCATATCTATTTTTAATGAAATTAGAAGCAGTATCCAAACCCTGTATCAAGTGTTAACAAATAACAAATAACACATAACCCATGATTCTATGGAATAGGCAGAAAGCAGTACCTGTGGGTAGGAGCTGACACGGTTGACGCCTGCATCTAATTCAAACAGTCAATTCACAGTGCTATCAAGCAATAAAAGGGTGCTTACCCAAGTTACTAATGCACCTATAAAACAAGAGTCGGGTATAACAATACAGCCTGAACAATTTTTCCAAAAAGCATTAAAAGACTTACTGCAGAAAAACAAAAACCAAAACCCAGTAATAAATCAAATCCACAAAAAAGAAAAATCAGACTATAAAAAATTGGATGATTGAACATGAAATGAAATAGTCAAGCAACTAAGGGGCAAATGGAGCTTTGTAACGTTTTAATTTCCCCTCACATCTACATTTTTGCCTCTTTCTTTTGCTTTCTGGCCTCAGAAAATAGAGCTGAGTTCAGAATAGTGGAATGCACACAAGTTCCCCCAAAGAAAACTGCATAGGCAGGAACTGGTTAAGACACTTCCATAAACATTTCAGAAATCTAAGAGAAAAAAAGCAAAAACAAGAACTTTGTTTTAAAGAGGAACTGTAGGAGCTTCCTCAAAAGTTTCTCAAAAAAAAACCCCAAACCCAACAACCAAAACCTAAAACAACCAAACAAAGAAAAAAAACCCCAACTCCTCCAAAAAACAACCCATCAGATTCAAAGCTCACAAAAGCTAAAACCCACCTAAATACTCAGCAAGAAGAATTCACCAGAAGGGATGCAACAGGCATAGGGTAAGGGAGGTGCATTAAACACACCACAAAATTCTCGTTATAAACCAGAACCTTGTATTTAGTTATTTCTGTCCTAATGACTGCACTGAAAAACAGGGCTATAAAAATGAGTTGGTCTCATCTGCCTTCCTTCACTCTGCAATCCAGAGACTTGGGTGTGCCTCAGCTAGGTTTGCTACAGGTAGTTAGAGAGAAATTGGTATTAAAAAAGGACTTTAACAATCTACTTCTGTTCCAGTTGGGTACCTCCACACCATTCCTGTGAACAGATGGCATGGGAGGAGCACCAGAGCATGCCACCGAGTTGCCAGTGTTGAATGTGTAAGCAGTGAGACCACAGAGGACATCTTGCTGAAGCGGATAAACTATGAGAGTACATTTCAGAGGGGGACAGAGGATAGATACTTGGATTTTATTGGATGAGGTGATGTGGGACAGCATTTTTGAAGTAGTTCCTTTAAATGAGTAGCTGTAGTACTAGTGGTAGAGAACGGTCAAAGAGAAACCTTTAAGGAATTGCTGTAGTACTTATTATTTATCTGCTAGATGCTTTACAGGTTGGGTTGCAAAGGTCTGACTGAAACTAACCAAGCTGCTAAAATATCTAGACCCAGATATAAGAACTGAAAGCAAATATCTGGATCTGGAGATGATGTCTAGCACAATCTACATATACTCCCAATCTCTCCTGGGGGCAGCGTGGCAGTTCGGAGGCAGAGCAGCAGGGCTGGGCAGAGGCTAAAAGTAGGAACGCTTTTCAGGAGATAAGCAGTTGCCACCGGTTGTACTCAGCGTGAGATTGGGTGGACTCAGGGGAGTTCAAAATGCTCATAAATCTAGGAACAACAGCTGTGCTCTCTGGTTTATCTACATTCAAAAAGAAACAGGGGTTTATAGATGATAAGAGGGGAAAAATAACAGAATGAAACAGCATGGAGCGAACACAATACAGCTGGAACTGAAACTCTGAGGGGACAACACAGCTCAGCCTCACGGGCTGTCTCTTTCTCCCAAGCTGAATTCATGGAAAAGGCTGAGTTTCCCATGGAAACTGCAAGCTTCTATACTTCAGTCAGTTCATTCTAGTAACCGCTGAAAAGCATCGTTTAGAACGGCATTATTTATTCAGGCTCCAAAGCACACAGAACAAACACTAGTGAAAGCCCTCATACCTGGGTGCATTACCCACTCCTGAAATTCTCTCTAACTCTCGCAGAAGAAACACCCCTCACAGCAGCCGCGCACTGGATGCAACTGGCAGAAAGCGGTGTCTTGCTGCAATCAGGCTCGCCCCATCTGTTGGGTGGGACTTTTCTGCCAGTCTATTGTGTCCTGTTAACATTTCCCTAGTAGTCTGTTTTAGACCACTAACACTTCCTCTTTTACTCTGATACATAGCTGATTTTCCCAAATGTTTCCATCTAAAAATGGAACAAACGAGATCAATATAAAACATGCTTCATGATGAAGATGTATCTCCTGAAGATCTGATGTTGGCCTTGTTTGAACAGAATCAAAAGAAGACGTTACTGCTAGTTCCACAAGATCAGAGCTAAGCCAGGCATTAGTTAATATTTTCAATAATAATCTGGAAATTAATGTAAAAAAACAACTTAGGAAAGTCTCTGCCAGTTACATTTAAGGTGACACAAAGCTTAGCAGGCTGACAAGGCTTACAGACATTTCACAGATACTGAGCATCTGAAATTGACTTGGGGAGAAAAAAAAAACCAAAATCACAGTAATAACCCTGTTTTACTTTCACCTAAGTGATATGGGCTGTAACTGCAAGTTACACAGGTTTTGGTTTATAAAGCTGAGTAAAGTAAAAGATTAGATTTAGAAAGCTGTAGTTGGAGATGAGAACCTGAATGGGGTTTGAGGACAGGATCAATGCCCCTGCATGATAGCGAGGAAAGTTTTCGGTTTTCTCTCTGAACTGCCAAGGTGGTGTTGGAGAACTGAGGAAGGACAACAGCTGGAAAGATACCCAGATCCCATCAATTAGAGCAGCAGAGTTTACCTTGTAATTAAGAAATTTGCACCTCCAGTGTTCCAATCTTTCCTTAGATTGGAGGAGAGAGGCCCGAAAAGGATATCTTTCCATGTCTCGTTTTTCCCTGCCCCACTTTCAAGGCTAAAGGAAACTCTGTATTGGGAGAGATTCCAGAATTTTATCTGTAAGTTTATTTAAAAACTGAATGACCTCACTTGTTTGTAACACACTGATAGGTCCAAAAGCACAATTTAAGAGCCTGTTTCAATTAATTGAGAGTTACCAGCAACCAAGAGCTCAAGCCAGAAAAAAAAAAATCAAAATTAAAAAACCCAAAAAACAACACTGCATGTGGTTTTCCATGCACTGTAATGGTGGCTGGCATAGAAAGAAACTATCAAGTAAGACAGAAGCTTCACCCTTCACCTTCAAGTCAAGGTTGGAGGTTGAATATCTCTTCCAAATAGCATGAGTTACGGGTTCAATGCACATGCAACATAACACAGGTCATTACAAGTCAGATGTGGCCATCCCTGCTGGCCTTCTTCGTCACAAACTTCAAAGGAGTCATTAATATTAAACAAGCCATTTTCACCCAGACTGATGGGAAAGGGTTTTGGGGGTGGGAGGTGCTACTTTTTTAACTGCTGAATTCAGAATTAGGACAATTTGCCCTTTATTACCAGTGCCCAGGAGTATTTTAATATATATATTTTAGATAGGTACATTCTGCTTTGGATATTAAAAACACACAAAATAGCTGCTTTTTCTTAAACTTTAATCTGTACTCCAACATTCCTGTCCTGCTTCTGCATTAAACTTCATAATTGTATAGCGACACAGGTTTTTTTGCTTGGCAATTTGAAGCAATTATAAACCATATAGTCAAGGTTTTCATAATAATCACGCAAAAGAACCAGTTCAGTTCTACTCCCAGCTGTAAGGGGAGATAATATCTTATATGAGATTAAGCACAGATTAATACTAGCAGTATGAAGGGGCCCTAATTTGCTAATGTTTCCATTAAGTACCCTAGTGCTTTCCTTTGTAGTGCTTAACTTAAAATAGCTAGTTTAACAGGTACTCAGTAGCTGCAGCATCCCTTTTCCCAAATATCCCAACTTTGGCGTCTGAAAACAGAAACATCCCATTTAGAGGTCACTTCCAAATTTCTGCCTGTGGATGTTTCAATAATTCCAGGATCTCTGGAGTACCTGATGCTTGTCAGCAGCCAACGAGGAAGTCAAACTCCAGTATTTCATGCGGAATGAAGCTGCTTAACTGTTGTTACATTAACCAGCTCAGAGAAATTAAGATGCAAAAATTACCAAATGTTTCACTTCACTGCACACAAGTCTGCCTTGCAATCTTTACCCAAATAATGTGCTTTCAGTCATCTGAGTAACAGTAAACACACTGAAAGAGGACTGCAAGGGAAAAAAGCCCAAAGAACTCTCCTATTCTCTGGGAGCAATGAAACGTTTTCACTTGTTATGCATAAAAACTGAAGCAAAATGACACAAGCCACTTGCTGAGGCAAATGCCCATTGTTTCAATCTCAACAATCCAGAAATCGCCTCCTCTTGTATTTACTCCTTGGGAATAGTTATTAGAAATAGGCAGGCAGATGATTGCCAGGAAAACTTTAGAACTGATGTTCATGCATCTAGTCAGAGAGGACAAACATTTCCTGTTCTGCAATTTTCCATTCAGGAAAAGTTACCAACATGTATTACAAGGCTGTTCCTTGACCACTGTACAGGAAAAATAAGTCAGCTGATTACTTGATACATTAAAAAGCCCAGAGCAGCCTCTACAACTTTAAGTCATCTTTTTGAGGCTTCTCTCTCTAAATCCTAGGAAAAGAACAATCTCATTCTTCTTTTAACAATTTTATGCCAATCCACAATTCTGATCAATATATGGTAATGAGACTTAAAATATAGTATAGGAAAAAAGATAAATAAGAAAAAAACCTGATTTGTAGACTTGTACATTTAATGGGCTATATGGTAAAGTCTGGCATCAACATACACTGCACAGGTGACAGGACACATTTCTCTAGTGAGACATGTATCCCTGTAGGGCTGCAGAAGACTTAGTGACATGCCTTGCTTGTATCTACCCAGGAAAGACGGTATTGAACTACAGAACTACAGCTTTCCATTACATACAACCACTCCCCAAACATGAGAACATACACATACATCTCAGATCTAGCAAGCAATTTTGTCTCTGTTTAAGGAAAGTTAACATGCCACACACATGGAAGCACAAATCCAGCATAGGAGATGCTTGACAATATCTCAAACTTGTTATTGACCTCTGAGGTGAATCCTGGTATTGCCTAAAAAGCTATTTTAAAATAGCATGAAAATAACAACGGACAGCATGGGATGCCATTCTTCTAACTCATTTATTGTCCTCCTCATGACAAAGTACAGAACAAAATCCTTGTTCAAATAACTTGCCTTCCGCAAATATTTGCAGTATAACATGGGCAATCTTTTAGTGTCCATTTTTGACTGCTCCACAGAAACTAATTGGCTAAAACAAAACCCCACTAGCAGCATAAAGATGATCTGTGTTGCAAAATCTTTCCGTAATTAGTATAAGTTCAAGGAATAAAGTCCATGCCTATTGCTGTAGCTGCTACTACCACACTCCCCCTCCTTTCTGCACTCATTTCTTCACCAGCCTCATGAATCAGGTTTGCTTTAATCACACTTAGAGCATTACAGCCAACTAATCAACACCCTCAGAAACCATGACCTCAGGTATACTAGGGTGTTGCTAATAATTATTCCAGGTTCTCACTTCCCTGCACCCTCAAGCCTCCTACATCAGTTGCTTAAATGGCTGCTAGACTGTCTCTGCTGGTTGAGGTCACCTCTCTTTTGATGCACTGTCATGGCTATGCATCATTCACAACAGAGCCCTCAAAAACTACCAGTTCACCACTGTAACTGTGAGACTATACATTTAAAAGTACACCTGAACTAGGAACAGCTTCTCAAGGATTTCTTCAGCCTCATCTGTTTTTCAAGTTTCCTTTCTACCAATGTCACCCTGGGCCCTCTGTATCTTTATCTGTCAATCTCAATGAACCCCATTACACATACTAGTTAATGTAAAGAATTGGTACAACCATGCAGACAAAGGAACTGAAGCATAAAGTACTTAGAGTGGTGACTGCCAGCACATGAGTTGCAGAGGCAGAGCTGGAAGATGTTGAGTGGTGCACACACAGTGGCATGCAGGTGTCAGAGAAGACTGGAACCCCCAGGGTGAGGGTCCCACTCAGTGACAGCATCAAAGATGCTGCAAATTACTGCCTTATGCAATAATGGGATAATGTCACCTTGCAGGGAGACATCATGTGCCTCTTCGCTCCAGATTCTTACTGATGGTCTTAACCTCTAGGTTGCGAAAGAAATTTGGTACATCCTGAAGTGGTAGACAGTCTCTTGGATAGATTAAGTACATGTGTGTGGGTGACAATATTTAATTATATGGTTACGTACTATTGTCTCACTTTTTGGGCATACCAAAGGTTGCCCAAGAAGGGTAAACACAGTATTCTTACAAACAACCCTATGTAAATACAGTAATGACTGAAATTAGCTGACATGCCACATAAACTAAATTCCTTTGTGGAAAATCAAAATGTCTGTTAAAGCTATGCATATCTTGCACAGACAATCCTGCATGAAGACAGTTACTAGTAATACATAAACCTAGAACACGACCTCTGCAGTAAAAGTTAAACCTGCAATCAGAAGAATAAATGAATTGAAAGACTAATAAAAAAGACATGGCTCTGATACTTGCCTCCCCTTTGGCAAAATCTCTGTGTTTGTTTGCAGTAAAAACATGATATGGAGAGGTTACAAAACCACAGCAGAATCACAGCAAAACACATCGCTTGGTCCTATACTTTGCAGACTGCAGGACACACTCTCCAATGTTGCAGGATAAGTAAAAATACAGGGCACAAACAATGTGCTAGAGAGCCATTAAATAAGGGACAGAACATATATGCTTTCCCCCCACTTTTTTTCCTTGAAGAATGAACTTGAAGGTGAAAGCAGATGATGTCTTTGCAGAGAGACGTGTCTATGAAGATATTATACATCTCTAAGGTTTCATCTTCTATTGCAAGCGCATGAGTCAAGAACAAATAACAACTACAAATGCCTGCTTATAAGTTAATTCAAGAATGTTAAGCAGCAAGTAATTTAGAGTGCATTGTAACGGTAAAAATGGAGCCAAAAATTCCTGAAAAGACCCCCAAATGTTCATTGAGATATTATGTTTAAACTAAATGAACACAATCAGACACTAGTTCCAGACAACAAGAGAGTGAATTTGACTTGAGAGTTAAGAAAAAAACTTGATTTTTTAGACAAAATGAGCCATAAATACTTCTATGTTTGTGAGACCTACAGCAGTGATTTTCCAAGGTGTAAGTACTTAAGAGTAGGAAGTGCAATTATCCTTCAAGGCAGAAAGGCACAGGAAATCTATTACTCCAAATCCAGTTTTGATATAGACCTCAGTAGGTTACACAAAAAATTTAGATGTATATCCCATTTTATGACTTTAAGGTGTCTGAAAAACCTAAGCATAAAATGCAAGCCTATTATTGAAAATGTTCTAATGTTAAAAATACACCAAAATTTCTTCCCTCACTCATAGAACCTGAGCACATGAATATCTAAATACACCCACTTTCAGTTACGCTGACAGAGGCACATGTGTACAAAGCAGTCAGTGACACGGTCCCACACTCTTGGCTCCAGGAGCACCACAGATGCTGCATCCTTAAAGAACGTGGTGAAAAACACACAGCATGTGCTCAGCACAGGGGTGAAGTCAAATGCTGCAGACTTGAGGACAACCCTCTCCCTGACACAAACTGCCACCTGTAGTTAAGGTCCATAATGAATTGGAGGCAGTCTATATTCAAGCAAATGAAACAGTTATAAAAGGGCCACTTTTTCTAATTTCATCAACATCAAAGTAGCACTTACTTATAGGAAGAGAGAATTGTGTTGTAAGTAAACTTAAATCTCCAAATATTGATGATTCTTTGTATTTGAAGATGTCAAAATTCAGTTCTTAACTCCTAAAAAATGAAATTCTGAATTTCAGACACTGACCTCATAGAATATACATATGGGCTTGCTCAGTAATGAAAGTGTGCTTTGACTCGTAGCTGTCATGAAAAAATCTCCATAAGAAATTTCTTACAACAGGAGCTATGTCTGATGCCAAAGAGAAACATGTTTAATAACAGATGAGAGCTCATAACTTCTGCAACCAAGAGAAGCTGAGTGAATCCAAAGGTGGATTTTATTTCTACCTGTGAGGACTATTGACTCAGAAGGTTGTACTCCTAAGAGATTAGATTTCAGCAAAGCAGGAAAGAGCAATTTCTAACGAATAACTTATCCCCATCAAGAGTTCTTCATAAATGGCATAAAGGCAAAGTAGAATTACCTAAGTTCAAGGTGCAAACCTAAGCCTCTATGTAACTTCACAGAAGTTTTACCTTTAAACCACTGGGGTCCAGGGTTTAAGGGGAAATCAGCAACTTAAACCCAGAGAAAGGTTTTTTCAATCCCCTGAAGTTCAACTGCTTTAAGGGTATCAGACCACAGCATGTGTCCCTGGCAGAACTGTTACTCCTTGCTCTTCTCTCAAAAATAATGAAAACAAAACACCCACCCTAAAAAACAACTCAAACCCCAACATACTTTATTTCACCAGGTAAAGAAACACATCTGTTTGAAAGAGCAAATCACCAGAGTCATTCATTATGCATCAATGCATGAGGCAAAACATCTTACAGGAGAAAAAAACCCTGTACTTCTGGAGTGTTTTACTTACAGAATTTACATTTAATAAACACAGAACTTTAAAAATCAGTTTGCAGGAATCTAACAGTGTCATTTTAAAGCAGCAGTATAGCCACTGGATGATGAAAATGACTGCAGAACACTATCTACTCTTGACTACTGTCTTTGTGGAGCTGTGGTGATTTCAGCAGCACCCTGCACCAACACAGATATTTATATGCACATACAGCTCACTGTGGGATAATGACTGACACACACTTCTCATTGGAAAGCAAACAAACAAGCACTCTTTTGGCAGGGAATTAAAAAAATAAACTCTAAAGTCATGAGCTCAGATCCAGGGCTCTCTTTACGGAATGCTGTTGCACATTAACATACACTAGAAACATTAACAGATCCATGAAAGCCACCACCAAAACATACTTGGCTATTGTGAAATTAATTAGCATCAGCACTTCTTTCAGAAAATCATATTTTTCAAAGAAGGACTCCAGGCTTGTTCAAGTGAGCTGCTTATAAAAGCCAGAGAGATTGTTTTAGTATTAGAGAAGTGGTTTAAAAATTCAGGTTAATCCAACAGCGACAGTTCATAATAATTAACTCTAAGTTTCTGACCTTGAGACATCAAAACAAGGAGTTCACATGCAATAAAGAGAGTGAAAACAGAGACTGTATATAAGTGAGTGATTATAAGCAAACAGCAAAACATGAAACTTCCAAAGTTTTTTCTCTGAAGAATCACTACTTAAAACTCTGCTGCTATATCAACTGATGTTAGTTCTTACAATGTTTACTGAATTTTTAAGTTTTCTTCCCTTTTCCCTCAAAACCTTTTCAGAAACCACCTCCCACAGTTTGCCTTTTGTAATTCATCTCCACTCAGAAGCCATCTGCTCCTTTCCTCACACACACATAGTGTACACTCCAAAACAAACACAATGTAGAATGAAACGGCATGGTATGACTTTCTTGTTAGGACTGCTCAAGCAGGAGCAGCTCCCTTCCATCCCATCCCCTCCCTCCCATTTCCTGCCTTCTCTCTTCCCCCCCTTCGCTGGGGTTTGCTGGGAAGCAGCATGTGCTAGCTTCCAAAAGCAGGGCTGGAGAGGACCAGCTCCTCATCCTGCACTCAGAGTAAGAGCAGAACGGAATCAAGAAAGTCACAACATTTTGAAAATTCACCATGACTGAGATCAAGCAATACTCACCTTCAGGAAAAAGATCCCCCTGCTCCTCACATAGGCCATTGCCATGTTCTGCAGCAGAGCTTTGGGCCAGTTCAGCAGAACTGTCTGCTGACTGGGACTCTGACAAAGCAGACATCTCAAAGGATCTAGTGAAAACACCTCCACCTGCTCAGCTTTTATCTGTATACCTGAAGTCCTCTGCAAGGCTAGTTAGCAGGGCTAGTCCTCCTTAACAGACGGGATAGCACAGGAATCAGAGGGATTTGCCCAATACTATCTAGAAGGCAGGAAGAGAAAAACAAATCCCAAATCACAGACCACTAGTTTAATTCAGGCCTAGCTGTGCTCCGTGTGCTTCTTAAGTTTTCCAGGTATCACATCAAAGAGGAGGTTAGCAATGACATTAGGAACATGTGGGCAAGAAGAAAGCCCTTAAACTGGCAAGGGACAGAACAGTGGCAATTGCCCATGGGGAGAAGGCAGGCAAGAGCAGAAGGATCACCTTGGGCACTCACACCACTGTCAGATGCCAAGATGTTCACAGGAGTAAAGAAACAGGCAATACCCTGAGAGAGGACATTCACAGGGACATCCGACAGCAACTGCAAAATGCTGTGCCCAGGAAGGGTTTGATGCAAACAACAGTGGAATTACCTTAACAAGCACAAGAATGCCTGTTCTAATAACAAAAAGGAGAGATCACAAAAAGGGTAATGTTCAAGTGTATAAAAACATTCCCTTGGAGAAAAGGAGGCATTTGGTCTAAAGCAGTTTGGCGTTTCCCCCCCCCCCTCCCCCAGCAATTTTCCTATATACTTAGTGCTCCTCACTAGGCAGTTTACCTGCTAAAGGTAGTCAGAGTGAGAGCGTGCTCAGGCACCTACTCCTACATAGAGATGTACTAAAATGTCTGGTTTAGCATATAAAATACAACACACTCAGCACAGGGATACAATTTGGAAGGATGTTACAACCCTCTCAGTCATCTGGCATATTCTCAAAGGACTGGGTCTAGGAAATATTCCTGCCTGCTCCCAGACTGCAGAAGCAGAAACACTCTCATTGCAGCTCTTCCAAGGCCCTTCTGTCACAGGTCATCTGCTCTGTCAAAAAATTGTCAAATTGCTATGTTTTAGGAACTGGAAAGTGCAACAACAACTTTTTATGAGGAACATTTTATGATCCATTGAAAAACATGCTAAGTAAAAGACAAGGTTTGAATTGTCAGGAAAGGTCATGGCAATTCCCACTCTGAGTCTAGGTTTATAAGCAGTACAGCAGGAGACACATTGTGGTTCTCACAGAAAAGTTAAAGAACACTCAGACAAGAATACTTCCATAGTTAGCCAGTTTCTATACAAAGCAAGTTTAATAAAGGACGAATGCCAGGTCCAATGTTAATATATGACATAGGTACACACAAACCCACAAATTGCATTAAAAAAAAAAAAAAAACAACAAAAAAAAAAAAAAAAAAAAACAAAAAAAAAAAAAAAAAAACAAAAAAAAAAAAAAAAAAAAAAAAAAAAAAAAAAAAAAAAAACAAAAACAAAAAAAAAAAAGGGGTGGGTAAAATTCTCAAAGGATTTGCAGCCTGGCTGCTTAACGAATTGTTTGGTTCAATGGCCAAGCAAAACCAAGCACACATACACACAGAGTCTTACAAATGCCTGAACATTTGGACTGAACTCAGCCACTCAGAGACCCCATTCACAGCTCAAAGTCCAAAAATGAATGGAAAAGATCACAGGGTGCCTCTACACCTTAAAAACACCCCACATAATAGCTCTCAAAATGTCACTCTGGATTTAACAACATAAAGCATACACTTTTACCTTGAGGTACTGATCTATGATGACAAACTCTTGCAAATGCATCTATTGCTCTTTTTTTTTTTTTCCTCCAGGTAAGTCCTGCCTTTCCAGTAAGACACGGCTTATTTAATCAATACTTCACAGGGCCTTTCCCGTTACAGTTGGCAAGAGATCATTAAGAAAGCAGAAGAAATTTATGAAAATATATCATCACATACTTCTCTCAACATAATTTCATCCAGATAAATTAGATAGTGAGGATCTTCAAGATGACAGCTTTGAGAAGTACCTGGAGACGTCAGAGATGACCGCTGCATCTCTGCTGAGCACACAGCAGCCAGTAATACTACACAGCACTGAGAAGACAAGAGAAGTGAGCAGAAGGGTGTTTCATGGAATTAGCAAGTTTAAATCTGACTAGAACATTAATTTGGGTTTGTGATAAATGCTGCGTCATCTTTAATGACAACAAGTATTGATTCCCAGGTTCAGAACTTTGAGAAGAAAGAGTACTGCCCAGAAAAATGACTTTGCACCAATATCTCATGATCTCTCATTCAAACACTGATCCCATCCATCCCTGATCCACTTAGGAAATCTGCAGAGAGCACAGCATGGGAGGCCATGGTTGATACACATTTTTAGAAGAGCAGTGAAAAGCTACTGCTCAGGGACTTTCACTCACTGCAGTAATGTTTATTAACAGCTCACTTCAGTGAGCAAGACACAAAGCCCTCAAAAAAACGATGCTATAGCAAAACAAACTCAATCACATGCCAGCATCAGTTCCTCATTTTCCATTCAAATCCTGAGAGCTGTTAGCACTTGCATACTTCAGGAAACACTGCTGCCACCACACTACCCACTAAACAGGGGCAAGGGGGGCTGTAGCTTCTCACAAACAACAGAGTGACTCTCCCTTAAATCAGGTAAGTATGAAGCTATTCCTACTGAAGGATAAGTAAGAAGCTAATGATGGTTATTAATAGCCCTTAAACCTATCAGTTCATCTGAGTTAAATGGCGGAATAATAATCCCTTTACAACCTTCCTCATTTTAACTGGGGAAATGAGCAAAGTTTTGTGAAATACTGCTGTTAACCTCAGATTTCAACTATTTTACATCTTAAAAATTACACTAACCTGAATCAGCATCTACCAGGCTCTGTTGTATAGACATATCACTGAGGTCCAAGACCAGAAATGGTAGGCAGGAGCTTTTCCTCTTAACACTTCTTCAAATTCAATAGGATTTTTGCCATAGAATTCCACAGATATTGAATCTGCATGTTCATCTGCCATGGGACATGCCTAGGTACCACAGATCATCCAATTTGAGAAACCGGATTGCAGCGATAAAAGTGGTAAGGATTTCTTGCTGTTTCTTCACTGTTAATCACCAATCACTAGTCCAGAAAACTTGCTCTTGTAGCAAGGAACAGACATACTAAAACCAAGCCTTAACCTGAAATACAAGAGCTACATCTTAGCCAGAAACATGGAAGAGAAGAAATAGTAAGATACATGTACTGTTGAGATTGAGAATTTTTTTCTCTGCACCTCTACTACAAATGTGGGTAATTAAACATATCCATAATCACAAAGGATAACAGAATATAAAGCATGTGATAGGGAATAGGAAAAACACTGATTTTTCAGAGATTGGTGGAAGTTCTCTCTCTAGGCACATTAGTCCTTCATTCTCTGCTGCTGTGCTTCTTGAGCCTTTCCTCTGAATGATTTACTACAATGAAGGATGTAGGTACAGAGAAGCCAAAGGTCCAGTTTGAAATAGTAGGAAGGAAAGCAAGAAAAAATTTCACCTGCTAGTTGACACTCTACCTTTATTCACCTCGGCTTTAGCCAGAGCTTGTTACCAAACAGGGTAGATGTGCACACAAGTCTGCCTGACCTACAAAACGCACACCTGGCAATGCACTTGGTCTAAGAAGCTTGGTATTACAAAGCAAACCTACGTATTTATCTTTGAAGTAGTACTATTGGTTTTGATTGTGGTTTGTGGTTTGTTTGATTTTGTTCAGATTGGCAAGTGGCTTTGTACAACTCAAAACATTTTAAGACCACAGCTTACACATGTTTGAGCTGTTTATTGTTCCTGCAAAGAAAAGGTAAGGAATTTACTATTCTTAGTACATAATAAAGGCAAGGAAAGAAAATCATCGCTCTTGAATCAAACTGTGAAATGTTGCACTTGCTTCTCAAAAACTATTTTATGTTTTTGCAGACATGAGAACTGTCTCCACAACATGAAGAGACAACTGCGAGCTGTGTTGTACAATGGGAAGTCATGCAACTAAAATATGGAAGTACTGAAGTTACACTGACTTTGTACTGAAGTTACAGGACTGAAGTACAAACACTTTTTTCCTCAGTTTTACCTAGAATCCTTCTCTTACAGCAGATGTAAGCTAGGGCACAACAACTACTACAGCTGCTTAGCAGATTTGGTCATCACAGGGTCATGCTCACTCTGCATGCTGCTCTTTATCTGGGAGTTGTTGCTATCTCAACAGAAAACAGGCAGTAAGAAGTTAAAATCTGATTGAAGATATGACAAAGAGATTCTAGCTTATCTTTCTCTTGCATCATCCCCACTTCACCATAATCTTTAAATACAAGCAAAACTCACAGTCATGGCCAGTCATGACTCCACCCAAGAGCTGACAGGGACTCAGACTGTAAAGTACCCTTTAACATCCTAATTGATACAATATGAAAATTTAACTGGATTGGCCAAAGTCAGCACAATAGCAACTCAACTGCCCTCCAGCTCATTTGTTATATCCAGCATTACAGTTAACACCAAAAGCAATGCAGTTTTCAAGAGTGGGGAAGAGTATACAAGAGCCAGGCTGTGGCTCGTGCCCAGGAGCAGCTGCAGTGTCAGTATAGCTGTTCATCAAGGACAGCAGGCAGTTCACTCAGAGCTCCAGCTGTTCCAGTTGTAGTTTTGGCAGAATGAAGGACACTTAGGCATGAATGAATATACTGATGGAGAGAGGAAGGATAAAACTTGGGAAACATGAAGTGTTTCCAGGTTAGCCTAATCTACTTGTTTGCATGGTCTCACTTCCTCTTCAACACTGCACATATTTAAACAAGTATTCTGCTCTGTTTCTAACATCCCAAGGCATGAAAATATAATGGCAATCTGGCAAGGGGAAAAATAATCATCATTTGAACTAGCTATCATGAAGGAAACAGGGGAGATTTGTTAACACTGAAGTTGCTCTGTTGGAAATGAAAATGACATTTAGGAGAGTTGGAACTCGCACTTCTAGGCTCACTGCATGGTTAGAGGTACCATACATTGTTCTGATCATCCTAATCGCCATTACCCAGGGCAGGGTAGTAAATTCATGGCACTGCCTTGCATTTGGCAGAGGAGCTGTTCCTCAGCACGCAGAGTTTCTATATGGCAGAGCACCAAAGGGAAAGGACAAAACAGCCCTCTTACCTATGAGAGCTGCCTAGATGGTGACTATATGCAACAGGTGGAAAGCGAGGAGCTCCAGCAGACTCTGAGACAAGGTGCTTCACGGATTTAGAGCACCTCCTTTGTGAAGGTAATGCCTTGCCTAGCCCTGGCAACCAAAAGCAGCAGTAGACCAGCCTTATTAATTATTGGTTTAAGAATCCAAAGGGCTAGCATCCATTTAAGATGTTACTACACAGAAAACTCAAAAAATGTTCCAGCAACGGAACAATTTATTTCTACTGACTCCCTGGTGACATTGGTAGGTGCAATCTGGACACCCTACAGGTGATATGGGTAGTGAGGGAAATTGATAACAACACATCAGAAACAGCTCTTTTATCTGACTCAAAGTTAGTCTTAGTGAATTCCTTTCTTCAACATGACAGTGCCTTTCTAGTCCCTGACACATAAGCTATGCCCTACCCATAATCGGCATCACTCTAGATCTCAGAATTAACCACCACTGAGTAGTCCACAAAGAAAGTTCTGTGGTTGTACCATAATGTGAATGTTCTCTTGACTTTATTTTACATTAGAGCAAAGCCAAAAAACCACGTGGAAGTCTCACTGGAAATGACAGATAACGTATGATTCAATGCAGTACAGTGTACACTAAAGCATGATGCACACTGAGGTCTTTGGGCTGATCAGAGACACAGTTCAGGGATAAACAAGGTTGACACATGAAGACCAGATATAGTATGCTATTAAAAACTGTTAAGTAGCATATTAATTGGATTCTATTTTACTTATAATCAGTAGATATTTCAGGTATTTTTGCATTCCAGTCCTCATTAGCACCACAAGACCTCAAATTGATTCTATTCACACACATGCTACCAAGTTAAGAATACAAATCATATTCCATAAAACAGCACAGTATATACACATTTGGGTGTATATATCCTTCCTTGTGATATTGCAGGCACATGAAATACAACACAACTACTACATGCCACCAAGAGCAAAGCAAAACAGGATGTGGCTATGTATATGAGGGTTTACACCCCATATCATTTTTCTTTAAATACACCTGTAACAGCTACTATGGCAATGGTACTAGAGCCATCATCCAAATCCCTATCTGCATTGAATTCTTTTGCAAAACAGAAGGCTGTAGCTTGCATTTTGTAGAAGTTACTAAACAACAATCTCCAGGATTTTGCAGCCAGCTGTTTTAAAATAGCAAACATGAGAATAAAGAGATAATTTGGTAGCATTCACCCTCACTAAAAGCAGCGGTCATTCAAAGAGTTGGGGCTTTGCAACAGAATCAGTCTGATTTGATAACCCCTATTGTTTTATACTTAGATAACTCTGTATGAAAAACAAGCATATCTAACAATACCTGATCCTCTTTTTCTTTGGTCTTGCCCCTGGAGACTCTGGAAGAGGTAACATCCTGAGCTGGAATGACGGAGATTTGATGCAGTGGCATGTTCATCACACCGCCTTGTTTGGTCCTATCATTTACAGCAAGGAGACTTGAAGGCAGCGCTCATTCTGTGCCATTGTCAGGCCTTGCAACTAAAAAAAATAAAAATATTGGATGATGTTAAGGCAACTTGAAATGCAATTATTTCTAAGCCAAAGTTAAGCCATCCACTAAACCAAGATGCATCTTTTATTTTCTCTCTGGATTCTAAACCAGAGAGAGTTTGGTGTATTGGGTGGGTGAGAGGAGACACAGAGGTTTTCAAGAATTTTAATGAGACAGGTCAGAGCATAATTTAAGCAAAATTTTAAAATAAATTATCAACCAGTTCTGAAAGTGTTCTGAGAGCAGAGCTAGAGGTCTGGGGTCTTGCTCAAGTCTGCTTGGTTAGGGGAGGAAGAGCAGCTCTCCAAGTTGAGCAGTGGGAGCCCACTACCAGGAGATGCAGCAAGCACAGGTCATGCAGGTAGTTTCCTAAACTGCCTCAGGAATTATCCTGAATCAGACTGAATGATGTAGCTTTGGCTAAAAACAGGCAATACGCTGTATTTTGCTCTTGTCATTCATGTACCACTGGCAATTAAAAAAAAAAAAAAAAAAAAGTATCACATGAGCTGTTCCTTTCTTAGAGGCTATCAGGGATTAATATGATCAAAATCCCTCACTAGGGATTGTGAATTCACTGGACTACACACATTTTATCCTTCTTTTACTAATACAACAAGGAAGCATTACACATAGGACAGACAGCAATAGCCATAAATTAGCCAAAATCGGCAATGCTAATCTGAAAGGCAGGCATAATTAACCATACCTTTTATTAGATTAGTGAAGTTATATTAAATAAAAAGTTTTTTGAAACATGTAGGATCATAGTGTTTATTTGGAACGTAACTTGCCACAAAATGAGACACAATCAACTGTGTTTAAAGACAGGATTAGAGGGGAATTAACACAGAAGGGACTATATTAAACAGGGACAACTGAATGATGCACTGTTCTTCTGTTTCCATAATGTACCAACTTTTTGGTTGGTTGGCTTTGAATTTGTGAAAGCAGAAAAGAATAGATAGATGTCCTATATATTCTGTTGCTTAACAATTTGGAAACAGTGTAGCTTAGTCAGTGCATACCAGTAACTTATATTGCACACATTTTTTATTGAATATTTAATTGGAAGTTTTAAACATAGGGCAAGATTCATAGGTTTTTGATCCTGTAAGAGATGCTGGTCTGGTTCTACTTCCATTAGATTCCATAGAAGCTGTGTAAAATGAAAACAGGATCAAATATTTTGACTGCTTTTGATTAAACAAAAGAAAAAAAATTACATGTTCCAAGCACTTTATACACAGAATGACAGTTCACTATCCTCTTTGCACTGAGGCGGAAAGACTTATCAAAGGTCGTAGAGCAACTCATGAACAAAACCAAGAATTGCATGCAACGCCTACTGCATCCCAACCACACACTTCATTTGCTGGGTGATGCTATTTGCCCATTCAAGTGCTCAGCCAAATTAAAAAGCTTTACTGACACATGGCCAGGATTTATATTACTTCCATAGAGTCCAAGACAGCACATCAGAAAGCATGCATGAAAGCTTTTCAGGCATGACTTATTTTAAAAATAAAATAAATCAGTATGCATAAACAAGGAACAACAAGGACATTTCCTTACTGGAGGACAAAGGGAAACATGGGACTTGCCAGCATTATTGAACCACAGCATAAAGAGAAAACACAGAACCTTTTAAGGTACTCCACATACCTGCTTAGTTACACCCTCTAAAGGAGACAAACCAGAGGGGATATAAATGTGGACTGAGATGAGAATATCAAACCACAATAAACAAGTCAAAACGGGAAGGTATTTTCCCAAGAAAACATAGGGAAATCAAATCCAGCGAATGTTAAGCTTCACTGAAGATATGCCAGTTAATATGTTCTGTGCTATTGCCAGTGATAACAGCTCCGTGTCCCCACTCAAAAAGGGTTCTGGGCTTGCAGGCAAGGACATGTTACTACGACTGCAAAGAGAACAAGGAAAATTAATAGAAAACACAGTTAACCCCCTCTGATAATGGCAGACAAGTCAAACCAGTTTTTTTGTAGGTACTTCAAGAACAATACGTGTTAGAATTCTTTGAAAGAGCTCAAGCAGTAGATATAATCCAACTGGATATTCAAAGATGATGTGAAACAGCTCTCCCCTGGAAAAGAAGTCTGGCAGACGTTCTAATAAAGCCTGCCTTTGTTCAAGGTGGCTTAGACAAATCTGTAACCTAAATCCAGATGCCACACTGTAGCATCTCCAACCTGCATGGTTCATAATAATGCACACACTGTATTAACGTAAAGTATGTTAACTCCACAATGCTAATTAAAGGATAAAGTTATATGAATGAATTGACCAATGAATGGACAATGAATGTGACCAAGCATCACAGGACATATTCCACAGCTAAATTAATTCCACATGCTACCTGATTCAGAGGTGAGGAGTTGTGAATCTGCCAAGTGGCATTCAACTTGAAGCACATCAAACTGGGGGCCTGCTGAAAAGGAAGAAATGCTAAGGCAAGGGGACTTCTATATATTCCATTCTCCTCAGGATTCCAGTTAGATGTTCAGGCCATACCCCATGCAAAACATAAGTTCCTTGTTACTACAGCACCTGCCCAGGAGGTGGCAAAGGGCTTAACTTTCTCCTCCACTGTGCTTTATTTGGTTCATAAATCACACATCCAAGGGAAGTCCCATGAACACTGCTGTAGATGTTCTATTCATGAAAGAAGGACTTTGCAGATCCTTTTTGCCCTGGAAAGCTGAAGTAATCATGGGCTGCCAGGAATGGGATAGGGAGGGTACATACATCAACTAGGTCCCATAGGCAGAGTAATTATCTTCCCACCAAAGAGGAATCCTATTCTCCTCTTGCTCCCATGGTGGTTAACATATCATTCACTGGAGTAAAATACTTCAAGAAAACCTCTCTTAGGAATTTGGGAATTCAGCAAATTATAATAAAAGCCTTTTTTCATAGCTGGACTCAATATAGAGATTTCTTTACTCATGCTGCTAACAGCCAATCAACTGCAATTCAAAGTACTACTCTTGTCCAGAGAGACTTCCTGCAAACCTGGTTCAGGCACAAGGGAATGTCAAGACAGAAGTCAGCTTGAAGCGTAACTGTTCCCCCTATCTATTGCCACACTGGTTACTAAAAAATGGATTCCAGCCATATTGCCATTGCAGAGACCCTTCAGAAAACAAAGAGCATTTCACAAGACAAAAAAGGTCAAAATCCTGGTTGCAGACCCCATAGGAGACTTTAGCATAGTGAAGCTAAGATTTCACCCACCCAGGTAGTCCAATTTTGCTTTTAGCAGGACAGGCAAACAGTAACTAAAAATGCCAGCAGACACCTGGAACCATATCAGCTGGATGCTCATTACATTGCTAGAACCATGAAGCTGCATTAAGAACAGACAGATTCAGAGGAAACGAGACAGTCTCTGAAGGTAGCTGAATAGTATAAAAGGAAGGAAAAGCATGCACATGACCTGGCCTGGTGGCTGGGGCATTCCCCTGCACAGTACATCTGACAGCAACAGAAGCAGAAAATTAAGTTCTTCTGGGTTATCAGCATTAAGCACATGATGTTAAGGCAACTTCTCAGGCTGACTGTTCACAAGACTCTGTGGCAGCCATGCTTCCAACACCTGAGACTTTCACTGCTGGGACTGAAGCCCCTTCACAGAAGGCAGCTCCAGTGAGCCAACCAGAGCCCTGCTTGACTCCCCACATATCCCACTCACAGTCACACCAGGTTTCCTTACTGATTTGACCCTGGGCTTCCCATGACAGAATCTCAGAAGTCTCATTTCACAAAGCAATTTATTCTCAGCACAGTAATGCAGAAACAGGCTGAGCTGATGCCTCCAAGGAGGACCATCAACAAAGGCTTTTAGACTCTTACAGTCTACCCACATGCAAGTCTCAGGCTTCCTTCTGAGTGCCCACTCCTGCTGTGTCTCCCAGTGTCCATTCAACTTGCTGGTGCCACCCATCTCCATGCCGTTTGCTATCCAAAAGGTTGGCAATTCAAGGCCTCTTGTCAGGATCCCACCCAGAGCTCAACTTGCATTTCAAGCTGCAGCATGCAAAGGGACCAGATATATTCCTCAACAATGAGAAGGGACAACCAACAACAACAGGTAACCTCACTGTAAGATAAGTAGGTGGGAAATCACTTGAAAGCAGACTTCCATCATCCACCCTATCAGGATCTGTCTCCCAAGTGATAACAAGAATATAAATCAGACATAAGATGAACCAAACAGTTTGTAAATTGCTGGATTGTTACAGTGAAAAGTGTCATCTGAAGAACCCAGCTGGAAGTCCTCCCTCACTTGCAGTCTACTACAGCTTCCCTATCCATTACACATTCCAAAATAATGGCTAAACTGCTCTTTGCCAAAGATTCCCAGCTAGACTGGGACAAGTAAACACAATTCATGATTTCCTGTCTGTGGTTCCATATTTACCAGAATCTAAAAACATGAAGTATGAACAGCATATTTTATTAGGTCATTTACCCTTCAGAAAGTTCCCCATATTCCCTTGCTATATGGCATATGCTGGAGAACGTGAACAGAAGCTCTGGAGCTGTAGTAGCATGGTCTGCAGATGTACACAGGTTTCACCAAAAGAAATGCACCCTAAGGATACATGAAGATGTGTACAAATGCTTTGTATTACTCATAGAAGGGGAAAAAATAGAGCAGTCAAATAGGTCACTTGTTTTCCTATTTAAAGTACAATAGATATTCTGGATTATAAAGGAATCTGTCTTCAGATGCATCAAAGACGTGCCCTGGAAACTGTGTCAGAAGGGAGATGGTAGTCACTAACAGAAGGGAATAGGAAGGGAATTTACCAATGAGTTGTGGTCTTCCCCAAGGTTTCTTACCCTATTCTACAGTCCCAGTCCCCAGTAATGACAGTGATCTGCATCACGTAGGTCAGTGGTCTGATAACCTGTTGCAGGGTAGGCAGGTTAAAAATAAAGCAACAGATTGCTGATATCCAGATATACACTGAAGTAACATCCATGACTGTGACAATCCTGCCCTGGTCTAGCTCAACCTGTAGAGGCCAGGCAACCTTCCAGATGCAGGCTGAAGAGTGCTACTCTGAGACTTTGTGGATCACTGCTGTGCAATCTGGTCTTCTGAAACTTCCCTCTGTGCCTCTATGCAGCACAAAACCTGACTAAGGCAAGACAGGATGGGAAACTCTCCGAAGAAACCTCTGACTAGTGCTACATGGTGTAACATCTTCATCAGCTGGCTTACTTTCTCCTAGTAGGACTTGAAAGAATCTGTTAATGCAGACTGAAATCTATTTTTCTGCTGGAGGTCTGGATGTGAAATCCCAGAGCCTATTAAAAAAAATCTTTTTGTTTTGGATTTTTGTTTGTCATTCTGAAGTTAACAGAAGCCTTCATCCAGTGACTTTAGCAAATTCCTGTGTTCATCTTAACTTTCCCTAGCTACTCTGACATTTCAGATGGATATAGCTTATATCTACTTTCTGTACACTACAGTTTCTATATTTGCAAATATTTCCAATCCTATTATCTTGTGTTGACTTCTGTTTGAAGCTTTTATTTATTTCATTTTGAGGTTGCTTGGACTCTTCCCCTACTAATGTAGCTTACATAATCCTCTTCTAGAGATGACAGATGTGCATTTTCAAAAAGAGGATCCGGCATCTGCATTTCATTTTGGTTTACTGTAGCTTAATCAGTACTTTGTTAACAGCATTATTTAAGAGATGTTATCAAGCCTCATGCACTTCACATGAATTTGTTAACTTGACAAACAAATCTAATCAAGAGAGCTTAAGGGAGAGGAACTAAAACTTCTTCTTTGCAGTACCTTTCACATTTCACTTCTAATGTTGTATTAACCCTGAAAAGAATCCTTGCAGAGAGACTAGGTAGATACAATTCTGGATTACTGCTATTTACTGCTATGCATCTGCCTGCGTATTTTGCACTGTTTACTAGTTCATCTCTAACTTCTCCCTTTGTTATCTCAGTTCCTCCTTTTCTTCACCTGCTAGAGTCCTAAAAATAAACAGTTTTAAGCCTTAAAAATATTTTTCTTCTAATACTTTTTTTTACAATCATGTTATTGAGTAGTTGAAATCTAAAGAAAGGCTTAAAAAGGGGCAAGAGGTTCTTCTGCAAGTTACCCATGTTTCCTTTGAAAGCTTCTCCATGTACAGAAATATACAGGTGTAGACTACACACAACATATAGAGAAACAAAAGTATCTGCCAGCTCTGGCTGACTCCTCTCAAAATAAGAATATGATCATTTCCACAAATATAATTCAACTAGACAAGCAAGCTGTTAAACTACAGCATCAATAAATAATGGTCCCAGAGCTCATAGCATCCCTTTCCCTTGATTTCAGTGGAAGCTGAGCATGACCTGCACCTCTAAAAAACATGTTCCTTAAAAACTGTTCCCTTCAAATCAAATGAGAGGATAAATACAATTATGAACTACCTTGTTAGCATTCAGGAAAACAAATGTCACTTCCCTCTGTTTCAATAACACAAGAATATAGTCATTACAGACAGGGTTGGTGATTTTTCAGTCAGCAAGTTGTTCTACCTGCTCCACTGAATTCCCAAATCCATTTGCATCAGGGGGTGCCATTTGTGCTTTTGTCTTGATAATCACCATTTCACCTCACCCCTTCACATTAAACACATCTTTCCTGTCCCAACATGCTCCCAAACAGAGCAGGTCTAGCATGTGAATCACAATGCAAGATGAGAGTCTTTACAGCTTTGCTGTAAGCAGGATGTAGTATCACAGCATATTTGGGCCTTGCCTTATCACTCTTAGCCATGATAGCATCAACTCCCAGAATGAGTAGAGACTGTCTTCCTGAGAAATTAATGCCCATCTCCAGAAGAGGTATTCTCCCCTCCAGTCTAGCACTGAAGCCATTCTGCAGAGTAAAAATTAGGCTGTCTCAATCACACAATTCCAAATTTTACTTAAAAATATGCATGATTTATGTCTTCATAATATTCATTGTTAGAGAACCTGCCGCAATACCGTGCCTATTCCTACAGTTTCTGAGAAAAGCTCTTTCTTCCTTCATGGCATGTCCAAAAGCAATGCACAGCAGTAACTTACAAGGATTCCATCACAGTGATGCAGTGGTCAGCATATCTTTTCCTTACTATGCCAGAGAAACAGTTAGAAAGAGTAGTGGTGCGATTTCATACAACTCAAAATTCTTAAACTAAAGGAAAACAAAAAAGGTCAGATTATTGTGAACACAAGTTGGGAACCACTCACCAACACTGCTGTAGTTGTCAACTGCAATTTCAGATGACCCTTCAAACCAGCACAGAAAGGTCCACAGTACAGCTACGGGATGCAAAAATCACTCCACTCATCCCTACTCATGGGCAAAAGCCAAAACCCACAAAATTATGACATGCCATGGAAAGACAACAAGTGAGGTTTAGACATCAATGTCAAGGACAAGGTAACACCTCAGACCTCCAGAATAACATCAAATCTATTGGAAAAAAGCCCACATGAGCATTATGATATGGCAAAGTGCTCCATAAGAAAACTGATGTTTTTTAGAAGAGAATGTTAGTGAAGATGAAAATCAAATGAAAAAAGAGACATCCTAATAACATGTCTAGACCAGGGAGAAAAATGTGCACAAACTTATATTTGCAGGCAAATTTCTATTCTAGTTCACAAGTCCATATGATATAACGTAACACCTATGGATAATTTAAGACCACTTCCCTTCCCTATTATAATCCTTTTGCAGTTCACAAAACTCTAAATCACTCTGAAATCCAGTGAAAACTTGCTCTGTATTTTTATCTTAAAAATTAATAATGACTATTTAAAAATGCATAACTTTACACGGGAGACAATAAAAGCCTGGATTTCTTAAACAGTGAAAATAATTACAATGTAAGATAGTGATGAAACAGAACAATCTCACCATTGTTCAGTGAGGACATTGCTCACATTCTGTATTGTACAGAGATAACAATGATGCATTTTTAGGAAAATTCTGTACTGTATCACTTATTTTCCATTACATCAGAGGCTAAGAGTTGTAACAGCCATTTATGAAAAACAGGTGCCTAAGCAACATTCTTCACCATTGCTGAACTGCTACCAGGCAAAACATTCCTCTTAAGACAGAGTGAAAAGAATATACTGTTGACTGAATGGTTCTGTGTTTTGAAGAAGTATGAAACCATTCCTCCTCTGTCTTTGGGTGAATAAGAAATTCCCAAAGCAGAGCACATAAGAATGTATTTCTTTTGAATGATTTAAAAGTTAAATGTCAGGTAAATCTTTATTTGCTGGAGGAGTCTTAATAAAAAGTTAGACTTCTGGATCATTATGACAAACCTTTAAACTCTGAGGAAACAGCTATAAACCACATCCTTTAGGACCTGCATGATGCATCTGGAGACCCTAAAATCAGTGTCTTCAAAAGTTCAAATAAGTAAGAGTAAAAAAGAGCAATGTCCCAAGCATCCTGTAGCTGATTCTTCTGTTTACTTGCAAAACATTAGTGAGTTTCTTTATAATCATAATTTTCCACATTTTAAAGCAATGCAAATTTATGATGCAAAACTTGTTACCAGAAATCATTTGCTATCACCCAAATTTAAAACACCTGGAGATAACATGAGTTGTTAAAGTATAACAGACTTTGGTGAGAACTTTTCATTGAGAAATATACTCAGGCACAGTATGTCTCCTTTATGGCTTTATGTTTACATCTTTTTCCATTCTGATACCCCCTCTATACATTTGCTAATGTTCAACAAGACTCCCCTGTCCAGAAGGCAATGTGGGAAGTACTAGTACTGTGAGCTGCATGAGAAATTGTTCTCCAGGCTGAATAAAACAGTGAGAGAGTCTGCAGCCCCACTGACATCGCTGCCCACTTTTAACTTTAGTTTGAGTATCACCAACATAGAGGTGTGCTCACTGGCTGTGGTCCAGGAAGGCAAATCATTTAAGTTCTTCAGTTTACTAAATTCCATGCAATGGAAGGGTAACAGTACTTCCACTTCTCAACTCTGGGCTGCTTCAGCTGCACAGATAGCCTCTGTGGGGGTGGTATAGTTCCTTACTGTGGCAACATACAGTACCTGGCACAACCAAGAGCATAGATTTAAGTGCTACAGTAATACAAGCAATAACAGCAGTACACATACGAGTCACTCCTTCAGATTCACACTCGCATTGTCATGAAAAATTGCCAGACCTTGATGTGAGACAGTTGCTACCCAGACAAACATGGTATTTCTCATCAACTTCAACATGAGAATTAGGCTATGACGAGTTTAAGAACCTCTGTGTCACAGTATTATCATTAAGAAGCAAAGCTGTATAAAGCCTATAGACAGAGACCAGGTCTGTGAGCAGAACTGATTCCGCTCCAGTGCCAGAACAAGACAGCCTCTTCCAGGTACAACTGTATGTTGGGTGGTTTAAAAGGCTGCATGTGCCTGTCTTATTTTAACTGTCCCTGATGCAGTTTAAAGACCAGGCAACTGATATCAGAAGGTTGAAAAGAGCACTGACTCCCTCTGATTCCCAGCTCCCCATGCCAGTGGTGACACTGCACCAGCAGCGGAAAAGCATCAGCACAGCTTCCCTTCATTAGGGTGTTACTTCACACGAGTGTTCTGGCATGTGTATGTTGGTTCTGCCCATCTTTCCCCTAGAACAGTGCTCTGTGCCATCTGAAAAGAAGGGACTGGCATTACTGAAACCCACAGACAAGGCATTCCTTACCACAGTCTATAAAGGACCATTCATCCTCACTGTACCTAAAATAGACACTAGATGAAATCATGAGATGAATACATGACTATGGATTCCTTTAAATCACTGCCTTCTTAACATGGACAAGAAACCAGTCTCCAGTAGTTGCATCCTCACCCATTGTCCTTCTTCTCAATTCAACAAAGTGTTGACCTTTTCTTTCCCATCCAGTATTAGTTCCTTCATTTCTATAAGTATTTAGAAGTTCAGAGATTCCATGAGAAATTTGGAGAAACAGCACAAAACTCCACCAATCCATTGCTATGCCCTTGCAAGATCTGTATAGAATCCTATTAAGTCATATCTACCACACCATTCTGTTACCAGAACTATCAGCAGCATTTCTGAAGTTCAGCTGTGACCCACGATTTGCTCAGTGCCAGTCAACCACAACCAGCTGCAGATGGCTACCAAGACAGAGACAAGCATCTAGATATGACAAATTGTGCTTACTAATGAGAAACACCGAGAACTGCACAAATCTGTTTCTTGATGCTTGGAAAAGAGGCTGACTTGCAGTGCCCCGTTGCCCTACTCTTATACGACTACCAGTTTTCCTCCAGCAGAAATGCTTCAAAGCATCTAGTAAGGCTGAGGGGAGGCTCAGGTCACTACAGAGCAACATGCCATGGGACAAAAGGTAGTTTTGAAGGAACCTAGTGACAGCTGGAGCAATAAAAAGGAATGGATTCTAGGATGCTGTTGCAGATCTACAGGGAAAATGAAAAAAGTTGCTATATGAAGTTCTTCAAACTGGGAAATAGAATCCAAGGATCATGAACATATCACTGATGCCAATTGACATGTCACATTTTTCAACCTGATCACATTTAGAAATAGCTCTTCTGTCTTTTCCTCAAACAGATGTTCTTTGCTTTAAATTAGTTTAAACAGGAGCCAGTGAGATGAGCCAAGTGTGCTAAACAAGGCCCATGCAACTCCGGTGCATATGAGCACTACTAGAAAACCTGAAACATTCATTAAGACAAAACCTGGAAGAAACAGTAGTATTTACCAGGTATCTGCTGAAATTGAAAGCAAGAAGAAAAACTTCACTAATAATTTATCAAACTAAAATCCCATCAGTTCTGGAGGAAAATGTACTGCTGGAGAGAGGAACCTATTGAGACCTCATCAGAATTTTACATCCACTGCATCCTGAGCTGCAGAGAAAGAACCCACACAACTCCACCCTACTCTCCTCCATATTTTCCAGGACCCATACCTGTTGACTGTGTGGTCTCATTCTTTAAGTAGCTACAACTACAACAATATTCATGAGCACTTGCTCTTCCAAAGAGTAGGTGAAAAATTACTACAGACAAGTAATTTGAACATCTGCTGAATTTAGGCTAATGGAAAGATAAGGATATATTTCTTTATTAATCATTTTAAATGGTGAATGCAAGTTGGATTTGTTTTTTCCCGAACTGAAAAAGGGAAAACTACCCCCCAATTCCAAATGCAACAGATGTTAGAAAGTCAAGACAAAACTCCTCAGTTCTCCGCACACTTAGAACAGTTGTCCTGTTCCATTCCCAATACTCCCCTCTTTGGCACAGGCTCCCACACGTGAACTGTACTGTAGCATCAAGATTGTCATAATGCATCTAAAGACTAAAGATGACTTCTGCTGGTTTTGAAGTGACAGGAGTCCAAAAGTAACCAAAACACTGCTCCTTTCCTCTTGTAGGACCCCATCATTCCCTTTAGCCTATGGGTGCAGCACTGTGCTTACAAACAGGCACAGTTCCTTCTGTGTCACAAGCAACCTTGTGCCTGACACCGCCCTTCTCCATCAGCTGTGCTCTCTCTGAATGAAGCATGGAGTCCTGGGCTTGGAGAAAGTTACACTTCTTGTGTTACAGGGGCACATGCTATTCAGTGAGTGGTATTGCACGGCAACATTACAATTATCTTTCAAAGAAATAATCTGCTACAATCTCACATCACCTACATTTCTTGCAGATAACACAAGTTTCACATCTTGACAAGGCCAGTTGATCTCTCACTGCCTCATTACATAGGACAGAAGTTATCTGACTTAAACAACAAAATCAGCAAGAGGCAAAAGAGTATGCAGATCCCAATCTTCAGAAATGTTAAATATTTCAGCTAGAAAGGCTCCCTCTTTCTCGCTGTGCTGCTTCTGCAGCTCTCTTAAAATGCTCAACCAATGCCACCTAACAGGTTCAAGAAGGAAACAAAAATGTAATGCACAACATGTAACACATTTCTGTGCTCATGGATTGAGTTTTTAGTGGTGGGCGCAAAGTCAATACCATCATCTGGTGTCCCCCAAAATTCCCTACCCACTGATTCTGTCCAGACTTTCCTGACTGGCAAAACAGAGATACTAGTTCAGTATCTGAACTCGTCCTGAAAGGTAGGTTATGGATTAGAATACTTCTCTAGTTAGAGATCACCAGTGGCATTAGTAGGTAGATTATTTTTGGCAATTGTCTCATGAAGTCAGAACTGTAGTCAGTTGTAAATCAGTCACTGCTTTTTGTGCGACTCCAGTTTACACAGAAATTTCCAATATTTAGTATCTCTTCAAAAGCCATCATCTATAAATCATCTTTGCAGAGAAAAGAGAAAGCAGCTATCATATAACTAAGAAGGGACTTCTTAATATCTTCAAGTTTCTTGGTCAAAACCTAGAAAGAATGGTAATAGGAGATGAAGACATCTGGAAAGGCGCGACTGCCTTCACACACTGGTGGTTGAAGGAATTTACAAGCTCAAGTAACCCAACCCTCTGACAGGTGTCATGCTGGAGTAGCATCTTTTATGGAAGGGGTTGTAGAAGGCCCAGAGACAGCATAACATGCTGTATTACTACTCAGCAGATTAAAGTACGACATAGCCTGCTAGACATTTTCTTCTTTTTTGGCACATTACAATAAAGGAAGAATGGCTTGGCTCAGAAACTGGTCAACTCCCCTCGACTCAGAGGGGGTGCTGGAGAGGATAAATAGCATCTCAGAAAAGCAGACCTGTGCTGTAGTGTGTCTATGCTACTGGCCTTGGTGGAATGCACCATGTACAGTCAAGCTGTTTTCCACTCCCATCCCCTGATGACAAGAATTGCTTTCAGACTTGAAACCCAACAGTTTCATCATCTTAGTACATTCCCTATTCCTGGCTCAGATGTCACTCATATGCATTAGTTAGATTACATCAACCACAGAGACCTGCCCATGAGCCACAGAGGATACAGCTCAAAGGTGGCCAGTCAGGGAATGGATCATCAGTTCACTGAGTTTCTCCTCCCTTACTCACAGAAGCAGCAATGCAAACTGTGCAACAAGGGATAAGCAGATGTTTTGTGGTGTTGTATGGAACAGGAGACAATACTGAGGCATCAAGATGTAACTGGCAAACATACCTTCCTTGAGCAGAGAATCCACCCTGAAGCAGAACCATTGCTGCAGCTTCTTCCCCCAACCTCTGCATGAGGCACGGACAGTAAAGACAGGCTAAGCCAAACTCACAGACCCTGAATATAGCAGCTAAGGAGGACTTGAAAAAGCAGCTGACAAACAGCCAACCAGCAGGATGCCTGCAGGGCATCACAGCCCTACCAAGTCTGCACAAAGCACCTGTAGTACTGCACAGTGAGAACATGCCAAATAAAAACTTCCCAGTAGGTGATCAAAGATGGATGAGACAGACTGAGCACGAGTCCCAGCTGACAAGTAGAGCTCAAGTAAACAGAGAAAGCAAACAACCATAACAAATTTCTAACAGACACAATGGAAGATCACAGCCAAGAATAAAATGCACGATGTATCTAATTCCCTTTCATATAAGGAACTGATCCTGAGTCAGAGCTTCATTGCTCTCATGGCAGCTGGACCACACAATGTTATGCTTGCCAGGGTATCACTAACAAAGGAAAGTGAGTGAGAAATCTTATCTTGAATCACATGTGTTCAACAGCAACTGAGCTGGGATCCTTGACTTGTGGCTGAAGAAGTTGATATCAACACCACTAGTGAATAAAAGCACAGGCCTGGTGCAGATACAAGTGCCTCAGGGTCCCCAAAACACCAAATACTGACCACAGGAGATTCTGAGAAGAAAAACACCACCAAAACACTGCAAAGCATATGTCAGACTTACCCTGTTGCATTTGGCATGTACATATGGAGAGGAGATGCTTCCACACTTCACTATGAGCATCTCAAGTGAAACCTTATTGAACAGGGGTAAAAATTCAAGGAGCACTTAGGCAACTCTGGCATAAGGCACAGGGGCTCTGGCAGGGCCATCTCCTGCTTCTTTGAAGCTGTATTTCTAATATATCACTTGCACATTGCCTCACTAGAAACAAAGTCAAAAAATTTAAGCAAGTAATCAGATGGATCAGGAAAGGTCAAAGAGGAATGATTTTGAACTTCTTGCCATTTGGAAAACACAAGAGAGTTGGGAGTTCTCAGTGATTTGCCTGGAAATCACCGCAGTGCAGTTTTTCTACACTTCCAGGAAGGCACACAAGAAGAATCTCATCTCTAAAAGGCCTTGAGAGCTGCAGAGTTCCCCAAGTGTACTGATGCAGGACTCTTTTTCACACACCTGCCAAAGCATGTAGCAGCTCATACAGAACAACATGGAGACTTTTCAAGCCATGGAATTTTGTGATGAAATGAACTTGATGAATATTTCTGCAGCATGGGAAAGATTTAACTCTAGAGGATAACTTCTCAGTCAGAAGTTATCCTCCCCATTAGGTATGATCCTCAGGTTAAGGGTACAAAATAGCTGAACACTGCTGTCACAAGAACCACAGAAACAACACACATGCCTCACACAAAGGAACTGCTAAAAGGCATTATACTGTTTTAATGCCCAAAAGCAACAAGATATTTCAAGGCTACAGTAGTAAAACACTGCACAATAACACCAATGCATTCAGAAGGCTAAAAGCTGATATTGTTCTATTGGCTTCTGCTTTACTATGCCAAGAGCAAAGTTAAAACCTCCTTCCATATTTTAATCGAATCTGCTGCTGTTTTTGACTAATTCCCAAGATCAGGCTAGCCTGACAAGAATCCTGTAATTTTACAATGATATCTCTCCTCCCTCCACCTCCTTACATTATCAAACATTAATTCTGTGAAGAGTGCTGCATTGTACCAGCTCTAATTTAGTAACACTTAAACTTTACTCCTAGGCTTTCAGAAGGTCTTGCAGTGGATGAAGATCCATTCCATAGCAGAAGGATTATCACAGTCTGATATTCTACAGTTTGGTATTCTGTGGTTGCAGGTTTCATAAAGGCCACTCACCCATGTGACCTATCCTGTGTCTAAAAAAGTGCTATCTCCATGGGCTTTGGAACAGGGTGAAGCTGCAGCTCTTGGTTGTGACATTGCAATTTATTTTGCCTTCTTCCTGCAACATTAAAAGTCCCAGCAAATACGTGACATTTAGCCAACACATTTGGAAGTTACTGGCAGTGTGATTGCATAAGTCCACTTCCCCTTAGAGAGAAGGTTAAATTTAAAAAAAAAATAAATTCAAGAACCTTATAAAAACCATGATACAGATGACAACTGAGTTGCAGAAAGCTAAGGTATACATAGGTGAAGTAGCTTATATCAGAAAATTGAGGCCAGAAGCTGGAAAAAGACTCACATTTCCTGTTTCTCACCAAAAAACCCCTCCCAAAAAAAAACAAAAAACCATCTTTAGCTGCAAGTGAACTTCCTCCTTTTTAGAGCTAAGCAGACTTTTTTTTCTTCTCTCTGACACAAGATAGCATTTAGCTCAGTATGCACTTTATACTGTTTGATATAAAAACCCCCTTTCATCGATTACTTGGAATGTCAAAGAGCAGCAGCTTCTCTGCAACTCTTCAGTCTACCTGTTTTTTATGTATTATATGAATGCACATATGCACACATTTTGTAGAAGCAGCTTCAATGTAAATGAATGGTCACAGATTGTGCTAGAGAAAAAACACTGACAACTGTCCTTCTTAGTCCTGGCACTTCCAGCTCAGTTTTGGCAGGCAAGGTCAAGATGAAAATTACCTTAAAAGCCATAACACTACTCACACTAAAAAGGACAAGATTTTGCACTCAGAACTACAAGAAGAACTTTCAACATTTACCAGAAAGGAAGGAAAACCCAAAGCCTTCTATTGACTTCAGAAAGATCCTGACTGCTCCCATGTGTGTTTTCCCCTCTGTCATCACCTATGGTAAACTATTACCCAATGCTCTTCACATTGCTTTGGTATGTCAGACTTCACCAGGCTTATGATGAACTGAAAAGCCACTGCCAACTTTCACTTTCTGTTGTGGCAGAATTCATGATACTATTAAGTGCAAGTCCCTCAAGAGTGGTTTGCTGAAGAAGGCTGTGGGAAAAATCCAAGGAGACAAAAATACACTCAGATAAGGCAAGCGGAGGCATTTGCAAGAATTTCTTGCTATAGTATGATCTGTGTTATGAAACAATGGCAGAACCCTGTATTGCATCACTTCTTGTATTCAGATCCAATCTTCCCATAAATATAAATACACAGAAAAAAAAACCCATACACAGATATATGTCACATCTTTCCATTAGCCTTCCTCTTCTGACTGGTGCATTCGTAGTTACAAGAGATTATAACAAGGATTGGCCTAGTAGGGAATCACCCTCAGTAGCACACTGCGCTTTTACAACTAGAAATAGAGGGATCAGAGAGATTAATTCTCTGTCCTGGATAACACAAGAAGCTAGTGACAGTGAAAGCAAATATAAACAGGCAGAGAAGACTCAGTCTTGCTGCAGCTCCTGTTCATTTTGAAGGAGCCTCTTCCACAAAAAAATGCTTTGAGAGACCATTATGAACTGTATTAAACAAAGACATCCCTTTTTTAAGTCCTACATTAATTGGGAGAGGAGTGGCTCCCACTAATAATCCCTGTGATACCACCTTCCCTCTCCCTGGGAAGTAAAGAGGCCAGGCTCAGACCCACTGCCAAGAGAAGCGCTTACAGTAGCAAGATTTGACGGAACACTTTCCCAGTATTTAAGTGGTACTATGAGGCAGGTTGTAAACAGCAAGTCTGTTGCTTCTTTTTCAGTTAATGCTACTCAAATGATCCTCTACAGGCAAAATTCACCCAAATGCCATGTCTTGAAGGCAGTAACCTTTGGTACTAGGAGTCATGTCAATATGCAGACCCTCACTGCTGTCCCCACACAAAGTCTTGTGTAAGAAGAAAGCAGAACTCAAAACCCAACTCTGGCAAAAAAATGGAAGCACGTCTCCCCTCCTCAAGCTGCACAATGGCACAGCATTAGTGGTAAGTCTGAGTGACAAATTATCCTGGTCATTAGAATCAGCAGATCAGACCCAGGGGAAGCCTAGCTGATTATTAGGAAACATTGGAGTTTTTTTTCCTACAGATATTGTTTCTTGCAGGCTCAGTACACACACTAAAGAGGAACCAAAACATTTTTTTTTTTAGAAAAAGTACATTTGAGAGGAAGGGAGGCACATAGGATTTGTACACTCTTTTAAAAATCAGCAACTTTGTGTGTAACCTTGAATCCTATTGTTTTTTCTTCTTTTTTTGATTTATCACCCTGGATCCTTCTTTCTTTCCTTCCCATCTGTATTATGCAACAAATCTTTTGACTCAAAGAGAAATGTTTCTCATCTTATGTCCAGGACATGAGTGAAGTCAAGGTACTTGCTCAGGGAAGAACAGCTGAGAATATTTTTACTCCTTGTAATGAACTTCTTAACCTGGAAGGTGTATGAACATATGATCTTACTGAAGTCATGACCAAACTGGGAGACAAATACAGCCCTAGTGGTGGTTTTCAGTTAAATTACGTTCTGAAATCCAATGCCTGTTTTCCCAACAATAAACTCTGGTGCAGTTGTTCATGACAAGCCTCACCTGCAGATTGGACCATGACATGTACTCTGTCCTCGTGCCTTCTGAAGGATACACAGAAACTTTAAAGGGCAGATATCAAGCCATACCTAAGTGATACATAAGATTTACTTATTCCCAAAATATACAATATTTATATTCTGTGTTAACTTTCGCTACATGTTTTGCAAGGTTTACAACTGGGATCCTTAAATGACTCTCCAGGGATAAAGTGCTCATCTACTAGCTGTCTTTATTTCATCCAAGTATGGAAAAATCTCAGCCCCAATTTTTAGAAACTTATAGTATTTTTCAGCTATTACACATACAGGCAATATATCTAGAACAGCCCAAACACCGTAACCAGCTGGGCACATTATATAGGCCAGCCTTCCTTCCAGGTGCCTGGAGAAAAGAAATTGTAAGCACTAGAAACTGCTGATGGTTGAGATCTCTTGCTCTTTGTGAACTGTCTGACTATCTGGTGATGAGTTAAATTCAAGAATAACACGGCTTTTAAAGTATGCCTTTAATTACAAAAAGGCAAGGCTTCCAAGGGCTCTGGTCCATTTACCTACCTTAGAAACAATAAACTCAATGTAATCATTTATTCGGTTTTTTAATGCTTCACATGAATGTGGATACCTTGATAAAAGACCCACAAAAATATTGTGAGAGGCAGTGAAAGATAAACTGTTTTAGAAATCATGAGTTCTTTTGGCAAATAGTGTTTTCAGTAAAAGCCAGACAACAGAACTAGTAAAACTGCCCCTAACTAAGTGAAGAGTGTTCCAACAACCTGGAGCTGTGAAAATTCACAATGAACAAAGCCCACCTAGCAAGTGTAATGCCAGCTAAAGCAAGCTGCCACCAGATCTTTGCAGTCAACCCACAAGTCAGCAAAACAGAAGTTCCAGTAAACCCTGCATGAGTTCTGTCTCACTATGGAAATTAACACAGTGCATTAGATGTGTGGTTTACATGGTCCGCTCTGTTCCTACAGCAGCTAACAGTAGATGCTCCAGAGGAAGAACTGGAACGCGCAATAACTGGATAACTTGTTCCCCAGGAAGATTTTCCCTCTAATACTTTATGCCCTAAAAGTAAAGTTTTTCCTGACTTGAAATTTTCCATTCCTTATAGGCTTCTACTGGTTTGCTATTCACTATTTGTCTGCCACATATATACACAATCCAAGCACAAGGCTGTTCAGGGTTCCTGCAAGCTCCTTCTTTCAAAGTCTGTTAATCATCTGTTGTCCAGCCACAGGCTCTTAGAAAATGTTGGACACTCCTACAGGATAAAGAGTTTTGTATATTTTTGGGGAAAGAAAGAACAAGAGCAAACAAATTATTCACAATTTCTCAAGTTAGCTACCAGTCAGTCACACTAGGGCTGACAGAAGTACAAGGCAGAAAAGACCAATAGCAGAACACTAGTTTTTCATAGGCACCAGGACCTATTCAAGGCTTGCAAGAACCATCTACAACACCTTCCTGGAACCCGTCACACTCCTGCAGTGGCCTGCCTACCCCACCAGTGTCAGTATTTGCAAGAGCAATAAGGAAATCAGGCTGGCACAGAAGACACTTTGGTACATTGCCCAAAGTACCTGTGAAAACCTCAGCAGCTGACAAAATTGAGTCCTTTCACCCTTGAACACAGGACAGTTGCTTGTCCAAAACAGACCTAAAAGTTTACAAAAAAATAAATCTCATCTGAAAATACAGAAAGTTCATCCAGCATACTAAATTAATCTATCCTTACAACACATAAGACAGCAAAAGCAGCTCATCTGGACACCTCCACCCACTCTAACCACATATCCACACACTAAGGCATGAAAAGAGCTGCAGCCTTTCTTCCAGTGTGACACCCCAAATCAGAAAATAGCTTCAAGTGTACCTCTATAAGCAGAACTCCTGGCTATGGCTAGCTGAAAGCCAAGTTAAAAAACTCTCAAAAACCAACAATAACAATTTAAAACCAGTAACAACAAAAACCCCAATACCATAACAACAAATATTCAGTGAATTGTTAATTTTTTAAGGTCACATTAGACTGTAACCTAAGTCACATCAAGTTCCCAGCAAAAGGGTAGTTGTTCAGATTTCAGCAGTCCTACCATTTTCAGCAGCCGCAGCGGAATCAAATCCTGGGCAATTTCTCACTTTCTCTGAGCAGCTACAAGGTTGCTCGGAGGAGTCTGGCACCAAATGGTTTGGGCTACACCTGAGAAGTTGTCAACACTCCCAGCAGGTGTTATCCTGGGAGCTGGGACACAGGCTGTTCCTTGAGACAGGAACACTGATGTTTCCTGCAGTCCTGGTCAGAGACAGGCTTAGCAGAACTCTGCATCAGTAGAAATGCACCAGCATTTCTAACAAATGTTTTTCAAAGAAAAAATTTCTCTGAAAATTTTTGTCTAGGGCTATTACTAGATCAGTCTCAGCCTCATCTGACATTACTCCAAACTAATTTCAGATGAATTCATAAAGGCTGCTGCTGCTTCAGCTGAAGAGTTACTATCAGACCAGCTCTCTCCTCTTCCACCTCCATCCTCCTTCCAAGATCTCCTTTCACCTCCACCCAAGCTCTAGCTAAATTGCCCCTTCTGTTTGTGCTGCTGGGTTATTTCCTAAATTTGCTGTGTTCAGAAGAATACTAGTCCTTTGCCAACTGAAGACCCCGAGTTGCACGTCCTCTTGCAACTGCAGTTCAGGACCAAATGAACTCGCACTAGCACATTATAATTCTTACCTTGCTTGCACTTTTAGTATACTAAAAGTTAAAGTGTTACAGCTCAGAATAACTCGAGCATTGCTCTTTCTGCCAACTAGCTCCAGGAAGCATGAAGGAATTCTGACTATTTTTCAGCCTGCCTTGAAACCTCAGGACTCCTCAGGTGCACGCTGCGAGCAGCACACCTTGTGCACTGTTTTCCCACCGGCGCATCTCTGTTACACACTGTGGCTGAGCGCGAACCCCAGTCCTCCTCCAAATCGGACACCTGGAGCATGCACGGTCTCTTTCCCAGGGCTGATCCGCTTTCTGTGCCCCCAGAACCACTAAAGCTCCCAGCGCCGGCAGCAGCAGCAGCAGACGCGCTGAGGCTGAGCAGACAAAGACGGAGGAGGTGGGAAAGCCTCTTACCGAGGAATTAGGTGCCGCTTACTCCGCTCCCCCGGCAGAAGANCTGGCGGTGACCCTGAGGGCAGCCGGGCCGGGCCGGGCCCCACCGCCTGTTGCTCGCCGGCCCCGGGGCCGCCTCACCTGCCGGGCTCGGTGGGGCCGGGACGAGCGGCGGCCCCGGCACAGCGGCTTCC
>VXAU01001835.1:250085-278004 GCA_013399695.1 Formicarius rufipectus
GAGCCTGCCCCACGATGGAGCCTGCCCCACGATGGAGCCCGGCACCGCCCACCGGGAACACGCTCCGGGGTCCTGCGCCAGTGGGGCCGCGGCGGGGACTCACCGCGGAGCGGGAGGCGGCGGGCGGTGCCGAAGCGAGCCGTGTCCAGTCGTGTCCGAGCTGTGTCCAGCTACCCTCTCGGCTTCGCCTCCCCCCGCCACAGGCAGCAGTGATACTGTCACGTCCCAGGGGAAAACGGCTCGCGCTTTAGTAGCTGAGAAGACAACATCTAAACTTCCTGCAGTGGTGGTGTTTTGTTTTTTTTTTGTTAATTTATGTATGCTGTAAGCAGGAAGATGGCTTATGGACACCTTCATAAGGTGTTTTGTAATAGTTGTTCATGCACATGTATCGATTTATGAACAAGAAGTGTTGTAAACAAAAAGGTAAACAGAAAGGATGCTGATGAAGTTTGCCCCGTACCTGTATCGGGGTGCCATGCTCTCTGTTGTAATTCGACACTTCAATCAGGCAAGCACAATACTTTAGTCTTTCCTTCCCGAAGAGGGATCTCCTGAGATATGCTGGAATAGGCAAACTATACTATCGAGGTGAATTTTACAAGGGGAAAAAAGCAATGTGAGAGTTTTCCTGTGTTTAGACATGATGTCTATCCTACTTGATAAGTGAAAAAGAACAGGAAAACAGGCAGCTTCACTGAACACTCTGTCAGTGCAGCACAGACAAGAAAAAATATACCATTAAAAGCAGAAAACAAAGTTCCTGACTTAACATGCCAATTCTTTCACTACACCTAGCTGAAATTTTCATCTTTTGGAGTCTGCACTTTTTCACATTAATAATTTGCAGGACTCCATGAAGATTATATTCACTCATAGAGAACAGTGTGAAAGGCACAAAATGAGTAAGGTAACACCATTTAATGAAGAGTACAACCACTGCTGCAGAAAAATTATGTTACAACAGGTTTTCAGAGCACACAGGAGCTGGGCTGTAATACTGTCATTACATGGCAGAGGTAGAACCCAACAGACCCATTTAGTGAAGGCGGGAGAAGCATCACCAAGGGAGTACAATATATCTTCCTGGGAAGAGGAGAGTGTATCTACAACTCCAGTTTAGTCCTATGTAGGCTGAACTTAACATACTTAGATTGTATCCCCTTTTCAGGTAGCATATGGAAATGTTCATATGTGATCATAAGCATCATCCTATAGATAGGCAGTAAAGGTTTGTAAAGAGAATCAGTTCCTATCATAAGCTGTAGTGCTGGCTTGCCTTGGGGTCACAGAATTTCTCAAGGGAAGCTTATTTTTTCCTTCATGCCCTCAATTCATTTTGTTGTGGCTTTTTTGGGTGTTTTTGCTTGTTTTTTAAAAATAAATTATTTTTCAGGCTACGATTGTGTCCCATTTTGAGAACTCCGTGCTGTATGCCAGACAAGGAAAACGGCCTGTAGACACAAGTGGAATAGAAGTAGAAATTACACAGAAAAACAGTCGCACAGAGGGGAGACTTTGCCAGGCAAACTAGAATAACTAAGAATTAGGCCTGAAATGAAAGAAGCCACAACAAGCCACTTTGCAGATCTAAGCCTTCTCTGTGTTTTGCAATTATTACTCCATGCTGTTTCCCCTGAAAGCTTGTCTAGCATTTTGATGTATTGCTGTTCTTGACTTAGCCTCATCAACAACCTCAAAGCCAGTACTAAAGCATCAACATGGAAGAGCAAACACTACTGTGGAATATCCTCCCTGCATCCCTCACAGCCCTCAGTAAAAAAAAAAAAAAAAGCAGAGAAGAAAGAATAAATGTAATCCACAGGCCATTAGTCAAATGGAAATCTTAGATTCTTCCAACTAGTGTTGTTGTTCGAAACCTTAGTAAGAGATACAAGGTTTTAAAAAACTATGGGAATAGCACAGAACATATCCACTTTGCTAATACCTCTGGCTCAGAATTGCAGAAAAAACATAGTTTGGGAATATGTGCCTAGAAATGCATGTCACACTTAGCTAAGATACTGATGGGTCTGCAGCAAGACCTGCCCCAATGCCCTACACACAAGATCTGGATTGTTACCACACACATACAGCCTTTCTTGCCATCAACAATAAATTCAATTTTATGGAATTTATTTCAAAAGACATGATAAATATACCTCTGTGCCCAGGAGACTCTAACCCTCTCTAGAAGCAGCACAGATCTAGCATACTTTTACCAAGTCTATGCTTTTCAGAACACTTCTTCTTCTTTTAGCAGAAAGGTCTGGAAAGCGGTGTGGGGCAGAAACTGAACAGTAGAAACTGTTGTATAACTGTGCCCTCTTTTTATCTTTAGTTTTGACAATACATAAAGTAATGTGGAAAAGCATAATTCATTTCTTTCCAGATAATTATAAATTATCTTTTTAGTGTGCATACCACAGCAAACTTCAGCAACTCTGCAACAGTCATGTAAGGGTGCCTTTGAAGACTGACAAGATTGGATACACCTTTGAATCTGTCCCAGAACAGATAAGCTTTTGCAGTAATAAAGTCTAACCCAGGCCTCAGAAACAGTATCCTGTGCAGAAGCATTCATAGCTACTGTCTCCTTTCTGAGCTCAAAACTAAAGAAAAGGTTGGCAAATACCACAAACCGACCTTTTAAGGTAATTTCTCTAGATAAAACTAGTTATGTAGGCATGGGTGAAGTGGCTCTAGAGAAATCCAATCAATGTTAAAGTGTCACACCTGATTAAAGCTTATAGCACTGTAAGTCAATTAGTATTCAAACGAAAGAAAGGAATAAGTACTTTAGTCCTTTCTTTGTACCTCAGTAAATGTAATGCTTATTTAAGGCAGACTAGAAGAAAGTGAAGTCAGGTGGTACTGCAGTTGGGACTACTGCTCACCTTTTCCTTCCCCTACTTTGAAAAAAAGAGAGGGAAAAAAAAGTTTCTTCTCTACTAATCGAAACTTGGAAAAAGTATCTGGCTAGTCTGCTTCACCTCCACATTATTACTGAGACCATTGAAGAGCGCATAGAAAATAACTTGCTCATCCCCAAACCCAGATACACAGAGGAGGAATGATTTTCTAAGCCTACCTTTTAGCAGCCGATACTTCAGCATCGGCTTTCCCCACTGCAACAAATAGACTGCATGCAATACAATATGCAGATGTGGTGAAGGTATAAAAATAGACATTCTGGTTCTGTGCAACAAACCTCACACATCATCTTTCTTGTAAGTACAGCTGTGTGCTGAACTCAGCTTGATATTCCCCTTTAAACAGCTTTCCTACATTTTCTCTGCATACTCTAATGCTATTTACATCCTGTCCAGACTACAGGGAGATTAATAATACTAAGAATTTCTACAGGACCTCCTTGGAAGAACCCCAGGCATATTTTACCAGGTATTATTTTAATCACAATTTTAGAGGCTTCCATTGTAACAGTATCTTGAGCAGCTAATAGCTAAATATACTATACAGGAGAGTGGGAACCAGGGAACTGAAGACGACTGAAAATTAGAGGACAGTCGGAAGACAGCAAGCATAATAAAGGGCCTGTAATAGTAAAGACAGTGAGCTACTGCCATAAAAGAGATGAGTAAGAGGAGATGCAATACAAGGATGGAACATACTGAATATGCAGGAGACACTGTTCTCCCTTTCTCAAAACAGTAGACCAACAGAATTTCAATTAAAAATGTTAGGAAATTCAAAACTACAGTGAAAGAAAATGCCTTTCACATTACACATAAATAAGCAAAGCTATGAATCTATCAAGATTAAAAAATAGTTTTAGACTTTTATGGACCTCCAAATTAGTACTGTACTGTACACTGAGATAGCAAGTTCTTCACAATTCAGACTAGTCATTAGCATAGGAGACAAGTTCCAGTGTCCTGTTCCTGACTGCTTGGTTAGAGAATTCTTGCATCTTCTTAAGTGTCTGTTACCTTCTGTTCCAGAGACAGATGATGGACTGGATGGATCCCAAGCGAATTCAATCTATTTTGATGAGTCCTATGTGTCCCTATGATCACTGGCAAGACAGGTGATGTTAAGAAGAAATCCCTACATTCAACTCTCAGTCTCAAGACCATGTTTAAAAACAAAGGTATTTCATGATGTATCTTTGCATTGTAACTTTTCACCAGTCAATTCACGTTTTTAGCAAACTATCATATCCCAAATATGGCCCATTACAGGCAAGACTTCCAGCCCTTAAGTATCAATTAGATTCAGGCAAAATAAATCCAACTCAACTGTTCAAGTAAGACCAGTTGAAGAAAAATAAAATTACTGTCTGCACATTAAGTTTAGGGATAGAAGGCAGAGAAAAAAGATCATTGTTCTTTTTTTTTTTTTTAATCATATGCATTTGCTAAAAACCCCTCACAGACAGAGAAAGAAGAGAGGGTATTTTGAAAGCCCTGATTTTTCCTTTTAGAAAACTTCAGTGTTTTTATTTCCACTCATTAACCCTCTTAATCATAAACCACATAAATCATACTATTTTTGGGATTAGGTACTGTCTTGAATTTCTGGTGCTGCACATAATTTCAGCAATAATTCACTAACCAGATGCGATTAGAATATATAATCTTATGTAGCTATATATACACATACTATATAAATGGTACACAGTAATCGGTCTTTCTGAAAATTGGATTAAAAAGGATTCAAACAACCTTGAAGTGTGGTTTAGAAATAAATTTCTGTTGCTAATGACCTGTAAGGCTTCTTGAATTGCAAGGCTGGAAAAGACAAGTAGTAAGGAATGGTCACTTTAGCAGTTACTGGCATACTCTCCTCACACCCCAGTGATTTTATCCTTTCATAATTCTCATCCTGCATCCATAAGAAAAACAGTAACATCTGTCAATCTAAAGTAAGAAATTATGGGGACAGATAGTTTAATTTTACCAGACATACCTACCATCCAGCATAGCTTGGCTAGCAGACACCTCTGAAATGCATACTTGCAGGGCTGGTGGGAAAGAAGAGAGGAGGGCTGTCTATTCTGCAATATGCTAAGATTATCTAATAAATTACATCATAAAACCCAGCATAGAGACATGTTTTTGAAGTATTCTTCCATTCAGATTAAAAAAAAACTTGGAATTAGGAAGAGAACACCCTATGGCTGACTTCTCAGATCTGTTCAGAGGTAGCTGAATAAGGGTCATGAACAAATAATCATACTTTTCTTTTAGGTTTTCTTTGCAAATATCATTATTGGACAAAACCAAAACTTACTGCCATTCTTCTATGCCTCCACTGCCCTCTGGTGTCGCTTCTCTGCAGCGTCACACAGAAAGGAAACGAGAGAGAAAGCCAGAGGGAAAAGCCAACACAAGTTCTCTGCCACGAAGTCTCTAACAACCTAACTCAGAAACAGACAAAAGCTAAACATTTGTCCTCAGCAGATGTGTAATACCACGGTACACTGACTAATGTTCAAAACCCAAACCATTTAGGTAAGTTTACACAGTAAACAATAATTATTCCATAGCACAATCTAACACAGGATTTGGTAAAAGCCAATAGTATCCAGATTAGCAACTGAAACACTTAATTACAAATTAAAGTGCTCTCTTAAGGCTGTAATGCTGGTTGAAAATGGAAGCCTGTAACACAGTAGTGATATGAGGACAAAACCAGTAGCATTCTACAAAAGAATGAAGTATAATAAAAATTATGAGAAACAACACAGGAAAATGTGATTATTACTGCATTGCATTTCTGAGAAAAGCACTTCATTATACATATGCAGAAAGGAGGAGTCAAAAGTGAGATGTGACTGAACACTTCCTGCCACGCATTTATTACGTAGTTTTACTAAAATCTGAGTATGGCTATTCTAAAACACTGCAGAACAGCTGCCTGACAATTATGTAAAATCAGATTAAGTGGTGACAAGATGATATTTTTTAATTCTCCTACATACCAAATCTCTACCATATCTTCAAAACCAGCAATAACTCCTTCTTCAGAAAGTTGCTGAGCTGCATGCAAGTAATTGTTGGGAAAGCACTAGTACATTTGTCATGCCTCTTATTATTTTTCTTCTGTATCAAATGCTGTCCTGTGCTGGAGAGGAAATAAGAACCACAGGCATGTTCATGGTACCTAGCACAGCTCAGTAACATGTCTTTCACACCAGGTGCAACCTTCTCCAGTAATAATAAGCCGGGAGGTCACACACAGAGAACTACAATTTTATTGTATCACTGCCCAGAAGAATGACTGCAAACATTTTTTTTCCAAAAATGTCATCACTCTCTGAAAACTTCAGGTTTAAGAAGTTTCAAGTGGACAACATGAAATGGATTTCCTCCAAGGATGAGATTCTTCAAGTTATTTCTCCCTCTTTCAGTCATCCTCCTTTCTTCTTTTTTGGCCCAACCTTTAACTGTCATTCTCATAAGCTGTTACTTACAGTTTGAGGGAAGCATAGATCACTTTAATATGACAACCAAGTAAGTAGCTGAGGACTTTAACAAGACAAGGACCGCGACATTCAATTAGCAATATACAATGTGGGAGGACTTCTTTTATTTTTCGTGGTTTGTTGTAGGGTTTTCATTCATCTCATTATAGTGGAACACTTCATGCAACCTATGCTTATAAAAGTATTTCAGAAGCATTAAGGGAATGAAAGAGGAAAGTCTTTCAGTAAGTATATTCTTCCAACATCACTTTCTGCAGTAGTTGCATGACCACTGCAGGTGTCTAATCCATTTACTGAACTGCCCTTACACAGTATCAGCTGAAGAGCAGAAACGTTAACATGTCATTTACTGAACATCCATTTTGCCTTTGCTAGTACATCTGTAAGACTTCAGGAAGTTTATTTAAAGCATGTGGGAATTCTTCCCAAAAGCCTCAGAACGAACAGATAACAGCCAGTGCTTGTGGAAAATTAAATATATATACCCTCCCAACAGTCTAGATTTTAATTTAGGAATGCTGTAAGAGAAATTATTTTGTGGATTTATAACACATAAACCAGAATAAAATTTTATATTTATTAGAATTTCTTCCAGTAACAGCATTCAACATCTTAACAAACCAAGTTGTGAAGTCTTAAAAAAATCTAGGATTACAAAAAAAGTTAAAATAAGTTGTTTCTTATATTTAATGGCAACAAACAGGGAACGTTCTATTTAAAAACAAACTTGTCATATAAACAGTATTATTTTAGGAAATTGTGATTAAGATGATATGTAATTTTCAGAGTGGACACACAATGTATGAATGCCAATCAGAATGAAACAGAGGGGTGGAACACACTATCCCCGTAAAAATCTCAAAACAGGCTGTTTGAAAAAAGGGGAGGGAGGAGGATCTTTCTAGTAAAATGACTTGAAAGATACCACACAATGGACAAAAAACGCAAGAGTACTGAAGACATTACATGACATCCTCATTACAACACCCCCTCAACTCTGGTTATGCAGTAAAGTTAGTAAAGTGCATCTTTAAAGACTTGTCTAGTGAAATAGCTTTTCCAAATATAAAACACAACACGTGCAGTAACAGTTAATCATAGTGTTTTAGAAACTAATTTTTAACTTTCATTCACTCAAGAAGAAAAGTCTTAACTGCAGTAGTGTTCACATTATTCTTTGACAGGATGCATCCTCATGTGCTTTTTTTACTTGGCAAATCTTCAAATATGGAGCATGGCAAAATTATGCAGTTTAAGCAAGTGCTTCTCTCAATTCAGTACAATTCTTCAACAGCAGAATGGCCACGTGCAGCACAACCGTATCAGATTTTGGGAAGCTTTGGTGCACTAACGATGGGATTGGTCTCCTGCAAATACCTTCGCCCTGCACTCTTATAGTCGTAGGTGCAGGTGTGGGTCTCTGCATAGCGGTGTGTTGCACAGAAGTTGTTTCCACATCTGGAGAAATATTAGAAATTATAAGCTTTTAGAAGCTTTTAATGCTCTGACATGCTCAGAGCCCTTTTGCTTAATAATTTCTTATTTGACATAGCTGTCTGGATTCTTATTATTCTTGACTGATAACATTAACTGCTGGAGTAAACAAAACAATGTTTTTCTAACTCAGTATTGCAGTTTTGACCCAGAAGTCTCTTCAGCTGGTAAGCAAAGAAAGATCAGTACTCCTGGAACCAACCAGCAAGGATCAAATACACTTATAAGTTAACAATTATGAGCTCTGTTTTACTTTCTTTTTAAAGATCTCACATAACATCAATTGGTAGAATTCAGAAGACAACACCATGGAACTGAAATAATGGCATCACGTGAAATCCACGTAATATACTTCAATTTAAAATCACTATATCATTCAGACCATCAAGAGAGTTGTTTAGTTCGGCACAACTTCTGCCTGGCAGATTAGGAATTTAAGATTAATAAATACAGATTGAGTCAGCTGTAAAAACATCAGACAGACTAACTACAGGGAACATGACCTTCCTATATGATTGAAAAGAGTGCATCTATCCAGTATCAACTGCAGTTTCAATGAGTTAAAATCATGATTTTTGCCTTCAAACTGACATTTCAGTAGCTGACTCCTAACAGCAGAAAAGCATGCTTTGGATGTTGTATCTGATCTTGACAAGTGCTTTAAGTGGAGACTGATATTAGCATCCTGATTGATTATTCAATAAAGATGCTTCTTGACAGTAAGACAATGACATAGTTCAAAATCAGAATTCTTTAGAAACTGATTAAGCATTATCCATGCAACTCACTGCCTCACTAGTAAACTGTAATGCCCTATTTATTTATCTGTCTCGGTTCATAATAAACTCCTCAGCTACCACGCCTGTGGTTTTGTGTGCCTGATAATAAATTTGCTTTTCTTTGGTTCTCAGTACCATAATCACCACTTCTCTCATATGACTGTATTCTCTATTTGGTTCATGCTCCTTTCTAGTAAAAGGTCATATGGTTGCTCCTTCTGAAACCACATGCTATTCCTGAAGATGTGCAATTTCCCCTCTTCATTTTTAATATTAAACAAGCTGCTGAGTTACTTTTAGAAGAGCTTGCAGCTAATTTGCTCAGCAGGGCAGTGTACAGTGTCCAAAACTGTTTGAAAATCAAAAACTGAAGAGTTAGTAAGGAAGCAATTCCTCACCCTGAAACTCCTATAGGATTCCCCAATGGCATAAGTCTTGTTCATTTGGCTCTTGATAGGCATGAACCAAGATCAGCTACAAAGGCAGCCCTCAGAGAGCAGTAGTTCCCAACCTTGACTAACTCATGGGAAACAGTACTAAGAAAAAAATACCTTGTGGGAAAAAAGTCTTTCAAAACCAAGATGAAAGAGACAGCTGGGTTTTTCTGCTGTTTTTTGTTTGTACTTTTTGTTGGTTTTGTTTTCAGCTCTCCATGATCACCACCAAGCGCCAAGTCTCACTGTGTTGTCTGCAATTCATGATTTGGGGGACTGGCACTGTGGTGTTCTGATTTTGAGATGCCCTAGATGCTCAAAGATGACTGAAGTATTGCAAGAAACAGAACAAGCATACAATAAAAAAACTGCTGAATACAAATTTGTATAAATTCACCATTTATGAAGATGTGTTGCAATAGAGCCACATCAGAGGGAGATTTTCTTAGAAACTCTAACAAAACCAGTTTTTCATTGTTAATCATATAATTACTATCAAGAAACTTTGCAGAACATGTATCTGTAGCCAGTTCTATTCACATCAGTAAAAAATGTCTTTGTTCTCTTTCTGTTATAATGTTTTTATTTCCTGACATCTTCCAGGAAGATCAAGAAATGAAAGGTATCAGATTGGAAGAACAAACACCTCAAAAGCAGAACAGGTATAACATTCCTGAGTTTTAATTCCTGCAGTTTTACTGAACTGAGAATTGCAACTTTTTTGAATGTTGCCTTTTAATTTGCTATGCTTAGGGAATACCACGCAGCAAAGAAAACCTTTTGGTTAACTCAGCTATCAATTTTAAGTAACAGCTGGTTATACACTCAGCCTACCTGCACTCATAGCTGGTTGCCAATCCAGTTTTCTTGCCACAAAGAAAGCAGTGCTTTGTAATTTTCTTTTTTGCTTGAATTAAGCCATTCACAGGTGGAAGATGAGTTGCTTCATCTGCTTTCAGAAGTAGAAAGACAGCAAAAATTTTATTTTAACTCATTCACAAATATATGTTATCTTTTGACACCCAGATTTGTTTTACAATTCTAAGGATAGCTCAGGTGGAAACCCCAAAGCCTAAAAAGAGAGAAAAAAACACCTGAAAGCCAAAACAGAAAACACACTGCAAGCCTATGAACACCTTCAGAAGAGGCATCACAATGTGGGACCTAGAACTGTTATTTTTAACACGTGTTAAAAGTTAATGTAAGCAAGAAGTTACAGAAGAAATCAAGAAACATATCTCACAATGGTTTACTCAAATGCAAAATGAATACATGCAGTGTGATTGGGAAAGTACTGTACACAATTTTACTGCTTTACAAAAAATCAATTGGGCATACCAGTAGCATCTAGTATATATTCAGTGTACCCATTTGCCAAATAAATAGTGCACCACTTTAAAAACTTGCTGGTACTTTGTAATTGCAAGAAAAGTATAGTATTAGACTACAGGCTTCTATTTAGCCAAATTGCTGCATTAGGTACTTTGCAGATTTGTAAAATTTCTATTTTACATTTTCTATTTCTAATTCTTGGCCGCTGCTTTATTAACTGGAGAGCATGTAAAGAAAACGCATCTTCCTTCCCTCTGTAAAAGCTTTGTCCTCAACTTGCTTATACATATTTCTCACATACTGGGACAGTGAAAGTGAGCGACACATCCTCTCAAACATTCCTTTAGTGTTTCTACTGCATTATTGTCAGGATGTTCCCAAAAAGTGATCTAATGAGTTCAGAAGTATTTTTTTTGTCCAACATACCTTTAATCGCAACATAAGTCACTTCTTAGCTGAGATACAGCAGGCTACATTCAACAGTAGCACCAGGCAGTCACTACACATTGCAGTCATCACTACCATCCTCTCCCACCCCATTGCTATCCAGCATCAAAACCTCCAGGCAATGTTTGTCCATGGTAACTACTTCACCATCTAAAAGCACACTATCTCAGAAGCAACAGAGAGCCCAGTATGTGGAAGAGACAGAGCATGAAGACAACCGTCCCTGTGGACCATAACAAATAATACATCTGTCCTCACATTTACAGTCTGTACAGCAACTCCACTGAAAACCAGTTCTGCCCCATGGCCAGTCACACAACAGATCACTATGAGCCACGTCTCTCTCAGGAGCCTGCACTGTATGATGACACCAACTTGGTTTTTCTCATATCTGATACCTTTTGGAAAATACACTTTAGTCTGATGTAAGATACGCCAGCGGAGTGACTCCGTTGTAGTTCTATTTAAAGTGATGCTGATGTTAGTAGGCTTTCCCATCATGCAGACAGGGCCCTTAGCGTATCACCTTTTTTACCAAGGAGTAGCTAAGGACAGACCTGTTTATTAACTGTCTACCAAGTCAAAGCTGCAGCCCCAGTAGTGAAACAAAGGCACAATCTACTATTTTAGCAGTTTTTGTTCCCATACTACAATTGCACAGTTTCAGCTCTTGCAGCTGCTATTTGAACATCTGTTTTCTAGCTCATTCTCTATACCTAGGTCTTAAAATTCTGGAATACATGCCTGCCTCTTCCTAAGGTCATACAGAAGGAAAAGAAAACATGCAAGTTGCAAGTCCAAGATGTGAAAAAGAAAAATCTAATGTGGTGAAAATCTTTAGCTCACTGTCTTAAGATTTTTTAAAGGTATTAATCTAGACATCTCCTTTCCTTCCAAGAGAATTAATCACATAAGAAATTAATATTGAGGCATAACACATCCATTTTCAGTAGAAGTCAAGCATTAAGCATTCCACAGTTACCAAGATTAGGTTGGAAGGAGTAATGATAAAAAAACTGTGAAAAATCTGCGTTGTATCAGTGTTCTTCAGCATCCTCATCCTGTAGTGTGATCCTCAGGCTGTAGTGTTACAGATAACCTACTGATAAATTTGGCTCCAATTTTAGTAGATTCAGAATTATTCACAGAACTGACCATTTAGAAAATTCAACACAGTTTCAGTGACATTTTTACCTACAGATGACATGTAGGGTTCATTATTCAAAAAGTCAGGAAAGAGTTGCAGTTATGTCAACCTAAGACCTGGATGCCATCTGTATTTTAAAGAATTGGTTAAAATATTAAAAGCTTAATCATGCTATAGAAGTGTAATAAAGGACTCTAAAATCCACATGCCTTACAAAGAAATTATTTTTGTCCTCTCTATGTGTGATATATCAGGAAAGATTAAAGAGTCATCTTTAATTATTATATAGGTTACTTACCTACTCTTTTCCCTACAGCTGCCATACTTCCATTCATTCCAAGCCCATGCGCAGACTAAAAAAAAATTTCCACAAGGAAATTACTAGCAGATGGAAATTAAATTAAAACTTAGGCAGTCTGGTATCATCTTATTTGATATTAGAGTTTTATCAATCAATGTACCTATGAAGAGTCCAAGACAATTTCTGCAGACAAAGTTAAAATTCTGCAATAAAAAGTCTTACCCTAAACGGCTATTTAATAAACATCCCCATACTTCAAAACACAACAAAACAACCAAGTACATTAGGGAGCTAAAGCACATATGGTGCCAGCCAGAGGACACACTTTGAAATAAATGACAAATAGTGAGCAGCAAAAGTCACATGACACTTCTAACACAGACACGCATAATTCTATCATTACAGTAACTAATAATTTCAGCTGTAAACTGAACAACCTCTTAAATATTAATGAAAAATTACTTCTAGGACCTGTTTAGATAAGGCAGTTAAGATACCAAATGGAATTCAGAAAACAGCTTAAGACAATCAGGGCTTTAAACACATCTCCCGCTTTCCTCATTTGCAATTCCTGACAAGACACATACGCACAAACAGAATAGTCTTGTAATGCCAGTATCAGAAAAGACAGGAAAGCTTCAATTTCTTTGGATGCATTAATACTCACTAGAATATATTCAGCAGCTTCATTTGCAGGAGCAGTTTTCCTAAAGCTTTCTTTCTGAAAATGCTGCAGGTTTGTAGGCAGTGCAATACCAGATGTCCGAAACCTGCCTGTCCCACAGGAACTCTGTAAACCTTCCCTGTTTGTGCTTCGGGCCAGCGAAGCCAGAAATCCTAAGTTATTTACAGAACTCACAGGTTCTTTGGATGCCTTGCTAGCCACATCTGTGATGTCCCTATCCTCTCCTTTAGAAATTACATCAGGTCTTTTGCCAAGGGACTCTATTTTCACACTACAAAATCTAGCAGTCCTAGGAAAAGAGGAGTCTGCTATGCTACGTACTTCCAACGATCGAAGCACATTTGGGGAGGCTGTAGATCTCAAGTTACCAGCCTCGAAGCATCTGGGTTGTGTTTGTGGTTTCAGAGAACTGTGACATGCTGCTTGCGCTGAAAACCGAAGAGGTGACAGAAGCAGATTTTTCTGAGGACTTAATTCATGAGTACTGAGAAGACCAGTCTCCATTGCTGCAGTGCTCAGCACTTTGCCAATTGGTTTTCTATGCTGCTCTACAACCTCAGACTCTTTGTCTCCTTCAGGCAGTTCAAGCTCTGGGTTCACTTTTCCTATGTCATATATCTCACTACACTGTTCAGCAGTGCTTCCTTCTGTTAAAAAAGCAAAAGCATCTGATTCAGGTAGGTGTTCTTCTTCTGTTCCATATAGTTCTATGTTTGTTAGATTTGGAAACAAAAGAGCCTCCTCCTCAGCTGCTGAGGTTACATTTTCAGAGGCTGTTTCTGAATTTGCAGGCAGGGATGAAACAGGAGTCAGAATACTATTTGTAGGTAGTTTTGCATTTTCTAGTTCAACGCGAGATATTTTTGGTGGTAACCTGATGCTACCAACTGGCTGAGACCAAGAGCTGCTCTGCCAAGTGTCATCTTCCTTAAGGAAGTGATTAGCTGCGGATGGCATTGTTCTACCAGCAGTGGCCAAAGTAGCCAATGCTGAAAGTGCGTTTTGGGAAGACTCCGACTGATGCAAATTCCCAGCAGGAGGTAGGCACGACTGTCCGATGTGGGGGAGCACTCGTAAAAAACGGTGACGAGCAGCAGCCACTGAGCCACTGGATGGTCGAGGAGCCATTGGAGGACGAGGTTTCACCTTGACAGTTTTCTTAGGCTATTAGAAACCAAACCAACAAAAATCAAAAACACAGATAGAACAACAATTAGTATTTGAATTCCAATTGCGTTCAAAGACCTGACTGAGAATATATTCTGACGAATTCAGACAGTGTAAGGCCAGAAAAGACCAAATCATTCCTTCTTCTCCCTGTTACTAGCCCATCAAGATTCCACCCCAACATCTGAATATTAAAATATGCGATTATAATCAGAGAATGCTTTTCAGTAAATTGATCACGTCAGAGAAACAGAAAAGAGAAGCCTGAATGCCGTCAAAGTTATCCAGAAGAGCCTCACATCTCAAACACAACAGAAAATGACAGAAAGTATAATCTCTTCATTTTACATCTAGGTAACGGAGTCACACACGAACACCAGTGTAATGTTCTATCTTCAAGGTAATCCCATTTTTGTATTTCACTTTATGAGCTTTTTAGTTACAGTATTTCTAGTGAAGTTTCATTTAAGAGAAATGCTGACTTTTACCAGTACAGTATGACACAGCAATGCTGGAAGAAAAAAACCTCCAAACAAACCAACACACAAAAAACCACTAACCCAAAAAATCCACCCATGCAAATAAATCCGGGACCTGCAGTGAATTCTTTGAACGAGGACAGAGCCAAGAAAAGCCAATACCCCTCTGCGGAATGTTTATACAAGAGTATTTACATAAACAACTGATGAGAAACCATCTACCCTTGATAACTTCATTTCCCAAGAGAGCAAAGTAACCTGCTTTTTAGAAAAGCCAGCACAAGGAAAGCCCTAACCATTTTATGACAGAAAAATTGAAATCACAATTTCACCTTTTTACTCAGATTCATGTTCTCCATCTTTGCCTTGAGCAGTTTCATTTTATTCATAGTAATTGAATTCTCAATAATCTGTTGGCCAGAAGGTGATGCCTCTGTCTCATCTTCATCATCAGCATATAAATTATAAACTGAACCACTGCTGAAAATAAAAGAAAGTTTGTATTCACCTTCTAATCAAGTAATTTAATTATGTTTTCAATGCAGAGTAGTCTCATAACTAGGAAGTCATATCCGTAGTTGATCTGTTGACAAAGCATTATGTAAAACTGTATGCAAAGACATTTTGAATCCATTTGTCCATATAGGCATCCCTTGTAAGAGCTGAATATAGCCACTCGTCTGGGAGGTTGTTATATCATATACAGTTGGTTCACACTCACTATATATTTTCCCCACAGAGGGGATATCCAGTTCCACACATGTCTCCTGGAGATATGGCCAAAGCTGTTAAGTGTGTGACTCAGACAACAAGCTGATCAGTTTTCCAATTAACCAGACACTGGCATGGAAGGAAAAGTCCAAATTTCTATCCATCCTGCGGGGTGTTCTCACCATAAATGGAAATGGAGGGGTCACCCGTGTGGATGTGATATTCTATTTCTCCTTTTCAAAATATAAAAAAAAAAAGAAAAAAAAAAGAAAAAAGAAAAAAGCATCAGTTTAGGTTTCCAAAGATTCCAATGAGTCTCCTATTTGGAAAAAAAACAAATAGATTAGAACTGCTAATCCCAAGATAAAATATTTTAAGTCAGTAGTCACTGGAAGTTTATAGCATGATATATAGCATGATACTTTCTTCTTCCCTTCTGCATTCTAAAAGAATGCAAAACTTCAGTGTTTTAAAATCAGCATCTAACATTTTTCCTATGAAGCAATAAAGCATATCACTAACATTGCAACATTAGACAGTGAAATGAAAGAACAATTAGGAGTGCCCAATTCATTACAAACTGATGCATTTTCAACATTTTTACACAGTACATTTTAAAGAATGTTTCGGTTTTTCCATTAGGCTGTCAGCATCTAGAAATTGTGACAATCAGGCAATTCCCATGTTCACACAAATGTCTTAGTAGATTTAACTCAAGTTTATGGTCTCCAAAAGAGATCAAGGAAGAACTAAAGGTCATTAGAAAGTCAGCACCAAAAAAAAAAATCACTAATTAGAGCTGGCATCTTACCTGATTCTTGAAAATACTCTGCTGTGCTTAATCAAGAGCCAGTACTTTTTGCACTGACTCTCCAAATTTCATTTCTTAAAATGTAGCAAAATTCCAAAGGCAGTAGAGCTGGGAGACATCGTGAAGAGCAAGACGGCAGCAAATTCAAAGTAAGAGTCAACAAAATAGAACAGTCACTTCCTACCAAGACCTGAATGGTTCCATATGGAGACAGTCAACACGCATATTACATACCTCTCCTGGTAAAAACCCAACACTAAAATAAAAATCATTTCAAAATTTGAACTCTCAAAGACTTAAGTTACCAACTCAAAACAATTTGTTGAGCTTCAAGGTAAGGACAAAACAAAAAGTCATATGTCCTATGGTTGTTTGGGGTTTTTTTGCTTTTTTGTGCAAAAATAATTGCTATCTTTTTTCTTCAATTTTCTGACTAAATAGGGGCCAAGAACACTAAAAAAAAAATAAAAAGGAGGAATAACAAAGGTATTGTAAAATAATGAAGTTAGGGAGTTTTGTTCAGCCTACTTTCCAATGAGTAAATTTTAAGTTTACTTTGTCCATAGCTGTCAATATTCTTGATCTCTTGCTTTTAAAATGCATGTCTCAAAAATTATTAGCTTGCTGAAACTCTTTTGGTACCAATGTCTGCCCATCCTCCACCACAACTGCAACACACTTTCTTTAATTGAGAGCCAATGATCACTGTATGCATTTATACCTTGTCAAGTTCTAACCATTAACTCAACCACAGATAAAATGATCTGGAGAACTATAAAACAAAACCAACATCTCATTTCTAAATTTCAGTCACTGAATTCTGCTCCACGCACACAGCAAATGTGAGAAAAGTTGATGAACAAGTGCCTCAAATTGCTCAGTCACCAGTAAACCCACACACAGAAACACATTTAACTGTCAGTGTGGAACACACTAGTATTCAGAGTGATTCACAGCCCTCCTCTATAAAGACCAACAGAAAAGTTCTGATTTGTTCCAATTCTCTCCTCTCTTTGCTACTTTTTTTATTTCCCACAGTCTGACCCAGCCATAATAACAAATTCAAGTATCAGGATTTCCTCCCCCTACAATATACTGTCTGCTTTAGTAGAAAAACTAATAAATGAATACCCATAGAAAGCACAGAGAAATAGAAACAACTCAAGTTGAATGTTTTCAACTCAGGTGGTTGAAACCCAGCTGGTTCAGATGACCAGTGACAGTACATTTCTTAAGCATGATGCATTTGACTTTTATATGTGCTGCTATGCTTTGAAAGGCCTGCCCAGGTGCCCTGCAAGAGCCAAAAGACTACTTTGATTTCTCCAATTTGCAACACATAGCCCATCTCAATTAAATTATTATTTAATCCACACACTAGGATCATCTAATGCAAAAATACAAAGACTTTCATACAGCTGTCCACATTAGCTTTAAAAGGGGAAAAAAAACAAAACAAACAAAAAAACCCCCCAAAAAACCCCCAAAACCAAAACAAAACCCAAAAAATGAACATACATGCACACAAACATCTGAACACACAGCGAGCCCACTTTACTGAAAAATGAAAGTTCAGGCTCCTCATGACACCTCCTTGCACCAACTCCCAGTATAGCATCCACAGTCCCAAGCTTTTTGGATTGGTTTGGGTATTTGTTGGAGTCAAAAGGTTAAACAGGAACAATGTGCTAACAGTCAGAGTATCAGTCAGAACAAGAATTACACTGGTTTGATCTTTCCAGAAGAGCATCTAGCCCAACCCAGCAGCAAGGTTGCCAGTTCTTACCAATTATGCTTGGTTTAACCTATTTCAAACCTACACACAACATATGTGGCTATTTACTGAAAGAATGCAGGGACTTAAGGGTAAGATCACAGATCTAAAATATTTGGATATTTTCTCTTCCTTATCTCCAGTAATTCTGTATCAAACATTAGGTCTTTCTACTCTGTATAACAGTGTGGGAATTCAACTTTGATATTTCATTCAGTCAGTAGTTTTTAAGTACAGATTTTTTTATAGAAGTTTATAAGATTAATATCACTCTGAATACAAATAGACTGAACATAAACCCAGTACACAGTCCTTGCTTTCACTTTGCACACTAGAACAAGAATAGCCACTTAAAACAGCATAAGCCTTAGCCTCAGAGAAAATGCAGCTAGTTCCAGAATAGGGACTCCTTTCCTCACAGTTGTACAAACTGTTGAGGGGCTAAAAACCTACCCAAAAGCTGCAGTATGAAAAATTGTAATTATTTTTAATAGGTATTACCAATTTTGATAGCTTTAGGACAAAGACTCCTAAAAACCATTCACTACCATGTAGTAGGTTCAGTGACATACTTGCTCTTCTGATGGTAACAGCACCGAGCAATGTTTACAAAACTACATGAATGCCGGAAGATGGAAGAGAAAGTGCTTAACTGAAGGTTTTAATATATGGTGAAAATTACTCTACTGTGAAATGTTCCTTCTCAGAAAGGGTGGGAATGTTGAGAACTGCCTTAAGTATGAAGTCAGCTTTATCTCACTATATTAATGCACACAGTGATAAGAGAACCATCAGCATGACCACTGACCACAAAACACTACTGTGCTGTTGGGCCACTGAGTTGCAGCAATTTAATACCCCTTAAGGAATAATTATTGCATACTCCAGATATTCTTTTGATAAAGTCAACAAATAAAGCTGAAACTTATACAGCAACACACTTTTGAAGAATAATATAAAGATTAAAAGAAACTTTACCTCAAAGACTCAGATAATGGTGTTAAAGTGCCATCACCTCGGTCAACTACACGGAAGAAATTCAACCTATCTCCTTCTCGATATACTAAGAAAGTAACTTGTTTGTTGGATGACCCTTTCTCCCAGGTCTTGTCTCTAGCAGGATCCATGTATTCAGCCATTTCCCTGATAGGGTCTTTCACAGGAACTACAAAAACAAACAGAGAAACAAAAAACCCCAACAAAATAAAAGCAAAATATTATTGTTGTTTTCATCACTTTTGAGAGCTCAGCTCAGTTTATAGCACGAATTGTCAACCTATAAGACATGCTGAAGTTTTCTTCCAAGTGAAAATTATCAAGGGCATTTCTCCATTTTCATTCCTATACTATATTATGATCCACATAACCAAGTTTATCATCTGTCTGAAGCAATGCCTGATTCTTACAATCATATTTTAAAAACTATTTGTATAATGACATTACAGTATCATTTTTCTTCAAGTGAAGAATTGCTGATTTTATGACATGATGATTGTATAGACACAAATATACTTAAATTAAGAGCACTTGGTATGCTAAGAAAAAAAGATGGGGAAAAAATTCCTCCATTTTTACTGAGCATTTTTCCAATTAATTTGGAACAAAGTCTATTGCCTAGAATGCTTAACTAAGAGAAGTTGTTAATATTTATAAGACATTGCATGAAAACCATTCTTTTTAACTTAGTTAACACTTACCTCTTCTGGTGTTAACAGGTCCACCTCGCATAGCCAGAACTAACTTCAGAGTGCTGCCTTCTGAAATGCTGGAAATAATAATAAATTTTTATTGCGTTTTCTGTTGTTTATACTAACAGTAATTTAGAAACATTAATTAGAAACATAATTTTATTGCATACTTACTTATGATCATTCAAACAGTAGTCATCCTTCAGTTCTGTATTATTCCAAATTAAGTGCTGCTGAGATACAGGAATACCTAAACAAAACAAACAAATGACTTAAAACTGGAGCTTAGTGGAATGGCTTCTGGGCAGTTTTATTTGTTTGAAGACTGTGGGGCTGATGGCTCAAAACTGGATCACAGAAGAAAGAAGAGAGGAAGCAGGACAAAGACAGGCACTTGAGCAGCCTTCAGTCATGATATGCAACCTCCATATAGTTATTAAAAACAAAGTTACGATTTGCAGAAGGCTTTAGCTCACACACAAAGTTCAATCTTTTTCCTCAACAGGAGTTCTGCAGAAGTGTTCAAATGCTTTATGCTTATTGAATATTTGCTCATTTTCCAGACATCAGATGAGAGAGGTTTTTCTTGTTATCTGGACCTCAGAACTTTATGTCTACTGACTGGAAAAAAGGGATAAAACTTATTCCAACAGAGCTTCTGAATAATTTAATCTCAGACTGGCATTTTGTATTACCTACAGTACAGAGAAAGTCACATTAAGGTTATCAGTGGCAGCTCTATTACAGCTGTGCCAACTGCAAATGTGTTTTTATCCCAGCCTGGTTTGGAACCTGAAAGCTCACAGGTACAATTCAGGACCATAACAGTTAATTAAACTTCATCCTACAAACGCTTTTGTTTTGTTCTGGGTGTTCTTTAGGCCATCAGAATATTTTATTAATATCCAGTAAAACTCATTTTCAACTCAAGTTCTGGGACAATTTGGCTATTTTTTGTTAAAAGAAAGTTAGCCTACTGAATATTTGTTCCTTACTAAAAATCTGTATTCTACACAAATAATTTTTGTTTCTTTTTGCTTGCATACTGAACTCACTTAGACACTTAGATAATGTGTATTAAAGATAATAAGCATAAACTGGTACAACCTGAGATCTTCACAAATTTTTATTAGGATGCTGGTACGTTCCAAATTTTCAATACTGTACAAATGAGGATAGTTATGAAAGGATAAGACGTCTCAGACCATGAAAAAAAATACAATTAAGGCTAATGGAAGATTAATAGCTGTCTTATTTTGCCTTTGGGAAAAAAAAATCTTCACTCCAGCATCAAAAAGAAGTTGTTCCATTTGCCTAGTCAAACCCAGGTAATTAAGGTCTCACTGTAGGTTCCTGACAAATTTTAATTAAAATGAAAATCCACAGAGGCTAAGAACTACCTTTTCAAAAAGGTCTAAGCACTATTTCTCAGACTAAGAAACAAAAGCTATAAATGCATTTTCCTAGAGGTTACATTAAAATAATCTTATTTTATATTTTTATTCATTTCATGTTCAGACACTTAAAGGGTGATGCAAGCAGCAGTGCTACACAGTAAGACTTCCCAAAATACATCTAGCAAGAGGGGAACACACAGATCAGAGACCTTCAGCTAGTTTCCAGAAACATCTCGGCTTCTGAAGGCTGGCAACAATGCTCAGCAAGCTGTGGTGGGTCAGTTAGACAGCCCCTTCCCAGGCAGAGCAAAGGCACAAAGCTACAAACACCCATTACCAGCAAGGAAGAAACGAGGAATAAATTCTGGTGGAAGCCCAAGTAGATTAAAAAGGCAAGTAGGAGACATGCTAAGGAGATGTCCCTTTGCAGAAGGGGGGGTGCCCTTTGGAGGAACTGTCATTGTTATTCTTTATGTTTCAGAGAAGATTACAAATTTCCTTTTCTCACTACAGCTGATATCCAGATCTTCCCTTTTCTGAATGACCAACACAACTTTATTCCACTTGGATGGTATTTAACAGGAATCTTATATACTCTGAAGTCCACAAGACATTTGTGGAATATGTGCATATAGTAGACTAACGTAATTGCTACTACACTGCCAGCTATTTAATAGCTGGTTATTGGTTATGTTTCAAGTCTGCCATGTAAGGAAAACAACACGCTGGCAATAACCAGGGAGTCTACACTGAAGTTTTCTGTGTTGTGCACTCTTCTGATTATAATCATCACTGTCTCCATTTGTTATGGTTTCAGCAGCCTCCAAGGAGCAATTTCCAATTACTTTGATAAACTGAGAGAGTATTTGTTAAAAAGGTTGGCTTGCAGCTGGCAGTACTGGAGTGAAACATGTTTCTGCTCATTCAAGAATGACAATGTATTTTTGATGAAAGGAACAGATGAAAAGATGATACTGTGCTGCATTTGGAAACAGACATCTTTATTACTTATTCCCTTTCATGATGGTTTCTTAGAACTCTGTATTTATATACTGAGGAAATGGTATGTGCTTTACAGTTTCAGGTGCAGCAAAATAAGCATCAGTTGTCCCTTTTCTGGATCATAGCAAGGATTTCTTGAGGAGGCATTTACACATGGGAGCAGCATGTAGAACTGCCAACAACAACAAGAACTGTGAGATACCCATCGACCACCCCCCTCTCCCTAAGCAACACATGACAGTACCACTGGCCTGCTCTAAATCAGGACAGAGAGGCAAGTACAGCAATAAGCTACATCTCAATGCTCAAATGGAAGGGAGCAAATAGAGATGATCCTACAGGAGGACCAAAGAGTCTGCAGACTGTTGAAATGGCTGCAGGTGCACTGACAATCTGACCTACTAAAACGGGGGGAGAGGAAAGAAGCAGGTACTCTATCCTATCTCTGAATCAGCATTATCAGATACAGCCCCTTTCGCTTCCCTCCTTTACTCTTCTTTCTGGCATGCTAAGCAGCCTCACGAGAGACCCTGATGTGGTCAAGTCTGACCCAGAAAAAAATCCCTGTAGAGTTCAGAACAGACTTTATTTTGTGTTGTGTGTGCAAGGTTACTATGCTTAAAACACCCCAAACATTCACAGTCTAAATTCAAACAGTGTACTTATCTTTCAATCAGTGTTGATATTGATGGAGCCTCTGCTTAAGGAGAGGCTGGGCTGACAGTCTTATTTTCTCCCACAAACTAGCTACATCAGTAAGTGATGGAAAGGTTCACAATTTACAGCAGCAGGACTGCTCTTCTAACTGTGCAACACCCCAGCTTTTACTTGCAAGACAGTAGCTATAGCAGTGTAAATGGCAGTCAGCACAGACCTACTCCTTATGCAAGGGACTGACAGAGACTAATAAGAGCAAATCACCAGGAACTGAATACAAGCCCACAAAATTTCCTGACAAAGGTGACCTGACTTTACACCTTCCAGATGCTGCCCTGGGCAGCCATTTGATCTGGGCAGTCTTGCATTCACAGAAATGTTTTCCCAGCTCAGATCAGTTGCAAGCACAAAAAACATTTCATGAACTTCTAGTATCTATGAGCAGAGTAAACAGGCAAATAGAAGATGTAGAGGAAAACTAGGAAACAAAAGAAAAGCAAGATTGGTTCAGTTAAAAACCAGTTGCACTTGTGTAACCCACTTCTCCAGTCCTGGCAAAAGCACAGCTACTTTCTCTAATGCAAACTGTAATAAATATCATTATTACATACTCTGAATTCACAAAATACTGAAAGAAATTACAACATCCATATGACGTCTGCTTGATATTCTACCAGTTCCTTTTGTTTAAGGTGAAGCTGCTGTACACAGGCAGCAAAATAACGACAGCAAAAAGACCAAAGAAAAATAACAACTCACATGATGAATTGAAAGTACACACACGTACAACAAAATTATTGTTGCATTTGTCATTTCCTGCTGAACACAAACATTCAAAATTAAGATGTATTCTGAAAGCTGGTTCTGTTTTTCCCTTTTACAATAATACAAGACAGCACTTATATTTTCATCTAAACAGGTAATGTTTCCACATACATAGACCATAAAATTCAGTTGCAAGTACTCACTGAACAAATCATGGTCAAGTTGATTTTTATTATTTTAAAGCTAGCTATGTAAATGAATGCCTTAACACTCCATACTGAAGAATGCAAATTAAAGATAGTAACAATAATACCAACACCAAATCCCAAAGTCCACATCCTCCCTTCAGACTCAGTTCTATCCTACTGAACAAGTATGTTTACAGGTATTATATATGATTCTTTAAGAGATGAAATCATTAACTGCTACTAGGAATATGCTACCTGAATGCTTCATCTGTAAAATCCAGTGTAATAACTGGTGTTTCTGAATGAAGAATATTAAACTTTGCCCAGCCAAGCAGCTACAATGACTTGTGCAATGGAGGAAGCAAAAAACAGACCTCAGTTAAAAAAAACCACAACTTCCTCTTTCATTGAAATCCTGCTTTTTTCTCAGTGCCATTCATGCTAAAGCTCATATGCTATCCATATCCATCAACACATGATCCTGCCTTCAAAACCAAATAATCAACAAAGAAAACCAATGGGTTAGGTAGCACTGCATGTGGCTGCATGCATTTCATCTTTTATGCCACCAGTAGAGACAAAGGGAGCTATTTCTTCCATGGTGAACTGTTTTAAAAGACTCAGTGAATGTGAGACTAAGAGCAATTTACCCTAGGGGCTTCAAAGTCAAAATTTATAACAAATCTTGTGCTTACTTAGCATAGAACATATTTGAGGACAAATGCTTGGATCTGATCCAAACACACATCAGATATACTTCAACTTATGAATAGACTTGCACTGAAATTTCAGGTGTGTTAACCCACTAGTAACTTTTTACCTATATTCTTAACTGACTAAAACCCACTGAAAACAGATAGCTGAAGACATGGAGCTCTTTCTTAGTAAAGTACCAATGTCTACTACAGCTGTCTAAACAAAGCCTTTCCATATCAGATTGCTAACAGGCACCAAGAATGACAAACAGTATCTGAAGTAGACAAAATTCCTAACATGCCATCCATATTGTATTTTTTTATTACAATGCAGACAGTCAACAGCTATTGATATTCTAGTTGTTGACAAAGATCAATTTGTCCTGTTTTAATTTTATTACTGGCCTCTTACAATTAGAAGCATTGGTAACATTTGAACAAATTAACATCAGATATAATTCTCGATTTTTTTTTCTTAGAGGTTTCAAGTAATTTTTCAGAACATGTATTTTTGCATGCTTACATACTACCATCCTCAACACCCAATGAGTCCATAGAGACAATACACAGACTAGGGACCCTATATAGTCTTCCAGCAGCACAGGAAGCATTCTCCGGACAGAAGTGCAGCTTAACTGAGAGAGATTCACACCCTACGGAAGTTGACACAACACAATAAACAGTGAACATCAGCAGCAGAAACAGGAACAGATATAAGCTTTCTCTTTCCCATGCTACATCACAACAAATTTAGAATTTTTGCTCCACTTGAGCAAATTTGTGCACTATAATCACTGAAAAGCTGTTAATTATTATTATATATGCAACAGCAACCACAAATGCAACACATAATTAATTTGTAATTGTGTGTTTGTTCCCTCCACACAGAACTGATCAGTTTGTTTTTCACTCTGCCTCCATAAATCATACTAATCAGAACATTACAGATATTTTGCCTCTGTTATGGGGTATTGAGGTATTTCAACTAACTTTTAGCAATTCAGTGATAAGCACCAGTGAACCATCTTCCATGTTTAATGAAATCTACTTATTATTAATTCTATAGAGCAGGCACCTAAGCCATAATTACCATCTCATCCTATGAACTATAAGATGTGAAGAAAATCCTGAATAAGTAATATTATAACTTCATTACTTAGCTGTTCTAATAAGAAATGATGATACTTTTATAAGGTAGGCACACCCAGCCTACAATAATAAGCCATAATTCAGTATGTCTATTTGCAGTCTCATGTTTTGGACAACGAGAAATACAAATTCCTCTTCATCATTTCTCCCACTGATCTCTTCATATATCCTTTAAAGCTCACGCCTTCAGTGATACTGCCTAGCTAACCTGCCTTCTCCTGTACTTTATTGTCTATGCTATCTTTTAATTCACCCTTACGTTAGCATTCTGCCCATCTCTCCTACACCTATACTCAATTACAGAGAAGAAAAACCCTTTCCTTCTCTTGCTTCACCTCTAGCCTCCAGGAGCATCTTAACATGTTCTCTGACTTGTGATTAATTATAGCCCTGTTCAGAGGAAACAAAAGCATATCCACGTAGCTGCACCACCATATGTACACAGATGTAAACTCCAGTTATCTGCATGGTGGAGCTTCTGCTATGTGAATTCCAGTAAAAAGTCACCCCTATTGTTGCAATGCTTCTGTGTTTTAAGATTTGTGCCAGCTACCTTTTTTTTTTTTCCCCCATCCATTAGAGAAGATTGCCATAAGAGGAGGAGAATATCTTAGAATCAAGCCTAAAGCATATTATATCTCCCAGAGGATGGGTTCTACATAGAAGGATGAAAAACATGTACAGGTATACTAGGGAAAGAGGATCCTTTTTACTAAAATTAGCAACTCATACTCTCAGCTTCTACAGCTATAGTTCTTTAACTCCTCCAAAGTGAAAAGCAGAATGTAATACTTAGAGCAGTTAAAGTATGCATATCTAAATATTTCAAATCACATTCTTTCATGCACAATCATTCTCACCATAGATGGAAAGTCGTAAGAAAGGACAAACCTACACCTTTTCTTCTTGCATAAGCATCACGACTGGCCTGATAACTTAAAGGAGCTTATCACTTTGCAAGACATGTCAAGTTCATCACTTTAAGACAAAGCATTGCTCAAACAGACCTCTATCAGCAAAAGATCACTCACCTAAACAAAATTCAAATCAGTAACTTAAAGCTGCATTTGGGATTTGCCTGCACTGCAGTTGCTCTTGTGACTGCAGTATCATAAAAAAACCATAAACTGACTAACCTAACAAGCATAGCAGCAAGTTTAAACTATGCTCAGTTACAGTACAGACATATTGCATGGCTCAAGATTATAATGCTGTTGGCTAACAATCAATTTAGGTCAGAGAATTCACAGACCTTTTAAGATCAACCTTAATAATTACATATAAAAAAAACCCAAAACCAACCAACCCAACAAAAGAGTAAACATATCAATTCCAGAGAAACCTAAGCCATGAACTTATAGCAAAAGGAGACCACAAAACCAACTCAACTCCAATTAAATCTAAGCCATAAACTGAACACCCAGTTTGTATACATATTACTAAACATGACATTTTTCTGGTTTGATTTTAGGAATTATACTTTTTAAAGCAACGACTCTCTTCTTTTAAAGCCATAAAGTTTAAACTTAAATAAGGGAATATAGTACCTTCCAGTCTTTGAATTTTAGCTTTCACAGAAATAACTGTTTCAAAGGGGGAAACTCGCAGTTCAAAGCATGTTCCTGTGAGTGTTTCAATGAAGAGCTGCATAGTTTCATAGAAAGGAAGCTTGTAGTGAAACGGTCCCATACTATCCTTATGGAAAAAAGGAGGCTCTTTCTTGTTGGCCATTAGAAAGGATTTACAACTTCCTCGTAAGATCAGTCAGGAAACTACATTCCACTTCTAGCCAAGTCAGCTCTGCAGACATGTGTGGTGCATTGTTGTTCATCTTTTTTCACCTATAAAGCAAACAAATATAGTTCTGATATCTGAACATAACTGTTAATGAGAATATGAGTTTTTTCTTGATGAACAATAAAATGCTTATTAAGAAACAGTGAAGTACTACCTAGGTAGTGCAAAATAACTACAAATTACAGTAGTGACGTTTTAGTTTTAGGACTCCAGTTTCAGGTACAACCTGCTACCCTTGTTATTTTTGTTTCCTCCAACGACCTATGACAACCGGACGCCCAACACCTCTGGACACGGGCTGAGCCCTCGGCAGTGTCAGAGCCAGAAAAAAAACTCCAAAATGACATAAAAACACAGGGGCTGACCCGTGTTCGGGGTAAGCAGCGCTGGAGGCCCAGCCCCGCACCGGGCAGCCGAACGGAGCGTCCGCGAACAAAGGCGGGCGAGCAGCCCCCTCGGCCTCGGCCCGGCCTCGCACCCCGCGGCCCCAGAACCGCCCCTGCCCTGCAGAGACGCCGCCGCGCCGGGCCCGGGGTGAGTCGAGCGCGGCCCCCTCTGCCCCGCCGCGCCCG
>VXAU01001835.1:278092-315816 GCA_013399695.1 Formicarius rufipectus
GCCCCGTGACGGCTCCGCCAGCGGGCCAATGGGAAGCCCGCTCTCACGCCGCTCGGCCAATCAGCGCCCGCGGGGGGCGGGACACCAGCGCCTCAGGGGCGGTGCCGCTTGTCATGGTCGTTAGCGGGCGGGCCATTGCCCGGGAGCGCCGGGGGACGGGTGGGCAGCGCTATCTGTTGAGGGCGGGGGCAGCGCTGTCTGCCCAGGTCGGGACGTGGGGGAAAGAGACGGGCTTGGAAGTCCTTTCTTACCCGGACCGTTCTGAGTCTGTGCAACGCCCGCAGCGCGACCAGCGGGCCCATGACAGCGGCCGCAGGGGCTCCTGGGACATGAAGTCCAGCGGGGCAGCGGCGGCTCGCCCCGGGCGCGGCGCTGCAGGAGCGACGACAGCACAGCCCCCTTAGGCTCGGCCCGAGAGGCTCCCGGGGAGTGCCAGGGTGTCCCAGCGCAGCGCTGGGCCCGGCCGGGAGGACTCCCAGGGAGTGCATCCGCCCCCGTGTCCCCAGCCGAGATAGGGGCCAGGCACCACTGCTCGATTCTGCTCCTGCTTCAGAGTAAGGCCACGCCGCTCGCCGGGCGCCGAGCGTCCCTCGGATGACCACAGTCTAGAGAAAACAAGCTTATCCTATTAGGAGGTGCTAATTACATTAACCGCTTTACTTTCCATTTAGGTTTTAAATTATGCAAGACCTACCCTGACTAGCTGTTAGGCTTCAGGCCCAGTTAAAACACTCAGAATAAACACTGTGGCTTTGCACAAGCACATAGCGGCTATGGGAGCCCTCTGACAGAGCTGGGCACTGCAACACGGGACCTCCAGCTCAGCACTCCGAGAAAAATGCAGCAATGGTTTATCAAATTTGCAGAGAAAAACAGAACATAAAATCCAACAAAAACCCAACCAAAAAAAACCCCAAAACGACACCACTCATCTAGACAGAAGCGAAGTGCTGAGATTAGGCTCCATGTATGTGAAGAGACAAAGTGAAAAGCACAGAACTGCACCAATTTAGAAAGCCTGGAGGGAAAGAAAGGTTCTGATTTACATTGTAGTGCAAGTTTCTCTCAAGAGCTTTTCTCTGCTGACCTTTCACATTAAAGTTAAAGAAACAGACAGAAGCTTTATTGTTCCCCTACTCCATAAGCTTTTGGCCCTCACAGTTCTTGGCTTGTGAACAGCCCTCTGCAATGCTTGTAGAAGTTACTAACGTAAAGGGCCAAGAAGAAAGGAGGATGCAGGAAAAAATCATAGAAGAATTCAACCTCTTTTTCCTCTTTCCTCCAATATGTCTTTGAAGCCCTTCCAAGCACAGAAGAAAGGAGTCAAGAAGCAGTCCAAATCATGTATGAGGCTGTGTCGGCATATGCAGCAGAGGTAATGCCTATAAATATTAAGTGCAAGTGCTTTCACTGTAGACATCCATTCGCAAATAGCTCCTACATTCTTTTCTAAGCTGCTACTCCAATTTACCCTCCACTTAACGTGAATCATTGCCAGGCCCCCCTATGGCGCAAATCAATGCATCATGTTTCTCCTCTATCCCTTCCAACCTTTCCTTCTGCTTTACCCTCATTAGTGCTAGATGCTTCAGCTGTAGTATTTACTGTGCCTGATAAAGCAAAGCCAACTTGAGAAATGAGATTCAAGCAGATATCTCAGAACAAGGGCTCCAGTGAAAGTAGAATTGCTCTCAAAGAAATCCTCTGAGCACGTTTTAAATTCACAGAGAGGAGAGCAGTCTTAAGAGTTGGAGATAAAGTAGTACATCACTATCATAAAAGCAGAGCATCTAGTCAGATCTGCAGGCAGTCATTGGTATAATAAAAGAAACATTTATCTCTCTGCATTTATACATTTGCTGTCTTTGTAGACATACAGGAGAGCAAGCATGTACCACTGGGTATCAAACAGGATGAATGGCATCCATTTCAGAAGGGGAATCTAGAAAATACTGGAAGCAAGGTTAAGCCAAATACATCAGGCAGTTAAAGGGATTCCGCAGAATAGCGACCTCCTGTAAACAGCCTACAATGCATTACGGATGAGAAGGGAAAGGAGACAGCGAGCCTTCACATGCCAAAGAGTCTCTGCATAAAGTACATAGGGCATGTTAGCCCTCAAGTGACCAAGCTGCTCTGCACGGATGAACTTCATGAAAAGTGTTATCTGCAAAACTGTCGCAAATCCATGCAGGTGAAAAATCTCATTTAGTGCCTTAAAACTTGAACAGAAGACAATGTTAGGTTTCTGTTGTTCTCATGGAGCTCTCAGTGCTCATTTGTAACACACACTTCCTGGCAGAGGAGTGTTAACTATTGTTATTTTTATAGACCACATTAGCTGCCAATGTGAAATACCTCACCTCTAGCTGGTGTCAAGTCCTGCACTGAGATTTGTTAATTGCTTGATTCCACAAGAGAAGTTGTACCTGATATCCAAACCCTAACATACTAACTCTTACTCTAACATTAGCTCAGCAAGTGGGCAGCTGACCTAGACAAGGCATGGTAGTGAATTTTGGTTGTTTTCAAGTCACGATGCAGACATTCTAAGCAAGGAGTAAAGAGGAAAGTAAGACATGCAGACAGATCAGGCTTAACAGACTCCATTTACTATTTATCAATTATTTTATCTATAGATCTGCTCAATAAAACAAACTATATGTAATAGATTACTTCATTGCAGGTATTGCACAGGCTATAGTCATCTGGGCACCATTGAAACATAATAGCATGAGTTTACTGTATTCTTTAAAAAATATATAATTTAGCAGAATTAGACTAGCACAGGAGAATACTAACCATTTTAAATGGGTAATCTCATTTAAATATCCACAGCCATCTCTTTTCAGCTCTACTGAATTAAGAGAATCCAGAGTATTAGTACTGGACAAGGCATAAGGAAGGCCACCTCTCTGTAACACAATTCCCTTGGCTACTGGCCTCCAAAGGCATTCAATGGGTCATCAAATGTGCTCAGGATCTTGCTTTCAGATTTTCCTTCTGAGGCTGTTTGGGAAGGTCTGGTTTTGGGAGTGGGTATCTTGACTTGGCTGGTAGAGAAGATATCATCTAAAGAGGGGAAAAAAGAAAGATGGATTTTAATGGGAAGTAACTGTTAAACAGAAGTAACATTGTACATAAGAGACTCCAGCACACACCAGTGACTGCGCCAAGAACCTTCTGTGATAAACAAATGCTTTCCTGCTACTTGCAGTTCTGGATGAATTTGTAAGGACATACGTGGGAGCTGTTAGCTGTAAGTCATATTAAGAATATTCTTTTCTTCTCTGCAGACAGCATAATACTTGTATTTTATAGCATGTCCAAGCTCTCATAGGCATTTGAAAAGTGCTAATAAATTAAAGATCCACAATAAATTCCATTGTGCAAGTATCAGATAACATCTTTCTTATCTAGAACATTAGCGTCTGAGGAACCTGAGAGACCCAAGAGCTGTGAGGTTGTTGCCAGAGAAAATCAGAAGAGGAAAATATGGTAGTTGCTAGCAATTATTGTCTCAACATCCGCTACCCCTGAGTCTTTAAACTACAGCACAATAAGAACACAAAATAAATCCCTTGATAACAGAGCATTGCTAAGATGACAGCTACAACCATCATCCTGAATATTCAAAAAGTGTGTCTACAGTCCTAAATCACAATCTCCCATCACCTTCTTCAATACAAACACTTCTGATGTGAATAACTAGGACCACAAAATGGAAATATACCACATTGCCATTAAGACAGAGTTCTCTCCTGAAAGATAGCAACATGTAGAAACTAAACCCTCCAACATGGATAGCCTGTATCAGCAGCAATGCTCATAGTCCTGCAGTTCTTGCTGTGGCTTGTGTTTAGGACTGCTGTCATGGAAAGAGGTGAGGCTGCTGCCATACACATGCTGAAGTGTTGCTGTGAGGTCTCCTGAGCATAAAAAACAGCATAACTCACTGTAAACTAAGAAATTTAGGATACTCACATTATGCAGTTGTATTATAAAAACAAAAAATTACAAGACTGAGATAAAAGGATCACTAGTGATTCACAAGGCCAGTGTAAGTCGCATATAACTGATCTTGAAACCCTATTAAGAAAAATGAGTGTTATATAGAGGTTAATAGCCACTTAATAGTCCAGAGTATAAAAACTATTGTTTCAATCTTCTTTAACCTTGAGCAGAGGCCAAGCCCAAAGTGGTCTATCACAATGTGTTTCCCTGTCTCTTCTCACTACTTCTTCCACTTCAACACGTGTCTGCTACTGTGCTGATCTGGGATTACACAATAATCCAGGACCACATTTCAGCACAAGAGCAGTTTAAAAAGGCAGTAAAACAGAGTAATCCCCTACCAGCATCATTCCAAAGCAAGAAGCTATCACATGGATTAGCTTTACAGCAGAGGGGAAGTACAGTGAGTGGCATAATCAGTAGAAGTATCACTCCCATTTTTAACAACGCTTAAGGATCAGGAAAGTTTTGGCCATGGAAAACAGTATTTGTCAACACACAAGAAAGCTCAGTCACCATTTTGCAGACTGGCAGAGGTGACATCAAGATATTTGTGACATCAGCCATAAGGTCATCGAGTTGACTAGGAGGATAAAGAGCTGAGAAAGTTTTTCTAATACTGCTACCACAAGCCTAACACAATAGTAAATAGTGACTGGAAACTGTGGTAGGACAAAGGAAATAGCCTCCAACATCAACCTCCCCTAGCGCCCCTTACAAACTGCACCTATTTACTGTTTGATTTGTAGCAGAAAGGATCTCCACACTTATGGAGAAGAAAGGAGCATGCTTTACATCTTTTCACATTACTACTTGCTGCTTTTCAACAAATTATACATGGCAAACATTTGCTCTCAGGTGTATTATCTGTAAATTGTCCTGCGCACATGGATATAAACAAAAGCTTATGGGCTCCAAGGTAGTCAACACAGTAGTGAGAGTGGGATGGGAATAATTTGTTCATATTTGTTCAATATTTGTTCATTTTTCATATCAGTGACTCGTCTAAAAGTACAATACAAAAGGCTGTGCAACTGAAACACAGAATGTGTCTCAGAGTATAACAACATGAAATTAGTCTCTTACTCCGAACAAGTGTAATTTTCTAATTCCTACAGGTAAGAAAACCCCTACAGAAATTAAACTATCCTTTCTGTCAGACCAATTTTATACACTCTCCTAAACCATTTAAATGCCATGCTTGTTCTACACATCCAGGAAGTTCCAATCAAAGGTTAAAATCCAAAGGTGATTACAGATTTTAGAGCAGTTGAAAAGTTAAAAGAAAACAAAGGGTTCTAAAACATCTGAGATGAATGCAATTCAGGACAATATTACAAGATTAGTAGCAAGATATTTACTTATACATACACTTACCCATATCATCATCAAATATGGATTTTTGTTCCACCTTTTTCTTGGTCTTCTTTTCTTTTGGTTTTACAGTGAGATCCGCAAAAATATCAATGTTATCATCAAACAAGTTAGTCTCTGGCATCTTCTCTTTCACTTTGTTCATTGGTTTAATTGCCTCAGTAGCAAATATATCATCCTTGGAGAAAACAGAGAGATCTCATCAATGCAGAACACACTTCAAGAGTCTAGTCAACTTATCTGTACACAGCAGCTGAGATGTTTAAAAGACTGACAACCTTGGGCTTCTTGGGCTGGTTGGTCAAAGACTGGATTCAAAGATCTTAGAGGTCTTTGCTGACTCAGCTGATTCTGTGATTCTCAAACTCGAGAAGTTTGAGTCCCATTTCCTCACAGGACACTTGGCAGAACTGTCTTTGTGGTGGATTGTTCACAGATCAAGTACTGCAGACAGGCCTGTATCAACTGCTCAGCCCACAAACTTTATGCCTTTTTTAAAGTGCTATTTGAGCTGATGGGCATTGAATAGACAGTTCAAGAACCAAATACTTTACTGCTCTGAAAAAAAAATGTTGTGACAGCACATTCAGTGACATGCCTGTTCTGTGTTAAGGCTCCACCTTTAAATCCACTGTTGCTAATATGGCGATGAACAACCAAAGAAAGGTTTTCCATTGCTCAGCAGCAGAGCAAGATTGACAGTTTACTTCACTACCTATCCTGCACCCCCCATCCTACTTGGCAGCCTCCATTAAGCTTGTGTCTAAGGAGAGGTACCTACATATAGCCCCAGGGATCAAAAATGCTCTTGTGGCAGGTTCAACCATTACCTCAAAAATATCTTGAGCAGTAGGATCAGTGGCTTGGTGTACAGTAGATTTCAACTCTTTTTTTCCAGTTTTCTGATAGGTGAAGAGAGAGTCTTCCTCTAAAAAAGGTATAGGGCTACTTTTTGTTGAAGATTTTTGGTGTGCAGACTGAAAGAGATCATTGCTATCCCAACCACCCACAACAGACAGATCAGGCTTTTTCTCCCTGCCCTTGATGGGTTTGTTAGCCCCACTATCTGGCACTCCTTCCTTTAATTTTGATTGTGTGGTTGGTCTGGATGTTGAGCTGCTTGCAAAAAGGTCTTCCGATTCAAACAGATCATCCCCATTTTCTGAAGAAAGGAGTTTGTTTGTCCCAGCAGACAAAACACTGCTGTGAGTCGGTAGTGACAAGCCAGAGCGAAAGCCATTTTCCTTGGACTCTGCTTCAGTAGCAAGAGGCTCCTTTATGTTCACTACTGTTGACGTCTGTTTTGGTAGGGAGAATTGTGATTCTTTAGTACTGTCCACCTCCTCACTCACTCCAGACTCTTGGGCAGCCAGACGGCGGGCCATTCTGCTAGGAGGTCTTCGTTTTCCTGTAACTCTGATCCTGGTCTGCAGGAAAGGAGTAAATGCAGAGCAGGATTATACATACGGAAAAAGCCCCATGGGACACTCAGGCTTGGAATAGATTGGAGCAAGTTTCAGAAAAATAACCCAGGACTTTCGATTTGATGCCCTTCATCATTCCACAGCAGGCAGAACTGGTGTACAAAAGCAACAGCACTCTCAAGTAGAGAATCACAACACAGCAACCTCTCTAAACTCTTGGCTTTAGGTAATACCTTAGTCAGTTTGACAGCTTGCTAATCCAGGGGCTTCTACAGTGCAGTTAGTCTGTCAAAGCCATGACTAATTATGTTTTCCATGCAATTTCATTTTATGTATAGCCTATTGCAGTCAATTGCTGATTTTAAGGAATTCCCCCTGCAAGTTTCCATTATAGCCTATACCGTATCCTGCACGGACAGGGGCACTTATGTGGGTAGGAAATGATCAGTACAGTCTCCTCTTCCCTTTGGTTAATTGCTCCATGTGCTGTTCTCTACAAGGACAGCGAGAATGCTGGGGAGGTTGCTGCATTCCAGCCTTTGGAAAAAAGTCCATTTGGCTGCATATATTTACAGCTTCAACTCACACTCAAAAACTTGAAGAAGCAAAGATATGCCAAAGATAAAAACATGTAACCTGAACCACAAGCAGCATTCACTGTACAGTTACTGAGATGCTTCTTCTCAGATTACTTCTGTGAAGAAACAAGCATCATCACTGCACTAAAATGAACGTTCAAGGTTGGTCATAATCAGCTACAGGCACTCTATTCTTTTGCAAGCTTATCTATTTAAAAGTACCACAATAGAGAGCTTTGTTGTGCAGGACATACTGCTATTGGAAACAACTATGGTAATACATTAGTCTGATGTTCAAGCTTCAAACCCATCACTAAAGGGGTCACGTCAGCCACTGTCGTGACAGCTGCTGCATCTTCCCAAGTCATCTCTGCTGCTCATCTAGTAATGAACAGCCTCATCAGTATTAAGGAAAGAAAGAATCAAAGTTAAGATTCTAAGTTATCTTACTCAAACTGCTGCTGCCAGGAAACTCAAGAGACTTATAAAACCATAAGCACCCAGATGAAATCTACATGGTTCACACTGATTTTTTTACAGAACCACTAAATCTTTAATTAAAATACGCCTTTGGCAGTCCATGAAGTATGAGTGCAAAACAAGTGAGTCAGGAGGCAGAGATTTGCCATGTCAAAAGCCGTAACACTTCTTTTTGTTTTGCCTTTCTATGAAAACAAAGGTTTTCGCTGAAAAAGAATTGAGAGTGACAGTTCAGGACAGCATGACATTTTTATCTGCAGAGGAGGTAAAGGTCAACCTACAGCAGTGATGTGTTCTTGATAGCTTGTCAAAACAGCTGTCCATAACATATTTTATAGTTAGCCTAGCAAGATGCCTTTTTTATGTTTTTTTAAGGTTGGTGTCTCCTGGGATAGGACAAGGTATTATACCTTCAGCCTACAGGGAAATGCAATGTATTTGGAAAACATACACATGCACTTACAAAAGATACAGAATCGGGCATATACCTAAGTCCCTTACAGAGCTAAGTATGTACTAGACTTCACTTTATCCTCAGTGATCCATGGAAAGGAAGAGGCATTAGATTTTCACACTTCCATTTAGATTCAGATAAACCACACTGTTTTCTCTCCTGCTAAGTATCACGGTTACCTTATTGGCGCTGTGCAAGGTATCTGCTTGCATAGGCTGATCAAAGCTTACACCTGGCTCTTCGCTGGTTCCTGCAGCAGAGACGGCTTCACTGTTCTGTGCATCCTTGGGCTCATGTAATGGAGCATCCAGCACTGGTAAGGGGGCCTTTACAGTGGAGGTCTTAGGCATTGCACCAGGTAGTAAGGCTGCAGGATTAATAGCTAAATTGGCCTACAAAAGGAAGAAAACAAAAACATACATACAAAAAGAGATCATATTACTACAGCTCCAGAGCAAGCATGGCTCCAGAAAAGCAGTAAGAACTGGTATGTCTGGGCATCCAAGTTCTACTTGCAAAATGTCTGGCTTTTCTCAGACCTATGAATTTCAGTGTCTCCCACATTCTCTGTCTCACTAAATCTGTAAAGTGGTCAGCACTATTATTCGGTATAACAGATTCAGGAATAGCATGGTCATGTTATGTCAGACCAAACACCTATTCAGCTCAGTATTCTGTCTGAACAGACACAATGGTTGTGGCTTTGAGTGATACTGTGATACAGATAGTTATTTCATGTCAGAAGAGCGACATAACCAAAGCTACCTCTAGGGGTCTCTGAATATACAGTTATGAGTCTCTAAACATCCCTGCTAGCATTGAGAAGAATAGCAGGTCAAAGAGGAACCCACCCTCTGCCCCCCATATAGAGTAAATAGCGCTTCTCAGAGTCAGGACTGAAACAGGAAGGGGAAATAATATTAAACATGCAATACAGCAAAAGTAATCAAAAATATGCCATCTGAAAAAAAAAATAATAATATTGCAAGAATAAGGTAAGGAAGCAATAAGATTTTGTTTTTAGGGAAAGCCATCAGTAAGGCAAGGAAGATTGTATTTTTTTGAAAGTTAAAATGCCAGTAAAGTTAATTACTTGTAGCTTTCCAATCCGAGATGAGGGTTCTTTGGTTTTAATGGGAACAGGACCTGTAGATTTCTGCACAAAATTACACTGGATTAAACAGGTGGACAAGTTGTTATCAACCAGACTATAGTTTGCATTTTAATACATTAATTCATCTAATACATCTATAGAAAACAGCTAATTGCTTACCAATTTCTTTTGAAGAAACCTTGTTATCATCACTAGAGCTACACTCACTCAGTTTTCAGTTTCAGTTTCCCACATGCCATGGCCCCATCTTCATTATCACATTTCGTTCCACCTTCCTTCTACCCATTATTACACTCTGCCACAGTAACCCAACAACTTCCATTTTCTCCAGGTCACAGCCACTACCAGTCAAATCAAACCATGACAGCTACCCCCTCTCCTTGCTTATTCTGTCCCCTAATATCCTCTACAGCCATATTGCCAGATCATGATCTAACTAACCTTTCTTTTTGCGACTGGCTATAATAGGGCCACAGACTTCAATGAAGCCCACATGGAAGCCAAGAGGGTTTCAAAATTGTACCACTCAGACTGCAAGGAAAACAGTTTCAGAGAAATGAGTGCTCCTCTACAGATAGCAGGCCTGCAGTGCCACAAAGAAAACTAGACTAAAAGAGAAGAGCAACTATTTGGTCTGAAGACTTTGGTCAATTTTAAGACTTGAGGAATGAATCAGATCATCTAAGGTGCTCTTCACAGGTCAGGCTCTCCACAAGTTTGTAGTCTACATGCTTCTGTGAGCAAGGTTGTACTGCTGTCGATATGATGGGCAGTTCAAACTCCTTCAGCCATGTTGAAGTTAACCGCGGGTTTGCAAGGGTTAGGACACTGGTTTGATGGTCTTGACAGCATGTCAGAGGAATCCTGGCATTTGAGGAGATTTTCTCCACTTAAATACATGTGATGTTCATCTGAATTTCAGACAGGTCAAGACCATTTCTATACCAGGCTGTCAGTAGCTACAAAACCCAGCTACAGCCTGGATCTATGCTTCAAGAACATTTTACTCAAAGGGAAGACAGGCCAATTACTAACCCCATAGATTTGTTCTGTGTTCTTCAGATCAGGGAAAAAAAAAACCACCCACTACCTACAACAAAAAGCTAATCTCCTACACATGAAAATCCAACAGTTAGATCTGGTGAGGCACAAGGCAGAACTCAGATCCAAACTACCTCTCCTGGAGACTCTTGATTCTGCAAGATTAAGGACAGGAGTAGGAGTCTTGTTTGTTCCTCAAAAAGTCAAGATTCTCAATAGCCACAGATTTTTCTGCATGTCCTGATCTTTCTCAGAATGACTACCTTTAAAAGTCACAGACACTGGCACTTCAGAGAAGAAAAAACAACCCATTTTCAATCCAACTGGACCTAAGGTGTAGCTCTTCACTGCCATGTAGTTTTATAAATGCGTGGGCAATGAATAAAACACTGCATCAACAGCATTTAAACTTTTTGCGAGTAACAGTGCACCTGCTGATAAAGCAGAGACAAGTTTGGCCATGTTTTGCAGCCAGTGAATCCAGGCATTAGTTTTCATCTCTGGATGATACATCTTTTTATTTGCATGCTGTTCAAGGCACAAGATTTAAGTACTTACCTCCGTAGTTGCTGCCTTCAGAGACTCATCTTGCTTGGAACTTAAAGCATTTTCTAGAAAGTTACTGCTCTCTAAGGAAGGGCCAACACTGGTCTGAGGGGTTTTCTTCTCAGCTATTTTCTGAAAGCATTAAGAGCAAAAGTTAACAAAACATGGGTAAAACACATGGTATAAAGATCCAAAAATGAACCCCAAAACCCCAAAAGAACAACCAAAGCAAAATTTTTTAAAATCTTGCTTTTAACTGAATAGGAAACCAGCCACATCTTTTGATTGTGCACTACACAGCAGACATTGCCTTTTAGCTCTACAGTGCAAGGGCCTTCCACTTCTCCATTCCTTTAGCCTACCTCAATCTTTGCTGTCTGTGCTGAAGATTAACAATGAGAGTTTTGATAAACTTTCAAATGCATGCATATTTCTTCACACACAGGACAGCAGGGAACATAAAAGCACAAAGTTAGCTAAGAAACAGTGCTATTTTTATCTGTTCAAGCAAACAGGCTCCATATATAGCTCCCAGACAGTAATTACTTAAGATCGCCCCTTCCACAGCCCTCAAAGAAACTGTTTTCAGGAACTATTGCCAGTTTCCTAGCCTAACTTCCAGCTAGAGACATGAAAATAGACTAAAGTAAAAGTTGGCTTAAATTTAATTAAGTTAAAAACATTTAGCAGTTTAGAATGCATGTTAGGACTTTGACCTCAAACCACCTGTAGTGCTGTCTAGTTCATTACTGCAGCTGTTCCTCCTCTAAAAACAATCCAATGATCATGAGGATTTTAATACTGCATCACTACCTTAGATCAGACTAACCTGCAGAAACCTGAATTACATAACTCACAGAGCAAGGTTCATCAGCGAAGCACGAAGCACAGGGAACAATTAAACAATACAAACTCTGCTACTCTCATTTCTGCTTAGGTGTGTTCTCTTACATCTAAGTCAGTCCCAGCAGTACACAAAAAGAAACAGAATCCAATTCTCTCACCCCAAATTTGGGAGACCTAATGCATCTGTTTATTCCCTTTGTCTTCAGAGTCACAATGACCACTTCTATTCTCTCAAAAAAGATTTGACAACTCAATCTCTTGTGGCAATACATAAGGAGAAAATCGCTTCCATACACTTCTTTCCAATGTCTTATCTATAAGACATTTACAGTAGAAGAACAGGTACCGGAAGGTTTGTTATAGCAGTACTGAAGAGATCATCCTCATCATCATCTCCAAAAAGCCCTCCTGCACATGATGGCTTCAGGATACGGTTTGCAAACTAAAGAAACAAAGGATAAAGAAAAGATGTGTCACAGATCCAGAGCACATCTCCTTCAGCCCATGATGCCTGAACTGATATTAGCACTTGGCCCTCCCTTGAAATCACTGCCTTCTAAGCTGTATCCAAACAAGGAATACCAATAGGCTGTACACTGCAAAAACTGCTTTTAAATAGGAGATTCAGAGAAGGACAGTGAACTCACCATTGACTTCTTGGGGCTGGCAAAGAGGTCAACATCTGGATCATTGTCCTTCTGAAGTTTGTGACTGAAGAGGAGCTCTTCGTCTTGAAAGACCCCAGTGCTTTTGGGCCGTGCACTTTTCTCAGAAGCCTGAAAGGAGAGGAGAAAGGTCCACACAGTAAGAAATTCCCGCTTTAAGAAGGTTATTTTACTAGTTATAAGGCAGGTTACAATTCACCCAAGGCTATACTATGATCCTGGTAACAAAAGATAAAACTTTTACTGCCAGTTTTTTGCCATTTTGACCAAATGTGTAGAACTTACAATGTAAATATTTGTATTTACAGTTTGATTTAATGAGAAGACATAACAACAATGTATCTATGTCTGCTGATTTAAGATCCAGCTGCCACTATTTACCAGTAAGGACAAAAAATACAAACAAACAAAAAGGTTTTCAGAATGTTATCATGACTGTACAATAAGGTTTATATTCCTGTGAGATTTTTATGACTCAAATATTTCATCTAAGGGTGCACTACATAAAACTAAAGAGGAAGAGAATCTCTTCACTTATCTTCTTAAGCTACCTTTTCAAAGATGACTGAAAAGAATTTTTTTTTTTTAAAGAAGGTAAAGGCCTGTAAAGCTGTTATTGTTGCTAGACTCCCTGTTCTCCTCCTGTGAAAGCAAACACACCCCCACAATGAAGAACAGAACATACTGTCTGCCTCTGGCAAGGACTTGTACTTTCAAATTTGCTGGTGGTGGGCAAAGGTTGAAGTTATACCTATCACCTTATAAGCCCTCCCCTACCTGGCAAAGCAACCAGTAGCAGCTCCTTGAACACCAAAACCAATGCCCTTCTATGACCATGGTCACTGTATGCAGCCAGGTCTCACTTTCAGAAAAAGGGCCCACTCAATGTCTCGGTGGGGGCCAGTGTCTGTGTTTCACTACTCATCTGCCTTTTCATGAACAATTCAAATGAAAGGATGCCTCTTAAGAGCATGACTGAATGTCCAGTAGCATGACACCAGACACAAAATCCAGGCAGCAGGAGCGGTTGTTAAAAGAATAAAGTCTGATTCTCCCCTTCCCTGTCCAAGTCTTCAGGAGCCCCAAAGGACCGCCTACTACAGTTAAGTTCCAGTACACCATTTTTCATCTACACACCCTGTCCTATGATTTTTTTTACTGTAGTCTTTTGTTACATTCTCAGCCTCTCTGTGCACCAGCTTTAATTTCGTATCAAAAGCTAGGTCACATTTTTAGAGGACCAGAACTGCTGTTTATGCCCATATACGTGAAACTGAATGCATATTGAGAATTATCCACACACAAACGTCTACTAAGTTGAGGTGAGAAAAATAGCAGCACCTTTCAGAGCTGTCTATCAAAAAGGTTAAGTTCCTAAATTATCTATTCTGATTTTTACATTAATATGCATTTCAGCATCTTAATCATTTTGAGACTATTATATGCTGACAGCATATTAAAGAGAGTTTTGAAGGAAAGATTTGAAATGATTTCTACCTTTCCAAATTTATAGGATAGATGTTGCTTCTTGAAACTATCTTCCAGTGCGCTACCCACAAAAAAATAAACATAGGATACATTCACAAGTAGTAAACAAGTGCCCAAGTTAACAATCCATTGTAACTCAGAAGCTGCTATAAACATTAATTTTCTCCAAGAGCTATCTATTTCATTCAGTTTCAAGGACTTCTGAATAAAGTGTGCATAGCCTTTAGGGTTGAGAACTTACTTTACATGGTCACACTAAGATGACAAAACCTTGTGGTACACTGTAGTATACAGTATGTGCTTTTTGGCATGACTTCAAACTTACGGGAAAAGTCTTGGAATATTTGCATTAAGTAGAAACAAGATTCAAGGAACTGTTGCTGAAAATTCAAAGTCTATCTCTTGATGGTATATGCTATACCAGGAAACCCAAACAGTAAGAATAGGGCAGCTGGAGGTTTTTTTCAGAAGTGAATACACATACTTGAAAAACAGAAGTAGGCACAGGATTAAGATAATTCTTGCTGAAGCTAAGTCTGCAGGCATATATGCAGAAAGCAAACTGCAACAATATAAAGAAAATAAAGGGATAAACCACAAGGCTTAAAACTCCACGTCCTTCTACTTCCTAGTACCTCTGACCTTGAGAAGTAACTAAGGAGTCAGCTCTGTATAGGAGACATCAAGTTGCTGCACCAAAACATCTGTACAGAATTTATTTTCATACTAGCATGCAGCAAAAGGTTTTTAAGTTGGTGGGACAGGAAATTTACAAAGGGATTCAGGATCATGAGAAAGGGCAGGAATAATTTCTCACCAAAGAATCTGTGAGTCTAGAAATTGAGAAACATTACCCTCCAGGGCATGAAGAGAAGGAAGGGTAAAACCAAACACCCTTGCCTGGAATAGTAGAGGTAGAAATACTATTTCCTAGTGTTCAAGAACTCACCACATCCATTCCTTTCTGTGCATTTTTTATGCCATCATCAGCATCCAGCCTCTCCTCTTCCTCCTCTTCAAACAAGCTTAACACCTTTTTAGCTTGGCTCTTGACATCTTTCTCCAGAGCAGGTGGGGATGTTGCAAACAGATCTGAACTATCAGTTGGCTCTGAGGATATTGCTGCAAAAGGCTCCACCAAAAAAAAAATAAAAAATCAGCCTGTTATTTATTTCAGGTTTACCCAAAAAACCTGCTAAGCTTCCTTTGTTAAATACCTGCAGTGGCCAGAGTTCTGCAGTTCATTACCAAGCAGGCAACTGTATTCAACTCATGTATAAGGTGAGTTCCTCATCTGTATGTCAAATTGCACATGCACCACAAGGCTGCATTAAACAGCTTTACCAGTATCTCTGGGTTACCTAGTTCATACAACCCGGGATTCTTTAGAGTGAACAGCACTCCCTGAAGCTTGAATGTGCTCAGGACAGTGCAAAGCTTGATAACTACTACAGAAATTCATCAGGTGGTGATTCCCCAAGAATCACTTAGTAAGACCATGCTCAGGATAGTTCCCATGAAGCTTCTGCAATAATACACTCAACAATACATATCAGTACTGTTTTGTAACAGTACTGCCCAGCAGAAATTCACAATTCTGAAAGCCACAGCTAAAAGGATAACACCACTGTATAACTCATCAGACATTATGTTTAAACAAAGTTAACGAGCTTGAACAAAAGCCTACACACTAGTATAGCCTCTTTTAAAGGAAAGCTCTGTTCATGTGAGTAAAGATTACCCAATCCACTCTGGAGGAAAAACAAAACAGATTCTGCCCCCTCTTTCCACCCAAAAAAAACCCCAACCTCTCACAAACATCAGCTAGAAACAACTTTTGAATGCTGTTTAATCAATTTGCTGTTTGACTGACAAGTGATTTTGCTAAATGGAAACAGTTACTCCCTCCTTAGCAAAAGAGGCAATCCAGAAAAATATTTGTCCCAGAGAAGCACTGTTAGATTATGTATTTTTTTCCAACTGAATGATTACCAAACTTCATATTAATTTAAGAAAATCCCTCACTTTTTCCTTTGTTTGCTGCCCTGCAACATCTGTTCCTCTAGGCACAGGAGCTACTCCAGGCTCTTCTAAGCACCACAATGTATTTTTTATCTGGTCAGACCTGGCTGCTCTATCTGGCAAGTCTTCCTTTTCCTCCTTTTCTTCTTCATTAAAGGTAGGTGGTGCTTGTGCTGGTTTCATTTTCTCCTGCAAAATAAAGAGAATGTTGGTGACACAAAATTGGTGGGCATATAAAAAGCATATGCTGCTGTGGGATAGCAGAGCATCAGTTTGCCTTCTGCAGAGGTCTAGGACACTGGCAACATGCTTGACTTCTCCTGTTTTCCTCCCATGGGACATTCTGGTTTGTGACTTCAGTTCCAGCATTATAGGTTTTCGAATCTGGTTGAAGAGTGCCAGGAAGCACATGTGCAGGAATCCCCACTACACACATAGCTGTATTAAGCCTTTGCATCTCCTACTCTCAATTCCACAGCACAAGCAGACAGGTAGCACACCATGGGCTGAGCTTGTAAGACAGAGGATGGCACAAGCGCACACAAGAGAGGGCCAGTAAGAAGCCTTTTACACAGCTGAATCAGTTTGGGTAGTTTAACACAATGGGTGAAGCCTTGGCTTTAGAGTCAGCAGTAAGCTGTTTGTTCCTTTTAGCAGTATTTTATGGTTGAGTTTTCAAAACATTCTCAGGAAGGGCTTTTAGCATAAACAAAACAAGTTTAGGGTTAGTGGTCAAGAAAATTTTCAAGTCTCTGTTAGGCTAATGGTAGTAAGAGCTTACATGTAAGAGTACAGTCTTCCCTCTTCCCATTCCAAAATTGCTAGAGCTACCATTGTCTAAAATGAGTTAGACTTACGGTCAGTATGTAAAAATGTAAACAGACTATAAAAAGACTAAGTGTTCCATATAGTTTTAAAAAATGAGGACTTACCACTGCAGTCTTAGCAGCTGAAGGAAGTAGCACTGATTGGGAGCTGAAGAATGATTCTCCATTAATAGCATCATCTTCAAATAACAATGATGCCTTCTGTGGCTTTCTCTGGCTGTAGTGAGAGAGAAAAGAAAGTGGAAGATTCAATGCAAAAATTTCAATGGCCATGCAATGAATCTGTTTAAAAACATCACTCAGGACCATCATTTGCAGGAAGTGATCCCAGATACAGCCCTTGGCTTCCTTACTGTGTCAACAAATCTACCACCCTTTCCCTTGTCTGCACAGCTTTCTGTGGAAGTGGCGAGAAAAAGAGATCAAGAAGATTTTATATCACAGGCATAGAAATGGAGAGCCCATTTCAGTGGTGGCAAGGAGAATGATCCACCACAGATGGAAGAGAGTCCAGAGCCTAGCCCTGCCCTTTCCTACTCACATACCTCTACTTTCTCCTCAGCAGCAGTAGCAAGGGGCAACACTAGCAATATCCCTAGGTCCATCTCATTTTGAGGGGAACTGCTGAGCTGTTCTGAAAAAATCCTTCCCCACCCCATTTCCAGGACAGTCACCTCTCTTTAGTGATTGCAAATAAATCATCCTCATCCTCTTCCTCAAAAAGGCTTGTCTTCTTCACATCTTTAGCTTGACTGACAGTGATAGCTGGTTTTGCAGGGTCTTCTTTTTGGTCATCTTCAGAATGAAGTTTAGCTGGCTTGGAGACATTCCAGTGTTCCTTAAAAAGAAAGAACCCTTAAGTTTTCCTTTGTCCTGATCAAAGCCACTTTCCTGTCTTCTCTAAGGAACACTTCATCATCTAGGCAGTTCTTTCATCTCCTTACTAGTTTACTTTCCTGCCTTCATGTTAACCACTGTAATCTGACATTGCTCAGGCTTTGCAGAGGGCCTGGTCACCTTTTGGTCACTTACAGTATTAGTCCAGCAAAACAGGGTACACACACTTTACTAGAGCTGCTCTTGACAACTGAGGTCAGTGTCAACTGCAGTCACAAGAATAAAGTCACTCAGTAGAACCTGATCTGAGCCACTTTAATTAGCAGGGTTGAAGTATGGCAAAAAAACAAACAAACAAAGAAAACCAAACACACTCTCAAGACACCCTGTTACTAGAGTGCTTGATGCTGCACTTATTTCCTTCATAGTACTTCCTCTGCTAACTCCTCTGACTTTTCTGTATGTGTTTTGTTATTCCCAGCATTTCAAGTGATTTGCCCCAGTTCCCCACCTCTGTTTATGCCCTTTCTGAAAGTGACTACAGGTATGTTAAAGTATAAACTTGGTTTATTCTATATTACGATAAAAATGCATCTAAACATATTACTATTACTATCCACTAAAAAAGCAATTACAGGACAAGTAAGAAAAAATAAAATCTAGGCAAAAGAGTAATTTTGAGAGGTGGAAGGGCTAAGAAGAGTCTGGATTCTATTCACATGAGCTAATTCAGAGAATTTCCAGACAAGTTTTTAATTTAGTGTCTCTGGTTTTCATTTAAGATGAAAGACAATACCTAATCCATCCCTAGATGACAACTGTTCTCTGGAAAGCCTTGTTATTTATACTTCAATTTCCCATCCTCAGATTTAAAAAAACAAACCAAAACAGACAAACAAACAAAAAAACCCACCAAAACCCAAGCAAACAAAATATCCATCAAACAAAACCAGGAACAAAAGAAATCCACTCCAAAAACCTGAAACAATGAAAACCTCAACACATCTCTGTCTAGAACTGCTAAACTTTCCTTACAGAAATTAAAGCAGTAAGAGCAAAATTAATTTTCTCTTCTTGTGTTTTTAAGTCAGATTTGTTTGCAAGAGCCTCCATTTGGTATCAATCTTTCTATAAATCACATTGAAAATACTGATTTTCTCTTCTACATGACTTCTGTTACCTAGATCCTGCAATAATTTGGGTCAAGAATCAGACAGCTTCCTCAGGTGCAAACAAGTCACGGAATTGGAGTAAGCACAGCATATGGACACAGCAGAGCTGGACTGTAGTTCCCATCTCAAAAGGTTTTTGCTTTGCTCAGCACAAAGCCCAATAACCCCTTTCAGCAAATCTTACTCTTCAGTACCTCCTCATCACTGCTGAATAATAAGCTCGAGGCTTTCTTGAGGGGCCCTGACTGTTTTGCTTTCTCTTCTGGGGGCTTTTCCTGGTGCTTCTTTGCAGGTCCCACACCAAAAAGATCCTTAAAATAAAATAAAATATTTTAGAAATCTCAAAAGCCAAAGCTACAATGAAAAGCTCACAAGAAGTCATCAGCACGCAAGACACTGTTGCCATCCAGTTTTCATATAAGAAGGTTATAGAAATGCTGTTTTGTGAACCTCTTTTGAAGACAATTTCAAGTATAACACAATATTCTGGCACAAGGAATTCTACACATTCAGCATTTCATAGACCAGAAGTTTGTAAGCACATATCCTGGTTCTGGGCCACAGATTCTCCTCTGTAGGGCTTGACTGGCAGTCAAGAAAACAGTACTCAGCAATTCTGTTGCACAGTAGATAACACAAAGGGACACTGTTTGTAATCTGTATAATGAAATAGAGAATGAATCCTGTTCTGAGAGGACAGGAAATAGGCAAGCTGAACAACTACCGCTGGGCAAGATCTCTGGTTTTCCACCTGAAGACACTCATGCAGGTTATTATGAAGGCATCAGAACAGACAAAAGAATTATGTTGATGTCACCACCTAACACTTATTTATGCTTTTTTCCACTCAACTTGAACTTGAGTTCCAAAACACAACCTTCATGGCAGATGCCAGAGAGCTTATCACAATGCAAAAAGTCTCACTATCCTGGCTGTTACTTCTGAACAGCCCCCATTCATAAAGGTAAACTGGAAATAGCCCCTCCTCAACAGGAAACTTTCATCCTGAGTTCAATGAAGTCTCCAAGCTTATAGCTCTAAGTAGGCCTCCTGTTTGCCTCAGGTTAATATCATGGGGTAACTCAACTCACAATGAAGGCTGCAGGCCCAGAGTTGAAAGTTCTTTGGAGAATGTACGGGAGGGAGAAGATGGTTTAAAAAAGGTAAGAAAAGCACACGCTAATTCAATTGTATAAAGTTTCTTGCACAAACTGTGCTCTGATCTCAGTTTCCATACTAGCAGTTACAATTTTTACACACACTGATGAGAAAAGGAAATTCAACAGCCATGACACAAGAAAAGCAAGAAGTCACCCATGTACAGGGTACCACTGGTCATGATAAAACAGCTTCTTGAAGCTCCTATCTGTTCTACTGCCCAGTGTTCTCTAGTCCTGTCAATCAGAAGGATAATATGCACTGACTTCAAGGTACTACAAAGATACTAAGAACGTGCAAGAGTCCCTGCTACCAATCTCCTCTGAAATGTTGTCCACATGCTCAGATCTGTTACACAATGCAAGACTGATTTAGTGCTCCATTTGCAAGCCCAATGTTGTAAAATGCTGAGTATTTCCTGTTGCATTTGCGACAGGCTGTGTAGGTGGGGTCCCACACACAGGCAGTATAAGGAAGTGTACTTACCTCTTCATCATCATCAAACAAAGATAGTGGAGCTTTTGTCATGGATTTGGTGGTGGGGAGAGGTGTAGCTTTGGACTTCACAGGTTTACTTGATGAAAACAAATCCTGTGCAAACCAAAGAAATGTCACTTTGCAAAGCAATGATAAAATTTAAGAACTCAAAAGGGAACATTCATGTTTTTCCTTATAAAAAAAGGTGTTTACTGTGCCTGTAAAGTAGGGGATTGTCTTACTCTGATGTACTGATCACCTGCAGATGCACAGGGATTCATTTCCCTCAGCTCTGCAGATTAATTGCTACCTAAAAGCCAAAAACACAAAATGAAATGAATGCAGTCTTTCAAGATTCCTGATCTTGATTTGCTGCTCCTTCCTCTCTTCAGGCTTTCAATTTATGCCTGTGTATACTACACAAGTTTAATTCCCTGAAGATAGGGAAAACAATTAGAGATTTCACTCTTTGAGCGAGAAGGAGTTTTCAGAATGGCTGGGAGTCGATGCATGAATGTCAGATTTTCTAACCCTATAAAATGCATAAAGAGTTCCCAGATGTGAGTGGACTGAAGTCAGGGTGACTCAGATCCCAAGGATTTCTGTAGGGGTTTCTCAGAGACACTCACTTCAGAATCCTCCTCATCAGAGAAAAGGCCCCTCTGTTTTCTCGGAGGTGTTTCAGATAAAGGCTTGAAATCCTCACTTGAAGATGGTTGACTCTTTAGGAAAAATAAAGACACTGCATCAGCACCCATTCAGATTTATTAAGGGCAGGCACATCATATGACCAGAGCCAGGACAGGATTAATTTTTTGCAGTAGCCAGGAGGGGGCATGGCTAGGACCCAGAGGTTATTCTGTACCACCTCACCTTATATTCTAGGAACAGGAAAAGGTTCTCTGCTGGATCTGTGCAGTTTGGCAGAGGGAGTGGTCAGGTATTGTCTTCTGTCAGGGGGTTTCCCTGTCAATCTTTTGTTTCTTGTACCCCGTGCCATTAGTATTGTTGCTGTTACTGTTTGCTTTCTTATCTCATTGCTGTTTCCAGTAAATTGTTCTTACCTCAACCTGTGAACTTTACCTTTTGCCTCCAATTCTCCTCTCCAGCCCACTGCAGGTGAGAGAGAGGGAGGGAGGGAGTGAGCTGCAGCATGGTTGCAGTGGGAGCTCTAAACTGTGGAGTACCATTCCTAAACCACAACAGGTCCCTTTTAAGAAGCACACTTCTGGCAAAAGCCCAGCAGTTGAAGGGACAGAACATAAGCTTGTCACCCAGGGGCTGAAGTCCAAAACTCACATGTCAAGCAAGTTCCTCACATGCAGCCAGAACAACACGTAAGTAACTTGCAGGTCTTACCATAGGCCTCCCTTCCCACACCATCCTTCTCAGTAGAAGAATGTATGCAGCAGCTCATGCCAGGCCTCATGAGCTAAATAAAAATGTTTCTTTTAACAAGCTGCATTTCATAAAGGAGAGGGAAGTTTGTGCCAGCCATCATTTCCTGCATTACCACAGTACAGCCCCAGCCTGCCACCAGCTATATTGCCATTAAACTTAGAATGATCCCAGACCCAAGCACTACTGTCATAAAGCTTAGAGTATAAAACAGCCCTCACTTCCTTGACAGAGCAGGAAGGGTGCTGCTGAATCAGTTTTCATCCTCTCCTCCAGAAAAGCCAAGTGTTATGAGGTCAGAGTAATAGCACTGGATGACCTCCCACCACCATTCCTGCTCCACTGACCATGGACACTCCTGCACTGCAACAGAAATAGAAGCTGGCTTTGCCCTTGTGTTCAGGTGTTTTTCATAAGGCAACATACAAAAAGTCCTACAGCAATTTGCATTAGACATCTCCAGCACTGTACACTTATCAGTCCAGAGGGGAGAAGCATCACTGTAGCTCATTATATTCCAATACTCATTGGACAGCAAGTAAGCATAAAATAAGGATATACAATATTTACCACAGAAACAAAGAGCATTACTACTTTCCTCAAGGCACTGTTCTGAAAGTGGAGTTGGTATTAGGAGGCTCTTGTAACTCACTACATATGTGCTCAGGAGCACAGTTAGAGCTTTCTACAACTTAAAAAGTTTCCAGCTGAAGAACAGTTTTTTAAACACTCCAAGGTTTATCCTATATGCTTAGGTAGAACTGTGACATCCACCTTTCTCTCCCACAATACACACAAGCAATGGGTTACCAGTTAAGTAACCAGTGTTAAGTGGTATACGTGCAGACAGTCTCCACAGCACAGAACCACGACACGAAAGGTTTTTAACTCAGGTTTGTTTCCTTTCAGCCACAAACTTCATAAACATTTTTTATTATCAGAGGCTTCTCATTTTGATCTCATTTCAATCCTACCTTAATAAGATTCTTTCAATCACTGCCCACACAAATAAAAACTTGAAATAAACCCAAAATTTAAAAGGCACAAGGCATTTAAAGACACCTGAAGCACTCAAGTCATGGAAGACCCTATGAATGTAGTTCTGCTTCACAAATGTAGTCTCTTATGTGGATAGACTACTTCAACTGCAGTAGTAACTGTGTCCTAAAACCTTAGCCATACAATACATTTATATGCCATTACCTTCTTCTCCATAACTGTCTCCCTACGGCTTTCTGTTTCTTTAGTTGAGCCAGCAACCACAGAAGGGATGGCAGGTTTTTCCTTGAATAAATCACCTTCTTCATCATCATCAAATAGGTCAGTTGTGGACTTGACTACAGTAAGAGACAAAACAAATAGGGAATCATGGATACACTACTGCACAAGAGAAGACAGCAAAGTCTCAAAAGATACCATACTTTTTAAAGATGAGCAACATCAGGAGTCCTTAAAAGATAAGCTTTCAAAGTGAAAGACCACTTACCTGAGAGCACTGGTGACAAAGTATGCAGTCAAGCAGTTGAGTTGGCTGGGACCTCCAAAAGCAGTGTTTTGTATTGGCTTGGCACAGGCTTAGAGCCTGTATAAGGAATGTTGGGCACAGGGACTGAAGGCTGTGTGAATAAAGCCTGTACCAATTCCCTGATTCAAGTCTAGATATACTACTCTAGCAGTAGAAAGAGCCTCCTTAGAGAGGAAAGTCAGGGACGAGCATGTAGAAGTAAACCAGTCCTACACCATTCCATGGAAAAGAAAAACCAGTAACAAAAAAAAAAGCCACAAAACCCTCAAAACTCAAGCAGTAATAGCAGAGATGCAGGTTTATAACTTTATAACTTGTTGGTTCCTATCAGTTTGAATTTTAATGACCTTCAATGATTAATCTTTAAATGTTTAGAGGTACCTGGATCTGGACGCTTTTTAGGTGCTTCCACAAAGAAGTCATCATCATCATCATCATCCTCAAATAGGACAACTTTCCCAGGCTGTTTAGGAGTTTTCTCTGTGCTCTGTGCTACAGATTTCTTGTCTTTTTCTCCAACTACACTGGAACTAAACACATCACTTCCTCCTGCAGGTCAGATAGGGAGAGAAAAACCAAAATAACTACACAGAGATCATTGCCAGAGTTACCAAAAAGCTGAACTTGTGCCATAGCAAGTGGCATCGGGCAGAGTTTTCATCTCAGCAACTTGTAAGGTGCTCCTGCAACAATGCCACATGAAAAAAGCATTAGCTAGACACATCCTGGTAAAGCCAAGTCACAGATGGCCCTTGACTCTCACTGCGATCACTTCTCCCTCAAACTCACTCATCTTGCCTAGGAACAACAGCCAGGTTCTGTGTTGAAACTAGAAGGCCCAGCAGTCCCACACTGTTGCCCCTGCAGACCTTCCAAATCAGAATCCTACTCTACTAACTAGTACACCACACCACTGTAGCCCAATAAAAGTGGTACAGTGCCTGGGGAGAGGGAAGGACAAGTGACCGAGTTCTCTCCAGGAGCTGCACTCATCATGCAAGTCCACTTGCAGTATTGCAGGGCAAGGCATTTGGTCCCTGCATACTTTATATAGGGCAGTGATTAACTAAAGTTAGCCAGAGAAACTGTTTCTTCTACATCTTGTGTGGAAAGGTCTGGCTCCAGTGATATGTGCATGTCAATAGATTATTTGCAAATGCTTCTAGTAGTTTTGGCAAAAATTGGCAGCCTGGTTCTAAGTCTGTCTTTTTGATTCTTCTGCATAGATGCTTGGAAATTAGAGAGGGCGGGGAGATACTTAAATAGAAAGTTTGGCAGAAAGTAGAACTGCTATTTTTATAGAAGTCAGCAAACTGTATGAATTTGCAGCAGCAGCAGTTTATTATATGAAAAAAAGAAGTGTATTATGCAATTAGAAAGTGCCATAGGATTGACAGGAATACAGCCACAAAACTTGATTAATTATTACAGATTCTTGAGTTCCTAAACAAACTTCACTTGGAAGCATGTTCATCAGGCAATTTACAATAGCAAAGGAGCCTTGGTTTTTCTCTGGTGACTTAAGCCTGTTTACAAGTTACTGAGAGGGAAGAACTGAAGATTGAATAAATGCTACATATTAGTTAATTCCTGATGAACTAGAACAGAACTCTGCTAGAATGATGAAAAATTCATTGCCAATAAAGGGTAAAGCTTAAAATTAAGGTAATTCAATTAGGTGAAGACCCTACACACTGACAGAAATCATTGTCAGTTGATTCAAAAAGACTAGTGACATGTATTTCTTTTCACTGATCAGCTTGGATTCTGATATGAAATGGGGATCTTAGTACAGTTCTTTTAATTTTTAGCTCCTAGTTATAGATTTCGTCCTTCCCCGTTTATGCAAGTTCTCCTGATCAAAAGCAGAGAAATAAGACTGGTCTTACTTACCTGCACCACAAAAACACACAAATGTGATGTTTAAACTGTTCTTCTGCTAACCCAAGGAAATATGATCAAATATGAAAGATCAAAATGCACTTCCTTACCAGACTATAGATGGAAGCTGTGACTGCATGCACAGCAGACTTCAGCTATATAATCAGTTGAAGTGACACATCCTTCAAGTTCAGAGAACAACACTGGAACCTGACAGCTGCTAATTCTGCTATCAATGACACCCACCTTCAGTGCTCCTACATAATCTTGACTAACCACAAAGCATGCTGCAGTTTAGGCTTAGCATGGCAGAAGCACCTGTATATGTCACTCAGCATATGATCAAGCAATGAAGTGCTGCTGTATTAGGATAGTTTTCTTTCTTAAAACCTCCCTAGCAGGTTTTAAAGAAAAGAGCATTTTGTGCATGAAGCAATTGGCTGTTGAATAAATCATACCTGGAAACAGAGATACAGCACCTGCAGGAACTTTCTTTAAGGACTTTGTAGATGATGCTGAAATCATAGGAAGTACAATACAAATAGATACACTTGTTTTATACTGTCAGAGTCTTCAGAACTCTACCACAAAAACAGAAATCCAAGAAATTTTCTGAGCTGCCTTTTTTGTTTCCTCAGCAGTTCAGAACTCTTTACACATTCTCCCTGAACTTCTGGGCTTTTTTTGGCAGATATGTAACAATCTATTTTTCTTCCATTAAAACTCCACAAAACAGCTCTACTACACTTCAGCTAATAAACACGTTTACATACAGCATTATTTACAACAGTTCACATTCACACATTCAGAACTACTTCAATTCACTTCAATACAATACACTCAAACCAAAAAGAATTAAGTCTCCCAACCCATATTCGAAAATTCTTCGAATATAGTGCTTTAGTAAAAGTTGCTCCAATAAAGAATGTGTGCTCAGAGTACATGTAGTGGCAAACTCAGATGTGGATTAATCTGCAAGAAGAAATCTTTGCTCCCCTCAAACCCACAACCGGATCCCGCAAAGTACTCTTCAGCAGCAGGAACACAGTGCATGCACACAGCTCTGCCAGCATCAGTAAGGACATCCGTTCCAGGAGAGTAGGTGTGTGTAACAGATGACAGTGAAAGAATACACTGAAAATTCAAGGAAAACACAGTTGTTCTCTATTAAGACTGGGGAGGAGAAGAGACTTGCCAACAATTACTACACCAGATTTTCTAGTTTGGGAACAAAACAGTCTATCTGCTAGCAGTGATAAATCACAGCAAGACTACAGGAGGCAACAAGTGGTTCTTACCTTCACTTACTGGGACTCGCTCCTCCCTCTCTTTTGATTCTTCTCCTTTTGGTGCTTCAGCAAAAAGATCACTCTGATTATAGATGAAAATGCAAAGGGGGGGGAAGTGGTGAATTTGTTTTTTGTAGGGAAAAACAGATGCTGATTTTTCCATATTGAATATCCACTTCTAAGTCAAGACAGAGGTGATCACCACTCCCTTCTCAAAAGAATGTCTGCAAATACAGACTTAAACCTAAGTACTCAAGAGTACTTGAGTGCATACATTCAGAAAAGTTGCTATCTTCTAAAATTTAATTTACACTGATTACTAGACTGCTGAAGAGAAGGAATGACCTTTTATTTTCACATCTTCAAGGGCTTACACTAATTAATCTACAGCTCTTAAGGCCCTGATTACACCCTTCTAAGCTTTCCCATTGAACCTTACACAGTCAGCTTTGAAGGAAGAATTCAGGTCAGGACAAGCATAAATATATTCCTGTGGTTAAGATGAATGGTTGATATTGTTGCTAAGGAGATGCTAAGATACCGTAAGTGTGCAGAGAAATACATTATAGCTCTAAAGTATTGCAGGACACTCCCAAAAAGGTTGTGTTGAGGCTGCAGTTGCCCTGTACCAATCTTCTCCAACAATCGTAGCCTCGATTTCCAAGAAATCTCCAGATCTTTTGAGTACTGACCACTTAATTTCTTGAAGGCCTCTCTCTTAGGGCTAGTTGAGTATCAGAGGTTGCCCGCCTCAAGACCCAAAATGCATGGTTTTTGTATAAACTTTGTAGAAAGAAGACAGCAGTGCTTCAGAAAGAGTACGGGAGTGCAGGGCTGCAGATGAGATGTCAGTGACCAGTTGCACATTTGTCAGTTACTGTTTGCCTGTTGACTACTGTGTCTACTTTCTGGTGCAGTACAGCCCCCTCCAATGCACAAGGGAAGTGAAGTTATCCTTCCTAGATGTTTAACTTTCATATAACAGAAATCCAAAAACAGCTGTATGCAGGCAGGCAACAATCACAGACAAATCTGCTTGGCTGTCCTGTGCCCATAGGATGAGGAAACTAGTCTTTAGTAATAAGTAACCAAGAGGTAACCAATGATAGCTTCATCTGAATTTGCACTGACACAAAGCTGGCTTGCACTATCAGATTATTTTTGTTAATATTTTTTTAAGCTGTTGGCTGCCACTTAAGAAAAAAAAAAAGGAGCATTAATATCTTTTCAGTAAAGGCTGTGTTTGAGTGGAAAGCATTGCACAAACCTATCCCATTCCCTACATATAATTCCCCTGTTTGGTGCTTGTTGGCTGTATTCTAGAAAACTGGCATAGTAAGCGTGAGGTACATGAGGTCTCCTTCCAAATTTCAGTCTTATAGCTTCCTTGGCTTTGAGGAACACCTGACTTTTGTTCTAGTTGCAATGAGGAACACAATAACCCGTGAAAGGCAACAATTTGGCTACTATTCTGGGCTAACCTTGGTTGCTAACAGTATCAGCTGCATAACAAAATCAGAAGCAATCATCTGTTTCACAGAGCTGAACTATCAGATTCTTAAATCTCAAGTATCCCTGACATTAGGTTTCTATCCCCTTACATGTGTACAGTGGTAAAGTAAGGTCAGAAATGCAGTTTGTGCCATTTCTTCATCAAGTCAGCTTTAGATAGCACAAAAGTAAGCTTAAGGTGAACTTTTCTTGCCATCACAGACAACCCAGGCATCATACAATAACCAGATGAAAAAAACACAGTATTATTGCAATAGGAAACTTTTAACAACACAGAAACAGAGAAACCCAGCAGCATCACTGTCCACACATGGTATGTGAAAAATGAAGTGTGAAGGGCATCATGTTATCTTTCACTCAAACTTCTCAATCAGACAGAATTACAAAATTCAGTATCCTGAAAGGTGTTTCAGTAGAAGACTGCTGACTTAAAATAAAAAGAAGGGATGGCATTTGGTTTACCTCCATAGATAAAAGTAAGGGTCTGATTAAGGTCTCCTGGACTTAGGTCTAATAAAGAGCTAGAATCACACTTGTATCTCTCATCAGCACCCCTGCAGAAGAGAGGACATCGTTCCAAGGGGAACATTAGGATGTCAATCATGTACCTGTTTCCCCACTGGAAAGCTATATTATCCCATAAAACTTGGATATTGCCAAGCAATAAAATACACTTTTTTCTCTCTGTCTTCCAGAGGTAGGAATTTGACGGGATCTTTCATTTTTAAAAGGGTGACACACTCAATTTCTATCATCATCATCATTCTCACCTCATCATCATCAAAGAGACCTGTTCCACCACTGAAGAGGCCACCCCTTGAACCAAATGGTGTGAAGTCTTCATCAGTCAACTTAGGAGGCTTGAAGATGTCATCATCTTCATCTAGAAAGTACAAGAGCCATGAGCTTTGGTAGGACTGACAAAGTTTCAAGAAAAGAAATTAGAGACAACCAAAATAAAAACTGCTTTGTTTCCATCTGCCCAGTCTTATAAACATGGCAAATGCAGAGAAGCTGCTGAAGACAAATTGGGTTGTATGCAGTTGCTCCAGAGGGCCACATTAAGGATGAACTGTCACTAAGCCATTTTCTAGCCTTGTTTACATGCACATTACATCCTAGATTTGTTCACACACTCGCTTTGATGGATGCTCACTGATATCCCACCCAGCTTCTAAAGTAGATGCCACCATTTCTTAAGTAGAGTCTTACAATCCAGCCCACAATTCAAAAACAAGAGAGGAGGATATCCTACCATCTGATGGAACTCTAACTTCCTTCTTCTCTTTTGGGGTTTTCCTTGTTTTGATCTCTGATGACAGGGCTTTAAGAAGAAAGTTTCAAAGAAAAAATAGTTCACCTTTACTTACAGCCTGTGATCAATCTATGGTAAAAAGAAACTAAAAAACAATCTAATCAAGCTGATCTCTGTATTTTGATATGAATCAGCCCAATGAAGCAATTCTATGAAGTACAGTTTCTAAAACTAGTACTTAAGACTGTAATAGCATCATTCTGTCAGGCACTAGGGGTTCAACAGTTGTCCACACAGAGAACAGTGTCTCCTGAGATGTCAGAAAGCAACACAGCATTCCAGATGGTACAGGTTCCACATGTTTGCAGAACCTTTGAGAATTTCAAATAGCTCCAGATTCATAATTCCTTGCTTCAGCTATCAAAAGCAAAATCAGTTTTATATCCTCTGGCCTTACTTAACATCACAAGGTTACATCAAAGAATGGAAGATTTCCCTGTAACTGAACAGGGTAAGTTGGTAGGTTTTATCCTCTGATATGTACAGATCCAACGTGATTACTTGAACTGTGCAAGAACACACACACTTCTTGTCTGTTCACACACTCAAAATTACAGGTCAACAGCAGGCTAAGCACTTGCCAACTCAATTTCAGGCAGCTATTATCAATAGCTGCTTTTCTGCAAGACTAAATACTTGAGAGGTCTCTCTCTTTGAAAGTGACATAAAGGCAAATGCATTTATTCTGAAATATCATGAAAAACAGCAGTAAAGTATCCTCAAAATCCAGTATACTTAAGCCACAAAGAAAACAACCAACCCATACTGGATGAAAACACCACTGGTCAAGAGGTTTTTCACTGAAGAGCTCACAGAAAGACTACAGTGACCAAGAGTTTCTACATACTTACATGAAATAGGGGAAAGTACATGTTATCAAACATGAAGAGGGAAAATCAGATTGGAGAGAAAACTTCTTCAATAATATGTGTGTTTTGGCAGTGACCTGTCTGATTTGAAAACAATGTGTTGTCCACTATAACTCAGTGAATTCAGCGCTGTAAGTTATGGTCAAAAAGTTACACAGAACACAAAACATTGTCTTCAATTCCTCTTACAGAGCTTTTACTTGTTACATATTCAAATAACAGATCTATGTAACTTTACATATTGTTACCCAGAATCTCCAGTCCAACTCTCTCACAAGGCTCCATTACCACACAAGCACTTATCAAAACTTAAAAGAGTTAACTTACATGAACACTCTTCATCCTCTCTGACTGCTACTTCTCCTTTGATTCGAGCTGCCAGCTCATCTGCAAATGATGTTGGCCTCTTTTTTTTCTGAGGAGTAGGGACAAATAACAGCATATTTCTCATGTAAGATGAAGTTACCAACTTGATGCAATTGCAATTATAAATACTGTATTCTATAGCCTCACTTGTACAATATCTTGTCTAGACTTTGATTGAAGCCCTCAGAAGAAGCAATACAGCTTTCTGTTAAGAAAGCAATTAAGAGATTAGGTGCGCATCAAGAGAAAGACAGCAATTTCCTGATCACATAATTTTTAATGTCACCTCATTTTGTAAGCAGGAGAAACAAGAAACATTTATCTCACAAGAATGCAACAATTAACTTCTCAATCTTCCTTAAAGACAGCTTTGATTCCATTTAAGGGTGCAGGAGAGGGTAAAGCCTGAATAATTATCTTAAAAGACCATTCAGGGTGTTTAGAAGCCCTCTCTACAATATCCCATCCCAGGTAACTGAGAGCTACCATTATAACCCCTCTAACAACAGATTTTTCACATGGAAAATCAAATCACTCACTCCAGGAAGGCAACAATTACTCACAGGCTTTGTGCTTTCCTCTAAGTCTCCATCTTCATTTTCCTCTTTTTCAGAGTCAAAGAGATCACAGCCATCATAATCATCTTCATCACTCATCTGTGCTGTCCTCTAAAAAACAATAATACCCCATTGTGTTCTACTGAAGGTGGCATACAAAAGAAGCACAAAACTACATCTGCTTAGACAAACTAGTTAAATCAAACTTACTGAAAGGAGGAACAGATACAGCCAGTTTGAGAGGTAGAGAAGGAGTGCCCCTAGCTCCAAGTTGCTACATTCCCTAGTACACCCCTGTGCTGCATCACTAAATGCTGCAGCTGACGGCATAAAAACTCTCCTCAAAAGGAGTGTACCACTCCTTGTGTATACACCAAGTATACACTAACTTAAGACCTAGTATTTAGTTTTAACTCAGTAACACTGATCACCTAGTAAAAACTTATACACCTTAGAAATAGAGCAAGGTGATACATCAGAATGACAGACAATATATGCCCAAATCCTGGTTTCAGTCATGTCAGTAAGAGGCTGAAAAAGATGAAGTGAACTGCGGGTTGGCATGGGCAGGGGCCCAGAAGTGAACTAAATCACCAACAACCCAAAGATACCTGCTTATCTTAAAATACCTCAAGCATACAAACTTACCCTATGAATATCAGCTTAATGTGATATCTGAGTGCTTTTACAACACTGTTTTATTAATACATACATTAAAGGAATTGCTTTTTGCAACATTGCTCTTTTGACATTAAATCATTTCAGATTGAGGATCCCCACATAGAAGTCTTTTGCAGTGGCTCATCTAAACATGGGCATGATTCCTTCTCCTATAACCAGTGACTAAAGTCAGGCTTGAATTTTTCCATCTAAACGTTTCTTTTCACTTTTCATTCATTATCCAAATGGACATACTTTTCAAACAATGAATACTGTTCACACCTTTGATTTCACTTCATACCCAAACTGTACTGTTCCTTACTTCCCACACAGCAGGTTTAGAATGTTAATTATAGACCAAATTATCACACAGAAATCTAGTTTTCCTAGGGCAGATTCTCTGAATTCTCATGTCTCCCAAGTCATTCCTGAGGAAAATGCACATCAGGCAATGCCACCCCACATATGCTCTGTGCCTAATGACAGCTTGCAAGCATGTCTTCAAGCCCAGTCCAGGTTCATTTTCACAACACAATGGCATCCAGTCAGGACAACCTTCCCATAAAAAGTTACAAAAATGAGGCTTAACAAAGTTGTTAATTTCTAGAGCTCTCATCTCCTCTTTTTTCATCCTCACTGCATCACAGGTGTAAAGTCTTTCAGGTATGTACCAGAGTGCATAACCGTACCGTCTTTTGGTCATCTTCACTATGGTTTCCAAATTCATCATCTGATTCCTGTAACACAAGAAACCCAAAGTCAAGTATTACACATTGCTATGTCCAAAAAGGGCTAAGAAAACTCTGAACTTGCTTAAGTTTGGACATTCAGATCTCCTCACTGTGACCTGGCCAAGGAATTGCTCTCCCACTGCTGACCATCATTATGAACAGAGTTCACTAGAAAGTCATTAATTTACCAAAACCAGCAGGCTCCATCTGACAGTGCACTGGAGTAACTCAAAAGGGATTTCATTTTAATTGAGCAAAGACACCAAAAGCAAACATCTCAGGAAAAAGGGAGTGTTTTCATAGTACAGTTATAAAGCAGACAAACCAGCCAAGCCAGGCAAAACATATCAGAAATTGATATTCCAATGCAGCAGATTTATGAGGCAAAGCCTGGAGGTGGATTGCTTAAAGCCTTACACTTGATCCTGTCAGTCTCCATCCCATTCTTTGTAACTGTAATTTACAACAGATTTGTTTTCCATAAAAGCAATACTTGATAAGAACCTGATTTGCTTTACAAAATGAAACTAAACCGGAATAAAACACTTCAGTTTGAAGAATTCTGATTCAATAATAGCTAAAGCCAATATCATTTTTTGGCTCCTCTGAAAAGCTGCTGAGGAAACTACTGCATAAGAATAATAACAGAAAGTACATTTGTCATAACTACCACAGGGAATAAACATCACACAATATTATCTTGACACCTGACATCAAAAGGCAAGGTAGCTGATGGCCTGGCATGCAAGGAAGGATCATGAACACTGGTGAAAAGTAGTTGGTACTTGGCACTTACCTCTTCATCCTTCTCTTCACTATCAATTACACTTCCACGATCACTGTCTACTGATCCTTCTAATTTAAATGAAAGCAAAAAATTTAAGATCAGACAGACACAGAGCAATATGGTCACCAGACATGTCAACAGCAACTTTAAACACTTTGTAAAGAAAACGAAAATTGAGGTGAAAATGAGGGGTTTGAAAGGGCTTTGAATGCTGCCAAGTTTTAACTCTGCATTTCTAATACATAGAGCACAAGTAACTGAGAAGTTACTGCTTTGTATACCAGAAAAATGATTACTACAGCATGATGCACATTTTTTTCCCCAGTTAATGTGTGCATCTAAGCATTCAAGAACACTACGCATGATAACAAAAGTTTTGAGTTAAAAAAAACCAAAGTCTCAGATTAGGAACTAATTACTTGCATAGAAATAAAAGGTCATGCCAGCACATACCTTCACTAGAGAGATCTCCAAGGCCAACATCATCCTGTTCCATAAACTGCTGAGAGCCAATCAAGTAAGGTAAAGGTCTGTCAATATAGAGATCCTGGAAAGAGACAACATCAGGTCTTTCTGACATCACTGAACAGTTCTACATGGCTGACAAAAACAATTTGTACACCCACCCACACCCCTTTTTTAAGTCAAGGAAGATACAAGCCTGTTTCTAAAGCGAATCCCACTAGACATATGCTTCAAGTCAACATGAAACTGGGTGGAACAGCTGAGATTTATTCTGCTTAACACTGTCAAAGTGGCTACTTCTATTCGTGTAGTCCCAACTTGCTTTCTATGTGCCATCTAAAAGAAGAATATCATTGCAAAGACTTACAGGCATCAGTCATCTCAAATCCTGCACCTTAATTACTGGGAGAGTAAAAATCACACATGAAGATATGGTTTGTACTTAATAAATATCAATTTTATACTAATACAGTGATAATATTGACAGATCAAGTCCAACAAAGCAAAACACAAACCCAGCTCCCAGCAAGAACAGGTCACTCTACCTTTGGCTCAAGTATCAGCTCCACCCTTTCATTACTTTCTTCTTCTTCTGAGTCAGAGTTGCCTGCTTTGATGTCTAGCTGCTCAAATGCACTGTCCAGAACCTGCAACCCATAATTCACTGCTTCTTGAATTTTGGGGATCAGATCAGCTTCTTTCTGTTCCCGTGTCTTTTCCTTTAGTAACAGAAAAAAAGAGCATTCTCATTGCATTTTACTCAAGACTCAATCTTACTGCAACACACATGCAAAATGTTCATTTCAAATTAGAACAATGAATGCTTTCTCACTATATGTATTAGAAAGACCTTCAGAAATTTCTTTTCCTTGACTTAATTCTTCTTTATCACTCCCAAAAACAGATGTTCTGAACATCCACACCAGCATAGTATTGTTATATCTGTGCTCCCATCAGGGGAATATTTATGGTATAATACACCTGGATTGTACGATAGATATATAGAGTTCTCCAAGTGTTTATTCCTGGGAATTATTCCCTTTAGATACTGCTTCCCCACTTCAATACCTCTGCATTCAGTAAGGTGATGCAAGGCTTCCATCTCTTGCTGAATAAACATGCATAACCACTTGAAAAATCAATGCATAAGTCTTGTCTGCTGGACACAGTATTGAGCTTGGGGACCCTCTAAGAGCTCACTGCACACTGTAAGAGCCTCCAGTGTTACTGTCAACTTCATGTCTGAATGACACACACTATCCAACAGAGAGACTTCAATGTGAAAGGAAGGAGTTTGGTTTGTAAGTTACAAATGTATGCAAAGTAAGTTTGAAAATGAGAAGGTAGACAACAGCTGTGAACATACTGACAGCACTCAAAGCAGCTTAAGTTAACTACCTGCTCTGTTTTGTCTCCAATGTCAGCTTTTGGAATAGGATCTTCCACTTCTTCATCATATACTCTCTAAAAAGTCAAGGAAAATTAATTCATATAAGAAAAACATACTGCTGAGGGGCTAAACCACAGACACTATCAAGAAAATATGCTGTTAATATGTAATTAATTACACATTAATTTACTGAACATTTAAAAAAAGAAGCCATGGATAATGTCAAGCACTTTCATAACCTCCTTCATGCATTGAAGCCATCACACTGAACTTACCATCTGGCAGCCTCTCAATGCAACTGGGGTAATTCAAGTCTGCAAATGCCACTGCAGTAGTAGAAGACAAGTTGACCATTTATCCCTGTTCACAGATTAACCCAAACATGTTCAAAAGTGCTCTCTTTTAACCCTCCCAATATTAAGCTCTTCTAGACACCTTCAGAATTTGCTTACAGTCTACATTCATTTTCTGTCATTTAGCAGCTTTCCTTCTTTAGCATTTATCCTTCTCCTATACTTACAGAGAAGGTTCACAATGTCCCTCAACCTTAAGTTTGTTCTGATGATCCCTCACATCCAGCTCTTTTAGTACTCTTTTGTAGGATCAGCTACAAGGAGACAAAGGGGAATAAAAGGATCTCCCTTGAACCTGCAAACTTAAATTCAAATCTCAATCACAGGTGCAGTTATCCCCTGGAAAGAGACAGACCTCTCACTAACTAACCAGAAATGAAGACCTATTTCGGTGCACTTAAATGTGGGAAGAAACAGCTTCAAACACACATTTAAAACATCTGGTACAAACTGTTCCCAGCAGAATGATTATTCTGAACAGCCAAAGTAGGCCAGAAAAGACAATGCAGCTCTGAAAAAAAAAACCTACTTCCACCAAAAAAACCCCACAACAGAAATCCAAATTTTCATTTTTTACCTCTGCCACCATCTTTCCAATAGCAACACCATGGCTTCAAATGAAACACATTGGCCTGAGAATAGTGCTGATCAAAATACCTGATAAAACCCATAGGACTAAAGAAACCTCCACAAATATGAAATACTATGAAAGCTCTGCATCTCAATGAGACACATGCTTCCAGCAATACACTGTTGTAACAGGCTTTCAGGTCTAGCTTTATCTTTCAAAACAGCAATATTTATAAAGTGGTAACATTAACCAGAAATTATGGTCACCATGGTCAAAGATAAGGGACAACTGCCTCCAGTCCAAACTTTAATACCAAATGCTTTTAGAGTAAAATAATACCAGTAGGTAAATTGACAGCACTGTATAACATTCTCATATTTAAAGAGAAAAATGAAGGCAAACACTACATTCATACAACTTGTGACAACAAATCAATACATTCTAGAGATCCCAACTCATTCACAGTACTAAAAGTGAAATTCTGATCTCCAGGTCACATTGAAACAAGGGAAGAAATGTACCTCAGAACATGCAAAAGGGAACCTGCCAATACTGGATAGTGCATCACTCATGAAAGAATTAGGACATCCTTTAACAGAAAGCAATTAAAAGTCACTTCATCCCTAAATTAGCATCAGACTTGCCAAAAAGTTAAATCCCTTCTCCACACTAAAGTAAGAGACAATGCCAATGTTTGCAGTACAAGTCTGATGCTGTACTACAATACACTCACATTCTCTATGAATTGCGTGTTGGACAACATAAGAAAGTCATTGAAGACATTATGCAGGCGACAGTCTGTAGCTTTTGTTTCACTAATCAATCCATCCACTTGTTTTTTGATTTCATGAGTCCTGGAAATGGTTTGTTGGGAGAACTCTTGTAGAAAATGCAGAAGCTGTTAACAATAGAGAAAGCAATAGTCAGCATCTAACTCTTTTCCCTTTTGGCACCGTTTATGAGACAAGCAGAACTGATCACACTCTTCAGCTGAGCACCAAAACACAGTTTAGACTGAAGGACTCCGCACACACGCCCAGGACCAAGTCTCAGCCACTTCATTCTGCACTTCCTTTCGGGCCACCTCCTCGCTTCCCCGCCAGTTTCCCCGACCGGACCGGAGGCTCAAAGCCCCTGACCAGGGCTGCTCCCGCTGCGCTAGGCCATGCCCGAGCCCCGCGGCTGCTCCCCGGGCGGGCGGGCGGCAGCACCGCCGCGCACTCGGCCCCGAGCGCCGCGACAGCGCCTCCTCCGGAGCCGGGCCAGGCCCGGGCCCGGCCGCACTGCTCACCCCGGCGTCCGAGGCCAAGGACCAGCTCTGGCTGCCCTTACGGATCTCCTCCAGCGACCAGGGCCGCTCCCAGAGGGGCGCCGGCTCCGCCGCGTCCCCGTTCATCTGCGGGAGAGGAGCAGTGAGCGCGGGGTCGCACCCGGGGCTATCCCATCCCGGCCCGGCCCGGCCCGGCCCGGCGCTCACCAGCGGCCTCTGGCCGAAGCGGTCGGGGTGAACGGCGCGCTGCAGGCTCCGGAACCGCCGC